>CM038119.1:22157234-22522234 GCA_001642375.2 Mentha longifolia
CATTCAACAAATGAGAGGTCGAGGTACCTAACGAATAACTGAGTGAATACCATGTATGTTCCTCAACTCAGAGTTTGACACATAGAACGTCAGTTTCCTCAATAGGCGCACACGGTATTCGATAGGCCCGCACTTGCAGCTAATAAGCACCCGAGCACCTTTATTCACGTATCAATATACAACAAGCAACGACCGAGCACACTAGTGCGAAAGGCGGCCGCGGTGAATATGTACACGGGCCCTGTACACACCGCCCGTCACACCCTAGGAATTGGTTTCGCCCGAAGCATCGGACCAATGATAACCCGTGAGAATAGGCGACCATTTCTCATGGCGAGAATAATTGATGATGCTTGCATTTATAGGGAGAATCATCCAACTCCACTCTAATTTGAGTTCTAGTTTAAATAAGTACATTGAGCTCCATCCCAAAACTAGTACCTAGCTTATTCATTGTGTATTAACCCTTAGGATATTAGATTACTTTGATCTATACATATAGATAGTCAATACTTACGTTATGTCTTTTGGATATAATTATGTAACTTTTAGAGGGAAAATGGCATAGATGTAATTCTTGTCAACAATTGAGCTCTTATATATTTCATAGATGTGACCACCGTATGCTTATTTGACATTACGTGATGAACATGACTGTTAACTCACTTTGTCCATTTGACTTTGTTCACACTCATTTGATCATATTATATTGAATTTAATATTCATACGTCCGTACTCTATATTATTAAACTGAACAAGCTTGCATAAAAATGCACACACTGAATATATTCAAGTATATATGCTTATCCCATCATTTAATAATTTCAGGTAATTGAGTTTGGAGGCACATGGAAGGTCGAATGACGAGTCAGGTATCTTAGGATTTTTCATTTATGCATTTTATTTATGAAGTACTTAATGACTTTGAGACTATAGTTTTGATTTTAAGTGTATTTCCGTTTGTAATAGCCGTAAAAATCCGTATTTAGAAAAATTAGAATTTCGAAGGAGGAAATAAAATATTTCCGAATATTTGAGATCGAGCACGCACGAAAATGAGCTTATGGGAATTTTTATAGGATGTTGGAATTTTTTTCCAATCAAATCTCGAGAATTTTGAGAATGAAGGAATTATGGCAAGACAAGAAATTACCCGGAATGATTTCCGGAGAATATTATTCTGTAAATATTTTGCGGAAGTAAGATGAAAACTAATGTCTCGAGATGAGGAAAAGTATTTCCAATATTATTGTTGAAGGAAGAAGTCAAGAAAAGAAGGAAGAAGTGTGTGTGTGTGTTAAGTGTAAGAGGGAGAGGTAGGGGATTGTTGTCCTCCCTCCTACCTCACAATTGTACAAGGCACTTATCATCACACCATTTCAGCCATACACATCCATCCACACCACAAAACATGTCTCTCCCTTCTCCCTCCTTCCATTCCCGTCGGCACCCTTTCCTCCTCCATTTCGAGCCGCCGCCGGTGATTCTCCGGGCCTCCGATCACTCCCAAACTTTGCACCCCTACATAATTCGACCTGTAGATCAAGAATTTGGAGTCTATTTCATCATCCAAGCACTGTAAGTAGGACTTTCAACCTCTGATTTTTAGGCGATCGAAGAACTAGTCGATCACTTTCCATTTTTGAGGTATAACTCTCTTCCTCTTGGTATATAGAGTCTGAATTCGTGAAGCAAAGGTTGGGAAGAAGAAGATTAGTGAGGAAGGAAACTATGCCAAAGGATTCATGATTGAGAGGGTCTAGCTAAGATATTCAAGTTTTCGAAAGATGTTGATGAACCCGATTCTTTCTTCCATTTTCGGTAAGCTTAGCTCCTCCTTGATCTCTTGAGCATGAAATAGAGTCTAGAATGGAGATTAGAATTCTGAAAATTATGTTAAGATTTCGTTCATAAGCATGAGAGTATCATACATGTTCTTGATCCTCAACAATTCTTGTTCTACATTCGAAATCATGGCCATTCGTGTATTGATTGATGATGATTTGTATTTTTCCCTCATGTTCGAGCATTTCCAGCGATTGCTTGTCCCTTGATCATGTTTGAATGTTGATTAAAACCTGCTAGAGTCGAATCCATAAGTGTTGGTCACGTTTTTGATTCAGGGCATTTTATCGAACAATTGGTGTGCGTGTTCTGTCCAGCTTTGTTCAGCGATTTCGAACCATTTCCCGACTTTATCTCTTTTCAAGTCCTAAATGAAAGTTTTAGCTCATGTTCTCAGCTATCCGTAGCTAAAATTTCGTCTTGATCCAAGTTCATATGCATCGGTTATGACAAATTGAAATTTGTCTCTCATCTCTTTTGAAATCTGGAAATCAGCCCACTTGCGAGCTAAACTGAGAACAGCTCGTTTGAAATTCGACATTTATTCTTCATCCATGTCGAAGTACGTTCCATTAGCCTTCTATACATATCTCGTTCACTCAAAACGGAGTTTGTATGAATTTACTATGATTTTTCAAAGTTTATATGTCACTCTGCCGAAACTGAAATACCCCAGCTGCCATGTCATTTTTAAACCTCTATATGAGGCATTTTCGTTGCTTTTCTGAGTGTAACCGTGAGACATGAAATTATTCTACACACTCTGAATTACAGTTTGATAACTTGAACAGTCTCTCATTATAAGTATTGAATGACTTATGGCCTTTCAAAGTCAGTACTGTAAACCTGCCCTGTTTCTGTTTTCAGAACTCATGACCTTGTTTGATGATTGTCCATATCCCAGCTCGTGTAAGATAAAAATCTGGATTTTAAGTATGTCATACCTATATGTCTTAGAATTCCAGATTGATAAGCCAAGCCTTTATTCAGTTAGCTATTTGTGAGAAACAATTATTCTCCTAAAGTGTCGCAAAACTGTTCTCATTATTGAATCGAGCCAAAGATTTTTTTCATGGATTCTAATATACTCATTCCCCGAATCAGGAATTGATTGTATTAGAAAGATTAGCTTCATGTGTTTCCATTCATGTGTCATGTGCCTTCATTGATAATCAAATACTCAAGTTATAGCCAAACCATTCAAGTGTGGCAAATATGCCAAGCCTTGTATCAAATGTTCAACTCCTATCCATCTTTGAATCATGAATATTCTTTGTCTAGCTTTAACCACTGATTCTTCAAGTTCATTGAGGACCTTCATTAATCCTCATTTCACTCTCACATGTTCTTAGCCAATGAGATTAAGTAGCTAAGTATGACATAAGATGGGATAATGTTAAATATATAAGAGATTAAGTTACTAAGGAAGATAGAGTATAAGTATATGCTTACTTATAAACTAGTATTAACCTATTATGCTTGTAAATAGGTTAATAGCTATGGAGGCAAGGAGATAAGAGGATCCGAAGTTGACCGATCGCTTGTTTGATTTCTACCTTACGGTGGGCTTTACTTCCAAACATATTTTGAGTTATGTTATGCTCTGATATTTACAAAATGAAAACTGTTTATCCATAAAATATTTTTGTGCGCTCTACATGTTTAATGCTCTGAAGTTAATCGATCGAGGTTCTTAGTTCAGTCTTAAACACTAACTTTGAACTGTGTATACACCCGGATAGTATTGCGATTGGTTGATCTCTCTCGTGTGCTATCGATGAATGGGACTCTCTGGGTTTCGACCCGAAGTCCAAAATGAATGTTGAATGGGACTCTCTGGGTTTCGACCCAAAGTCTAAAATGAATGTTAATGGACCCGACAGTGGCTAGAGGTCCGGGGTCACAGTAAGAGTAACTGTAGAGTGTGACAAATGCGCGCAAAGGAAAATGATGATGTTTTGACATACTTGGATGTATTTATTTTACAAAACCTTCCAGGTTATGTCTTATGATAATGGATAAACTGTATTTTGTTTTGATAAACTGTTTATCAAATGCTAAGCCCACTGAGTACATTAGTACTTAGCCCAAATATTTTCCAAATATTTTCAGGTTAAGCAGACAGTGCTGACGGGGCAGAGCTGAGGCGAGGGTTCTCCTTTTGTTAATAAGCTTCCGCTAGTTGCTCATCTTTTGTATTCAACTCTCGACTTTGTTCCTTGAAGTTGTTATGTCTTTTGATAAGAGCTTAGACTCTTTAACTTCTTTTTATGTATTGAGTCTATCCTTTATATCTATGGTTGAGCCATTTGAACTTAAACGATCCTTATGCTATGAATGATGTATCTCTTTATTATCTCTTGTCATTTTCGATTTTAGGTTCCTTCCTTTTATAAGGAAAATGTTGTCAAATTCTTTGGGCACATTATCCAGTTTATTTATATAAGATAAGCTTTCCCCTTTCTTTCCCCGCCTCTTTTCTCCAACCTCAGTCGCGTCCTAATTCACGATTTTCTCTTCCTTCGAGAATCGGGGCGTGACACCGTTGAACTTAGTTGTCACTTGTCAAAGAGTTTCTACGAGTCAGGATGCTTTATGGTTTACTTTTGGAAAATGATTTGGATATTTTATAAATTCCTAGATTTTATTTCATCTAGTATAATTTCTTTAAAAGTTTTAATTTCATGAATCTTTTAATTTCATTTTATTTAGAAAAAAAAATACTTTAGATTTTTGCTACAAATTAATGTTACTAAGTTGAGCATTTTAATTAGATTATGGTGTTATAGAAATAAATCAAAAGGCCCCATATCTATATGAATATGATAACGGAAGGTTATTTCAATACCTTTGAGATCGAATCTTCTAATTGTTATAAGTCAAATTTAATATTTATATAACAACTGCATCAACTATGTTGGGATGATAAATGACGCCACAAAACAAGGATGATGAACTTGTCTGATAAATTGAATGAATTTTCCTGATAAACGTACCAAGAGAAATCAAAAAATAACAAATATAGATAAAACGACAAATTTTAGGGTTATTTGCCTGTAAATACACGGAGTTTGATATGAGTTTGATTTTTAACACGAATTTAAATTTTAGCATGACAATACACAAACTTTGGTACTAGTTTGATTTTTAACATGAACTTAGGTTGTAGCCCGATAAACACAAATATTGGTACGAGTGCGATTTTTAACACGAACTTAGGTTTTAGCTTGACAATATACAAACTTAACGTAACGTCAGTTTGATTTTTGACATGACAATGAATATGACAAAAATCTAAGCTCACATGCAATACTTTATCACACGTGATATTTTTATCCATGTATACAATTTTAATGTAAACACTGATTTTGAGAATTTTTCATAGTTTTCATATACATTGTTAAAAATCAAACTAATTGTTAAGTTGATGTATCACCAGACTAAAATTTAAGTTTGTGTTAAAAATTAAACTCCTACCAAAATTTATGTATTTACAGGCAAATATCCCCAAATTTTATTAATCAATAGTCTGCCTCAGGACGTCCAAATTAAGCCCACATTAAGCCACATATATAGGCTACAATAAACCCTAACCCTAATTAAACTAGGAAACTTATCTAAGGGAAATAATTAAAAAAAAATTAAAAAATCAAAAGTTAAACTTGCAACTAATTAACTCATTAAGACTAATTTCAACCCTAATTAAATATCAAAAAGTTTTCAAATTTCAGCCGAATCATACTTAACAAAATTAATAACTCGTTGATTTTATTGATCGTTATCTTTAATTGGCTTCTTTAACAACTCTTGAGCCGAAATCTCTTGAACTAAGTTATGTAGCACAAACAAAGTATGTATATGTATGAGAAGTAGACCTCCTTCACGGGATGGTATTCTCTATCCCTATTATAGTGTCCCAATGGTGTCCCAAAATTTAATTAATACTAATTTTATATTATTTTTTTATAAAAATAAAAATACTATAATATAGTAAAAAATAATAGACATTTATAAGAAAAAAATTTATTTTTTAAAATTATATACTTTAGTTTTTGAATTTTTCAATTCTAATATACTAATAAAAGTGAAATTAAATGCTAAAAAATAAATATAAACCCTAAAAGGGATAGGTAAACCCTTAAAAATAATCATTAAATTTAACTAAATCATTATAAAATAAATTTATTAAAAAAATTGCATGAAACTAATATAAATTGAATTTTGGGACTCCATTGAGACACCATTTTGGGGATAGAGGATCCCAAGCCTTCCTTCACATGCATGTTACATGAGTAGAGCTTGTACTAGGAAGATTAGATGAATAATTGAGCGATAATGTATGTATGAAGGATTTAAATGTGATGAATATATGAAAATAACTTCACTAATTTAGAGTTTCGGATAAATTGATATTAATATATCATGCTTATATATATATATATATATATATATATATATATATATATATATATATATATATGGCTAAAAATAATGCATGGCCTACGTAAGGGT
This sequence comes from Mentha longifolia, assembly GCA_001642375.2. NCBI lineage: Eukaryota > Viridiplantae > Streptophyta > Magnoliopsida > Lamiales > Lamiaceae > Mentha > Mentha longifolia. Next base: position 22,163,592 of record CM038119.1, read on the forward strand.
GGACAAATTTACCAAAACGAAGGTATACCGGACATACCGTATCGGAAAATACCGAAAATACCGTAATTAGCGGTATACCGAACTTTTCGGTGCGTATCGGAAAATACCGAAAATACCGTAATTAGCGGTATACCGTACTTTTCACCGTACCGAAGATAATCGGTATGGTAACGGTATGAGTTTTTCTATACCGCGGTATACCGGTCAATACCGAAGATTCGGTATACCGAAAAAATTTCGGTATATACCGAACATTCATATATCGAAACTTTGATACATACTGATTATACCGAGATACTTAATGTTTGATATGTACCAATTTTCAATATATACAGAAAATTATCAAAAAATTACATATATTTTTTTTAATATTAATTATATTCTAATACTCCGTATCATTTATATTTTGAGAATATTTCAAATTTAAATAAAATCTTAATAAATATTTAATTATTTAACTAATTCTCAATACGTTAGTATTATCTAAAAAATATTATAAATATAATATACATAATTTATCTTGTAATCTTTAACAATCAAATATTATAATACATGTACTAACAAAGACAACAATTATATTGTACTATAATATAAATAGTATTGTGAAATTAATTTACATTTGTTAAAGATGTATAATACAAGTGGATAATATTAGACATTAACATTTCACAAACTCTTTTAGAAAAAAAAATCATGTATAATGTAGGTCCCGATAAATAGTTATCGGTGTATGGGGGGGATACACCAATTAGCCAACAGTTTTTGATTTTTCAAAACAGTTTGATCTTACTGAGTTGTCACTAAGTTTAGTTTTTCCAGCTCAGACAGTAAACTGCTGAGCTTGCAAAACTAACCTGCGTGCGGAAGTTTGGTGGAAAGGTTGGCTAACAGGTTTCAAAACAGTTTTCAAAGGAAACTTTAGTTCAGATAAGTGTTCATGCAAGACAGGTTACAGTGGTGCAGGTTGTGAATGTGCAAACTGTGTAAATAAAGATTAAGTAACAAGAGAGAGAAACACGAGGAGTTTTTATCGTGGTTCGGAGTAAACAACTCCTACGTCCACGCCAGATCCCGTCGAATCTGTAATCCCTTAACTTGAGATATTCGCTCCTTTTAACACTGGTGGAGGTCCAGTCCAAATTCAAGTCTTTCTTTAGACTGAATCTAGCACGATTCTTGAGTCGTGTCTCTTCTTACTTACATACAAACTTTTTTATGCAATCTTACTAACACTACATGACTAGTGCTACTATCCAAACTGGAAAGCTGTGAATAGCTATCGTCGTAAGGAATATAACTCAATCAACTACACTAGTTTTTCAACTTTGATGGTAGTGAGAGTGTGTGTGATGTGTTCTAGTAAGACAGATTCCAGAAAGATTAGAAATCTACAATGATCAACACTTGGGAAAGCTCTAGTAATTTCGAGTGTTGATTGAATGAATTTCAGCTTGAGATTTCTGCAGAGTTTTGGCTTGTGTATTGAGTTTCCCGTACTTCTTTCTGGAAAGAGTTGAGGTATTTATAGTGAAGCATTTGAAATAGAGTCGTTGGAAGTGTGTCAGGATTTGCAGTACCATACACTGACACAATTCTTGTCGTTGGGTGAGAACAAATTTCTCAACCATAGCTCAGGTTGGTCTTCACAGGTCGAGTTTCTTATACCTCGAACTGTCTTCAGTCTCTTTGTAACCTTCGTGTGAGATCTTCTAGCATGGTAAGAGTAGGTTACATAGACAATTTACTTAACGGAATAGTATGACAGATTGGGTGGTTTAGGTACCAGGTTGCACTTCCAACCTTGACTTTTACATGAGCAACCTGTCCGAGTAAAGTTTGACTGATCCAAACACGGAGACCAGCCTGTTCCACTTAAAACCTATATCTAAGTGTGGTTTCTAATAGCATTATCAAAACTCTGTTTCAAAGGGTTCCCAACAATTTCCCCCTTTTTGATAATGCCAAAACCCACACTTTACATTTTGGTTTAGAAGAGTTGAAAGGTTTGATGTCCAGCCAACTGCATAGCAGAAAATGTTAGAGTTTAAAGCATAACATGCGAAGGCCTGGACAAAGAGAGATTGTCATCAGGAATCAAAAGATGATCATTTTTCATTTATAGTATCAACTGAATTGATATGCACAGATTACAGAGAGTTGATACACCAAGTAAATGAAAACGATCAGGTTACTTCCTCACAGTCTTGAACCTTTCTTCAGCTATTTTTTCCTTGCTTACAGTTCCCATGACTGCATATATGCTATCTCGAATTGACCTGTACTCGTCACAGTTTGTGATTTTGCAGCCATACTGAGCTGCAACACTCCTAATGAATGTATTGATTTTGTTGATGTCTGGAGTGTCAGTGCCGCAGACAGTGGGAGGTTGGAAGGTCTCTATCTTAAGCGGATTGAGCGTGACCTTCTCCTTTGCAGCTTTCGTCCTGACTCTTTTGATGAATCCGCGATCTGGGAAAGTCTGCAGCCAGTTGTGAAAGGCTGTTTTGGTATCACCAGTATAACGAGCATCGATTTGCAACCAGTAGTGGTGCAAGATGAACTGGTTAAGGAACTCGTCCCACAGAGGCTGATCTTCCACTAGTAGCCAATCAGTTGGCTCTCTTTTGTCAGCTTGTTCCTTGCAGCTTTCAAGGCCTCTGAAGCTTGCGACGCGAGCTTTATCTTTTGCCCTTTGTTTCTTTAGCTCAGCCAAAAACAGCTTCTGCTTGCCTTCATCTGCGCAGTCTTCAGCAGTGTATCCAGCTTCTGCCATGAGTTGGATGAGGTTGGATTCAGCCGAGGCTTTCTCTTGAGCGGACAGCTACTTGGCAGTAGCAGGTTGAGGGGCAGTTGATACAGGTTGAGCAGCTGCAGTTGGCATCATAGGTTGAGCAGCTGCAGTTGGCATCACAGGTTGGGAAGAGCGACCTTGAGGAGGTTGAGCAGCCTGTGCCTTCTTACCTCTTCCTGTAACCTGTGGCTTCTTTCCTAAATCAAATTCTGAACAAGGGTGTTGAGGGAGGCCTGTTCATTAGAGATCAAGGACAGGTCATTGCTGATCTTTTCCTTAAACTGCAGTAGGGAGTTGATGTTCCCTTGCATCTCCTCCTCTTTCTTCAGCGAGCTGGATGTAGTTTGAGTAAACTTTGTAGAGAAGTCGTTCACAAGCTTGTTGAGTTGTTCAAACTCATATTGCAAGCTCTCAATTGAAGATTTGTAGGCGACTTTCAATTCGGACAGCTGGTTGGGAAGCAGCTGGCCCATTTCTGCCTTGAGTTGTGTGGAGATGAATGTTGCAAACTGGCTTGCCACTACTTCCTTAATAACTTGTGGCATCTCCTCCTTGATATTTGCCAGCATGGCAGATGCAGCATGGCAGATGCAGCTTTTTCCATTGCTTCAATTTGATTGGCAATCTTCTGGTGCTCTTCTACCTCTGTTGCCTTCACCTTGGCAACCTCCACAGTGATGAATTTCTTCAAGTCCTCTTACACGACAGATAGAGGAGTGCTAGCGGTTGCAACTAGAATAGGTGATAGTACGGTTGTGATCGGACTCTGTGTCTTCGCTGTTCCGGGTGGGAGAGGAAATAGGACTGAAGGCATCATCCTCCGGAAACCTGAAATTGTAGGAACTGCGATCATGAGAGTAAAAAGGTTTCAGATCAATATTGAGAGCCCTGGCCTCTCGCTTCATCTTTGACAGTACGAACTGTTTGAAGTACTCGCGAGCTTCGGGAATGGAAGCAAAGCCAAAATACTTCCCCAGGGTGTGCTCTTTAATTTCAAGCTGTTCGATGGGGTAGATCAGGAAAATAGACTTCAAGTCACAGTATGATTTGTCCTTCCCATCGAGCAAAGTACGCAGCCTACACGCCATCTGCCTGGTCTCTGGTGTGAGATCGATTCCGGGAAAAGACTCGGAAACTGTCTTCTCATCAGTTATCTCGATGGTGTTGACCAACATGACAGCTGCAGTTTTCACCGGATCTTCTTCGACATCATCATCGTCGGATGAGAGAATAAGATGGATGTCGAGTTCTGGTGAAGAGCTGGGATGATGAGAGGGTTCTTCCTCGAAACCTTTAGTGAGAGTTGTTTCCTCGAGAACTGTCTCCAGAGCTGTAGCCTGGAAGATATCACGAACAGAGGGAATAGGAATTGCAATCTGTGCGTTGGGAGCTGCAAGAGCAGTGGAATCTGTTGGTTCAGTGATGTCTTCATCGTGAAGAGCGAAGGTTTGGCGAGCGGGACGGTGCTGCACTTCAATCTCAGCAAACTCCATATGCAACTTGCGCGAGATAGGAGTTGGAGATTTGATTCTCACAGACTTGGAAGGTCTGTCAAGCTGTTTGCTGGGGGCATGCTGTCTCTTTCTTCTGTTGTCTCGCTGTTCTGGGGGTACCCAGGCTGGGTTGGATCTACCCATTTCATACAGAAATGATTTGACCAGGTCGTCATTCTTGGCAAAAACGGTCATGTCGACCCTAATGATTAATTCAAGCTGCTTCTGGTCCTGGGGACCTTTTCTTTGTTGAATGGCGTCATTCCACTCCAGTGGAGGTTGGGGTGGAGACCTTGAATTAGGGAGCAGATCTTGGTGCCCAGTCGCAGGTTCCGGGCGACTCGAAATTCAGTCAGCTCATCACCTTCGAACGTGATCGAGAGCTGCTTGATCTCTTCATTTATAAGCTCGAGAAGAAATCTGACCCAGTTCACGTCCAGGCCCTGTACGATTGCAGTCATCACTCTGAATTTTGCTGGAGTAACTGCGTCGTGGTTACCAGAGTAACCAAGAAAGACCTTGTGTACAAAGTCGAAGAGAACTCTATATGCAGGTCGCAGCAGAGGTCGCGAGAACCTCTTTCCATCGTATTTCTCTGCAGGCTGCATGAAAGTTTTCTGATACACAGATTCCAGATCTGCATCCAGAATATCCAAAATAAGACTCATGGGCTTGTGATACAGGATTTCCACAGTTCCCGAATCTGCGATGCCGTAGGTTCGAGAGATGAGCGGCAGAATGGGAATAGGCTCGTCGGGCTGGTTGGGCATCGGAAGATGGAAGGCGGCGGAGTCTACATCCTCCGTGTAAAAATATGAGAGGATGAACATGGCTACTTGTTGCGGAAGCCAAAATTTGGGCTCGTGAGTGATGATTTTGTAAAACCCTTCCACAGCTTTGATGGAGGCGTACATCTCGTCGAGACCGGCGTAGCCGTAGGTAGAGAAATTTGCAGAGGGCTCCGTGAGAATGTACTCTTGAATAAATTGAATCTTTTCTTCGGTAGTTGTTGGAAGATTTTGCTGCGTGCTTGTACCGGTTGATTGATGGATATTGTGAGAGGAGGATTCGGCTGCCATTGCTAGAGAGTGTTTGAGAGCTGAAAAAAAAACACAAGAGTTTTGAGAGATATGAGTTGCAGAAAAATGGCGGAAGTAGTCGGAAATTTGAAATGAGAACGACGATACACAGTGATGAGCACATATATAAGAGATAATGAGCGGTTGTGATTGAAGTATTTCAACCATTCAATGGATGAGATTAAATCCCTAGAAATCCGTGAGGTAGTGGGCGCGTGGGGTAGTTGTGAAGCCCACTCGCACAACCCTTACACTCAACCGTCGCCTCGCATTAAATGCGGATTTGACACAGTGCATGCACTTTTTGACATATATGGAAAGTGAAGTGCGAATGTTATGTACTGTGTCAGAATATCCTTAACAATGATTTCAATAAATAACAAAATACATGCTTCAATAAATGAAAATAATTGATAAGGCATAAAATTTATCAAGTGAAGCAAGAAATATTTCATTGAAATTTGAACATTAGAAATATTAAGGCATATCATTGACATAATTAAAACATAATTCAAAAACATGGAGACTGATACAGGTCGTCCATGACACTTCCCTATGCAAACTGTGACTTATCCACAGTTTCTGATCTTGCAGTTTCCACCTAGCTGGACTGTCCTTTGTCCACCACGAACTGCCCATGCGCATCCTTTTCACCAATGTGAGCTTTGATGAACTCCACAGCTTGGCATTCTCAGCTTGTAAAGCTGCAACCTTTTCATCAACATACAATTTGTTTTCCAGTTCCAACATGTTAACCTTACGAGACATTTTAAGGAATTTTGCGTTAAAGAAGGATAACATCTTGTCAACTGCACTTGAGTTGTTGGATGGAAGAGCTACAGACGAGGAGCCAAGAGCTGCGGAGTCTGGAGCTGCGGAGCCTGGGGCCTGGTCCTGAGCTTTGGACGGGGAACCTGGAGTGGACTTGACACCAGCAGGTTCCACATCAACCTGTGGAGAGGCAGGCTTCATTGGACTAGCAGGTTTGGGGTCTGCCTCCACGAAGGTCGCTGCTGCAGATCGAGTGGTGCGCTTTTGTGAGGGCGCAGACAACAGATCCGTCATCTTCCTTTTCCCTTTTCTGACTATCTCAGCATCGTCAGTGTGTTCTTCTTCATTCTCACTATCATCTTCACTTCTATCTTCATCTTCCTTTGAATCGCGCATCTCTGTGAGCAAACGCTTGGCTGCACCTTTTGCTTTGTTGATCTTGTGTGGCAGAATGCCAAGTATCATGATCAACTGGTTGCAGGTGTGAGGAATCAGCTTGTCCTCAGGAAATCCGGTGCAGACAGGCCACATACGATTTGTAAGTGTTCTCTGCAGTATGATGTAGAGCTTGGTGTCATGACGAAGTTGCATGTTAGCCTTGATTTTGGCAGGTCGCTCTGCGGCCTCTTTGATGAACAGGTTGACTAGCACCCTGGCCTAGTTAACATCTAATTGTTTTACCACAGCAGTCAGCAATTTGAACTTCAACAGAGAGACAACTTCATTCGAGCCTAGATACGAAAAGAACACGTTGTGGACAAACTCAAAGAGGAATCTGTACTCAGACTTCAAGTCGTGACGGTTGAAGGTTTTCTGATCGTAAACCTTCTTGGGCTCGAACAGAGCTTGCTGATACACGTCGTTGACATCATCCATGGGCACATCATTAATTATTGTGATAGCCCCTGTATCCGTCAATCTGTAGGTCTGAAGGACGAGTGGAAGAAGATGAAGCCGTTCTTCTTCATCGTTGACTAGAAAAGTTGCAGTTGCGGGATCTTCGGCCATCGATTCCAAAGAACACAACAAATAAGCAACATTCATCGGTAGCGTCACTCGCGGATGTTGAGTGATGATATTGAAGAAACCATCACATTGGGTGATAGCTTCAATCATCGGATCCAAGCCTCTGTATCCATACTTGTCTAGTACAGCAACTTTCTCAAAGAAGATGAGAGGGGTTGCTTTCTTTACTTGAGCACTTAGTGAATCTGTAGACATTTTTGCAGAGAAGGTAAGGAATTTGTGATTTTCGAAGAGGAGCGAAAGAAATTTTGAAACTTGATTTCAAAAAGGATTTCAAGAAACGCGTAAGGATTTCAATAATTTCTCTCTACTTATAGAGTTTTCTCCAACGGTTAAGATTTCATTAATAAATCTCAACGGCTAGGGAGGCGTGTGAAAAAGGTGATTTAGAGAAGGTGAGTTTCACACGCTTTTTCTCTCTTCTTTTTCCTTCTTAGATTGACATAAATTCCTTGATATTCGTGAAAAACTTTTCAAACACTTAACAGTAAAAAGATTTGAAAACATTTTTTTTTAAAGGATAAGTAAGGAGAGGAAATAATAAATTCTGCTAAGAATTAAATGGAGATTGATCGATATCTCCAGTTCCCCCTTAAAGGTTGGCCAGTAATTTTTGACTTTCAACGCAGTTTGTGGCCTCAAGTTGCGTGTCACCAAACTGCTTCTTTTGAGCTACAGTTTCCAAGTCAGTTTTCTCTTGGCTGACCTGCTCTAGCGAACTGCTTTGTTAGCATGCAGTTTCCAAGTCAGTCTTCTCTTGGCTGACCTGTACTAGCGAACTGCTTCCATTTCTGACTTAGGTTGTGTATCCATTCTGAGCATTCTAAGCTTTCCACACAGCATTTTGAATCTCTCTTCCATGAGAGGTTTTGTTAGAATATCAGCACTTTGGATGTCAGTATGGATTTTCTCAACTGTTATATCTTGTTTTTCCACATGATCTCTTATGAAGTGATGCCTTATATCAATATGCTTGCATCTGGTGTGGTAGACAGGATTCACGGTGAGTGCTATAGCGCTTGTGCTGTCACAAAAGATAGGAACTTTTCAAACTGTGACTCCATAATCTTTGAGTTGTTGTTTCAACCAAAGAATCTGTGCACAACAGCTTCCTGTCGCCATATACTCAGCTTCTGTTGTAGAAGTAGCAACTGAAGTTTGCTTCTTTGAAAACCAGGAAATCAACTTGCTTCCAAGAAATTGACAAGTTCCTGGTGTAGACTTTCTATCCAGTTTGCATCCTCCATAATCTGCATCTGCATAGCCAGTTAGTTCAAAATTATCATCACAAGGGTACCATAAATCGAAGTTTGTAGTTCCCTTGACATATCTAAGAATTTTCTTGGTTGTATCTAGATGAGATTCCTTTGGATTAGCTTGATATCGAACACATATTCCAACTGCAAAATAAATATCAGGTCGACTTGCAGTAAGATAAAGTAAAGAACCAATAATTCCCCTGTACAAAGTTATGCTGGCAGGTTTCCCTTCAGAATCTGGATCCATCTTTCCATTTGCAATCATTGGAATCTTCAGTGGTCTGCTATCTTGGACACCGAATTTGGTTGCAAGCTCGTTAGCATATTTGGATTGACAAATGAAGATACCATCCGCAGATTGCTTGACCTGCAGGCCGAGGAAGAAGTTCATCTCCCCCATCATGGACATTTTGTACTCATACTTCATGAGTTCTCCAAACCTGTCACATAGAAACTTTGACCTAGATCCAAAGATAATGTCATCAACATAAATTTGCACAAGAAGAATATCATCCTTGTACTTAAAAGTAAATAAAGTTTTGTCGACCGATCCTCTTTTAAAGCCAGAATGCAGTAGGAATGTAGACAGCGTTTCATACCAAGCTCTGGGAGCTTGTTTCAAACCATATACTGCTTTGTGCAGTTTGTAAACTTTCTCTGGACCTGCTTCCTCGAAACCTGGTGGTTGTTCAACGTAAACTTCTTCTCCAAGGATTCCATTGAGGAAAGCACTCTTCACGTCCATTTGGTAGACTTTGAACCTCTGATGAGCTGCATATGCTAGAAACAGCCTCATTGCTTCTAGACTTGCCACTGGTGCGTAGGTCTCATCATAGTCTATTCCTTCTTGTTGACAGTAACCTTTGGCAACTAATCTTGCCTTGTTTCTGATTACTTCAGCATTTTCATCTTTCTTATTCCTAAACACCCATTTTACATCAATCACTCCTTGATGTGTAGGACGATCAACTAGTGACCATACTTCGTTTCTTTTAAACTCATTAAGTTCCTCTTGCATGGCTGTAACCTAGTCATGGTCGTTAAGAGCTTCCTCAACGGTTTTGGGTTCTGAGTAGGAAAGATAACAGCTTAATAGACAGCTTTCACCTATCTGTCTTCTTGTCTTCACACCCGCATTTGGGTTCCTGACAATGAGATCTTCAGGATGAGCATCGACCCATCTCCTTCGACGAGAGATTTCTTCTTCTGTAAGAATAGATTCAGGGTCCGGTGAGGGATCTTCAAACTCAGGTGGAGGTTGAGGAGTGAAGGGGTCAAGCTGTTCAAATTGTTCAGCAAGCTGATCCACTGACAGTTCTGCATTGACTGCAGGTTCTTTTGGAGTTTCTGGATCAGTTAAAGAGGAGCTGTTTGGAGGAGCTTCAATTTTCCCCTTGGTTTGTTCCCCCTTGCTGAATGGGTGGATTGTGTGGATTGGAATCTTGTACAGGTTGACTTTCTTCTTCTTCCAAGTCGGTTGGACTCCATATAAGTATTTCATCTCGAAACTGCGTGTTGGAGCCTGCTTGATCTTGATTCGCACCTGTACTTTCTTCAGGTTGAGTCTCCCTGTACTCACAAATAGATTCATCAAAAACAACATGTGGTGTTACTTCCACAATCTGAGTCTTCTTATTAAAAACTTTGAAGGCTTTGCTGATCTCTGAATATCCTACAAATATTCCTGGATCTGCTTTGCTATCAAATGTTTTTAACTGTGATTTCCCATTATTATGAATGTAACACACGCAACCAAAAGATTTAAGATATTTGAATCGAGGTTTCTTATCTTTCCACAGCTCGTATGGAGTTTTTCCATGTCGTTTATGAATGACTGATCTGTTATGAGTGTAGCAAGCTGTGTTGATTACTTCCGCCCAGAACTTCTTGGGAAGATTGGTTTCATTTAGCATTGTGCGAGCTGCTTCCTTTAGAGACCTGTTGCGTCGTTCAACAACACCATTCTGTTGAGGTGTGCGAGCTGCTGAAGTTTGATGTGTAATTCCATTTCTAGTACAGTAGGACTCAATCATATGATTAAGAAATTCTGTTCCACGATCGGATCTAATTGAGATCACACTTTTATTTTTCATATTTGACAGTTTGGTGAGCAGCGCAGGTAGCTCCACTAGTGTCTCCTTCTTTTTATGTAAGAAAATAACCCAAGTATATCGTGAGTAATCATCAACAATAACGAGAGTATACTTTTTACCATTAATGCTTCTAGGAGTCACTGGACCGAATAGATCCAAGTGGAGTATTTCCAAGATTCTACTTGTGTTGTGAGCTGCAATGCTTGGGAATGACGATTTGGTCTGCTTTCCAGCTTGACAGGCTTCACAAACATGATCTTTGTAGTAGACTTGATCTGGAAGGTCATCTGCGAGCTTCTTGCGAGCAAGCTTGTTGATGGCTTTGAAGTTTAAGTGACACAGTCTCTTATGCCATAGCCAGCTAACTTCAGGTGCAAATTTGGTGACCAGACAGGTTTCTTTTTCATCTGACCATTGTACTATGTACAAGTTATCTTGCAAGATACCGGTAAGAAGAATTTTTTCTCCTTCCTTGTTCTTTATAGCACATGTGTTAGCAGAAAACTCTACTCTTTTTCGGTAGAGCAGAACTGGCTTACAGAAAAGAGATTGTGATTTAAACCTTCAACATATGTGACATTAGATATTGTTGTTTTACCAACAACTAAATTACCGTAACCTCTTGTTTCCCTTTAGAGTCTCCTCCAAAAGCAACTAGAGGTTCATCACATTCAGTGAAGTTTGTAAGCAAGCTTTTGTCGCAGGTCATATGCTTTGTGCATCCACTGTCAATGATCCAGATCGTGCCGCGAGCTGCTCGCTTTCTCCTTTAAGTTTTCCCATCCTGCAATTTAGACAGTTTTAGCAACCCACATGAATTTGGGTGCTTTGTTAGCAGGTTGAGTTTTAGCAGCTTGGTTTCCAAGCTTCTTCTTTTGGAAACTCCTTCTGTTGACTCGTGGCTTGGTCTATTGTTCGTTTATTGAGTGGAAGGTTTCATATGCAGACTTCTGTTGATAATGAGCAGGTTGATAATGATCATTTTGATAACATTGCTCCATATATCCACATCTGCAGTAATCAGTTCCAAATCCACTTCCATATGGAAATTGATAGAGCCTACTTGACAGCTCAGGATATTGGTACCAATGATGATCGTACAAGTAACCTTCATTGTCAAGTGTTTGTCGATTTGCTCGCTGCTCATAGTGATTGTTTCGTTGTGATTGAACAATTTGAATGGTTCTTGGATGAGAGACTCATTTTCTTCTGCTAGCAGTTTGCACTTTTCTTGGAGCATGTTGGCTTCCCTTTTGATAAGCAGGTTGACCATACAGTTTCCTAGGAATCTCAACCTTTTTCTGTTCAACTGACGGCCTTAGTTGCGGCTTCTTGATAGCAGGCTTTCCATGCTCTTTCACCAAGATTGCTTGAGGTTGTCGAGCTGGATTCTTCAGTTTGAGCTGCTTGTCTGGTAGAGTGTGATGAGCTTTACTTTCAACCACTCATTTTTCTTTCTCGAACACAACCTTCTCTTTCTCTTTGGCTCCGCTGGTTTGACCATGGAATCCAATGCCAAGCTTTATGTGAGCAGGTCTCTGGGCAGCTTGCAAGGCTTCAAGCTTTTCACCATTTTTGTTCATTTTCATCAGGACTTGTTGAAGCTTGAGCTCTTTCTGCAATAGCTTCTCATGCTCTTTTGAGAGATCCATCAGTTTGCCATTCAGGTTGTTGATTTCACTATCCCTTTCTGTGAGCATTTCTTTAAGGTGTTCTTCCCTTAAAGCTGATTGACCCATGTGGACTTTTAGGGTTTTTATCTCCTTTTCTTTTGCTTCATCATATGGAGTGAAGCTTTCATTTAAGGCAGTTTTGAGTTTCAAGTTTTCATCTTCCAGCTTGGATCCTTCTATGACTACTTGCTTAAACATTTCCGAGAGCTTCTTATAGTCATCAAACTGTTGTTGAAACTCTTCATACGTTGGCATTTTAGGTATTTCAATACCTGCATGATCGGAGTTAGCTGAATATGAAAAAGAGGTTTCAGTATCAACCTTGTTTTGAACAAGATCGAGATCTTTTCCCATGAAGCATTCCTCATATTCAAGTTCCTCGTCAGCTAAGCGACATTCCTCCTCATCCAATTCATCATTACCATCTTCATCGGAGGAGGTTGAGTCTGATAATGTGGCAATTGCTTTGGCCTCTTCCTCAGCTGCGATCATGGCGTTGCGCTAATCCTTAAGCTTTTGATCTCTTTTTGCGCGGAGCTCTTCGCGTTCAGCCTTTGATAAGTCTGGGCAGTCTGACTTATAGTGATCTGGTCTGCCACATTCAAAACAGCCACCCACGGGAGTGTTAGAAGAATTGAATTTAGAGGGTTTTGATATACCTTCGCCTTTCTTGTTGGAAGAAGAGGTGGTTTGATTTCTCTTGAAATCCTTGTGATATTTACAGAATTTGTTGAAACGTTTTTCAAGCTTTTCATTTCTCCTAGCCATGAGTGCATAATCTTTCAACAATTTCTCCATTTTGGAGCATAAATCCTTTGGGATTGCTCTTTCTTCTGTAATTGATGAAGCTTTGAATGCAGCATCCTTTTCTTTCTTTTGGGTTCAGTCTTCTTGCTTGAAGATGCTTGTTCTGACCCGTGAAGTCTGATCATTTCAAACTCATTCCCGATGAGTAGATCAAATAGTTGCTCGGTTGATAGGTTGCTGATATCCGACCTGCCACGGTGCATGGCACTGTACACATGCCAGCTTGCTGAAAGAGATTGGATAACTTTGAGGTTGAGTTCGCGCTGTGTGTATTTATCTTTCTTGAGAGCTGCGATCTCCAAAGTGATCATTGTGAATCTGTTCTTGAGCTGATTAATGGTCTCCATTGGCTGCATTTTGAATTCTTCAAATTTACTGCATGCCACTGATAACTTGTTTTCCAGCATTTATGTTGATCCAAGGCTTATGGCTTTTAAGGTGTCCCATATTTCCTTTGCAGTTCCAAGATTTCTTATCTTGGCCAGGTGGACTCCCTTAATTGTGCTAGAGATCAATCCTTTTGCGAAGCTGTCAAGTCCAGCTTCCTTTTTTTCTTCGGTTGTGTATTTTCTGGGATCTTTGATCTTTGGCACATACGTTGCTTCGGAAACTTTATCTCCAGAAACATCAGTATCGTAGGGTTCGTAGATTGGTGTTGGACCATTCTCGACGACATCCCACATCAGCACATGATGAGCTTGGAGGCACATCTTAATTCGAAAACTCCAGTCTTCATATCCCTGCACAGAGAAATCTTCGCAGACGCGGAGAAGTGAAGCTTCCATAATGACAGTTTATGTATGTATGCACAAACACAAGTCTAGAGATCTAGTTCAATTTGACACAAAAGCACAGAAAGCTTCTAGTATGCAGAAGCAGTGGTCAAAAGAACCACCGCTCTGATACCACTTGTAGGTCCCGATAAATAGTTATTGGTGTATGGGGAGGGATACACCAATTAGCCAACAGTTTGATCTTACTGAGTTGTCACTACAGTATATCAGAGCAGTTTAGTTTTTCCAGCTCAGACAGTAAACTGCTGAGCTTGCAAAACTAACCTGCGTGCGGAAGTTTGGTGGAAGGTTGGCTAACAGGTTTCAAAACAGTTTTCAAAGGAAACTTTAGTTCAGATAAGTGTTCATGCAAGACAGGTTACAGTGGTGCAGGTTGTGAATGTGCAAACTGTGTAAATAAAGATTAAGTAACAAGAGAGAGAAACACGAGGAGTTTTTATCGTGGTTCGGAGTAAACAGCTCCTACGTCCATGCCAGATCCCGTCAAATCTGTAATCCCTTAACTTGAGATATTTGCTCCTTTTGACACTGGTGGAGGTCCAGTCCAAATTCAAGTCTTTCTTTAGACTGAATTTAGCACGATTCTTAAGTCATGTCTCTTCTTACTTACATACAAACTTTTTATGCAATCTTACTAACACTAAATGACTAGTGCTACTATCCAAACTGGAAAGCTGTGAATAACTATCGTCGTAAGGAATACAACTCAATCAACTACACTAGTTTTTCAACTTTGATAGTAGTGAGAGTATGTGTGATGTGTTCTAGTAAGACAGATTCCAGAAAGATTAGAAATCTACAATGATCAACACTTGGGAAAGCTCTAGTAATTTCGAGTGTTGATTGAATGAATTTCAGCTTGAGATTTCTGCAGAGTTTTGGCTTGCGTATTGAGTTTCCCATACTTCTTTCTGGAAAGAGTTGAGGTATTTATAGTGAAGCATTTGAAATAGAGCCGTTGGAAGTGTGTCAGGATTTGCAGTACCGTACACCGACACAATTCTTGTCGTTGGGTGAGAACAGATTTCTCAACCATAGCTCAGGTTGGTCTTCACAGGTCGAGCTTCCTATACCTCGAACTGTCTTCAGTCTCTTTGTAACCTTCGTGTGAGATCTTCTAGCATGGTAAGAGCAGGTTACATAGACAATTTACTTAATGGAACAGTATGACAGATTGGGTGGTTTAGGTACCAGGTTGCACTTCCAACCTTGACTTTTACATGAGCAACCTGTCCGAGTAAAGTTTGACTGATCCAAACACGGAGATCAGCCTGTTCCACTTAAAACCTATATCTAAGTGTGGTTTCTAATAGCATTATCAAAACTCAGTTTCAAAGGGTTCCCAACATATAATATTCAATTTTTCGGTATACCGAAATACCGAACTTCAATACGGTATACCGAAAATTCAGTACGGTATTGGTATGGACTTTGTTCCATACCGAATTTACGGTATACCGAAATGTTCGGTACGGTAATGGTATGAAAAAATGCATACCAAAAATTTTCAGTACGGTATCGGTACGGCGAAATTTTTTCAATATACCGTACCGGTCCACCCCTAGGCCTACGTCGGCCGCATTAGTTTCCCTACTCATATTTTTCACATCTTAATCATATTTTCAGTTCATGTATAATTCATACACGTCGCACATTAATGAAGACATTAGAATTTCACATTGTCATCATGCATTAAATTAAACTAAAATCTGTACTATGAGTTGAAACATTGTTTGGTAAAAAAAAATATGCTTACTATATAATTAGAGAAAATACCTCCATATAGTCTCATACCTTTAGTGAAACCAATATTTAACCAAAACTTAACAAACATCAAATTCTAGCCAATTTGTTTGTGTGAGGACAAAAATACCCCTAGCCCAATTTGTTTGAAATACAAATTCACCTTTCATTCTTTTCATTCTTTTCTCTCTCTCCTCTCTCCTCTCCTCTCTCTCTCTCTTTCTCTGCTCCAAAAAACCCTAGACGAGGAGCACATCCACGTCAGCCTGCGTCCTCCGTTGCCCCTCTCCTCAGCCGCTGGAGCTCGCCGGTTGCGATGACCAGTGGTTCACCAAGGGGAAGAGTGGCAGCGAGGTAGGGTTTTGGAAACTAGGGTTTGCTGCTGTTTTTGCCATTTTCCGGCCAAATCTGAATGCCCATGGTGTAATTGACCACTGAGCTTTGTTCTCTTTGGAAAGACGAAGAGATGAAGGGGTTGCTTGCTCATTTTGGTGGAGAAACGAGGGAGAGACAAGCCGGAGAAGATGAAGCAGTCGGAAAATCGCGAGTTGTACGGCGGCAGAATCAAATACAGTGATAGGTAAGAAATCACTAGTTGTATGGCAGCATAATCAAATAATAGGTAAGAAATCAAATAATTAGAGGTAAGAAATTGACAATTTCTTATCAGGTTATAGGTAAGAAATTGTCAAATTCTTATAATACGAGTCCATTTTAGGGTTTTCGAATTTAAGCGTTTTTTCTTGTGTGTACACTAGGCTGCACGATAGAAAATTTTTGAAATAATAGCGTGTATGTGTAATAGCGTGAATGTGTAAGAATTAATGGTTCCCTTTTCTGGTTAAATGATCATTTTAAGCTGGGTTACTGCTGAAATAACTACAAACATGTTGTAAGAATTGATGATTATTGAAATTCTTACTCACATTAGTAAGAATATTTATGTTTTTGACCAATGTGTTGGTAAGAATTGATTAATCTTATCAATAAGTTGGCAAGAGTTGGTTATTAGCATATTTTGTCAGTAAGAATTGATTATTCTGACCAATATATTGGTAATGATTGTTGTGTTTTGTTATTCTTATCGTAGTTGTTGGTCAGAAATATCTTCGAAAATTTGATATTCTTGCCATTATTTTTAAATTGTGCGCAAAGGTTACTTGGAAGTAAGAAAAATACAATATGTTGCATCGCGCGAGATGTTGAATGTAGTGCTCAATACCTTAACGGAATATCGAGGGATGAAGATGATGAAGAAAATAATTAAATTGATGCTCCCTCTAGAAACTTCGTCACTATGTCCACTGCAACTCAAACACAGCTTGAATAACTTTGATGGAAAACGTAGGGTATATGTATCTATGAATCGTACAATCATAAGTTATCTTGCTCTATAACTAGATAAGAAATGATACAATTCTTACCATTTACATGTAAGAAATAATACAATTTTTACCTTATATTTGTATGAATTGATGCAGTTCTTACCACGTTTTGTATTTTTTTTTTTTGTGGTACATCATATGTATGAATTGATATTATGTTTACCATATACCACTCAATACACAAGTATAAAAAAAAAATTATACCACTCATAGGTATAGTTACATAACTACAACTTTAGAAAACAATGTCAAATCTTAATGCATACAAAAATAGTATTGAGGTTAAAAAAACATGCAAATTCATCTCATCTATAAGTACGAATTCATGCAATTCTTACTATATATATGTACGAATTGATGTCATTCTTACCATCAATTAAATCCTAGCATCGGATTCCATAATACACAACAAAAAAAATACTCAAATCTGGAGTTGTGTACCAGTAGTAAGAAATAATGTCAATTCTTACATATAGATCGCAAGAATTTGATCACTTCTTATACAATCATACACAAAAAAATATATCAATTGTTTCTTCGATGTTAATCTAGATAGAATTGTATCAATTCTTACATCTAGATCACAAGAATTGGATCACTTCTTACACATTCACACACAAAAAATATGTAAACCGTTCCTTTGATGTTAATCTAGATAGAAATTTATCAATTTTTAACATATAGATCGTAAAATTGGATCATTTTTTACATAATCATACACAAAAAATATGTCCACCGTTTATTCGTTTATGTAAGAATAATGTCAATTCTTATTGCAAGAATAATGTCAATTCTTATTTTTAAGTTGTAGTTGTGGAATCGTCCCCAAATAGATTATGTAAGAATAGTGTCAATTCTTATTGCAAGATATTATTATGTGGTAAGAATTGACCTTGATTTTTTGCTGTAATGATGGAATCTTTCCTGTTTAATCGTCTTTTTGGGAATACGTATAGTTTTTAAAATGAAAATTACGTATTAAATCAGTTATGATAATATATGCAGTAAGTATTTGTTACGTTGTGAAGGTTTTTGTTTTTAATGGCAAATAACATATATGAGGCAACGAAAATCAGTTGGTAAGAGTTTCACAATTTTGTACACAATAATTTAGATATAAATATATCAATTCTTACATATAGATTGCTAGAATTGGATCATTTCTTATATAATCATACACAAAAAATATGCCCATTTGTTTCTTCGATGTTAATCTAGATAGAAATGTATCAATTCTTATGTATAAATTGCAAGAATTTGATCATTTCTTACATAATCATACACAAAGAATATGTTCATCGTTTCTTCTATATTAATCTAGATAGAAA
The DNA here is from genome assembly GCA_001642375.2 of Mentha longifolia. NCBI lineage: Eukaryota > Viridiplantae > Streptophyta > Magnoliopsida > Lamiales > Lamiaceae > Mentha > Mentha longifolia. The sequence continues at coordinate 22,181,834 of CM038119.1, forward strand.
TGTATCAATTCTTACATATCTATTGCAAGAATTGAATCATTTCTTACATAATTATACACAAAAAATATGTCCATCGTTTCTTACCGAAAGCATCTATAGAAAGGTAAGAACAAACAATTTCTTATCGAAAGTTTCAGAGACGATAAGAATTTGATAAATTCTTACCAACGGCGGCGCTAACTCGCATTTCTTACCATTTCTTACAATTCTTACCACTGGTGCACAACCTCACAATTTCTTACCGACGGCATACATCTCGCGATTTCACGACTTCATCTTCTCCGGCAGTGTTTCTCCCTCATTTCTCCACCAAAATGAACGAGCCACCCCTTCATCTTTTCGTCTTTCCGAGGAGAACAAAGCCCAGTTGTCAATTGTACCATGGGCATTCGGATTCGGCCGGAAAATGGCCAAAACAACAGCAAAATCCTAATTTTCAAAATTATCACTGTTGGAGGAGGCGGCGGTGGGTAGCGGGACAGATATTTCCTACTGGTGGTCGCCGGCGACCGGGGATCTTGATGTTTTTGCCGGAAAGAGGAGAGAGAGAGAGAGAGAAAGGGAAAGGGGAGAGGAAAGGAGATTGGGGTTTTGAAAATGGGGTAAGGTAGGAAAGTGGGGTGATTTTTTAAATTCAAGGGTAATTTGGGCAAGTCATACCAAAATTGGGTAAATGTTGTGTTTTGTTAAGTTTGGAAGAAAAATTAATTTCCTTATGTCTAAAGAGATATAATCATTTTTACCTCATATAATTGGGTATGCATGTGCTGGTCGAGCAGTAGGAGGTTAATGTCCGAGACCAAAAGTTCCGTATTCTAGTCCTTCGTAGCGGTAGTCTTTAAATTTCAATTAATTATATTCAATATATACGTATGGTTCAGATCATTTCTCATTTCTTACGGAACATGTCTTTTATACGTGATCTCTCCACTATATATATATAATTGGATAGAATTGTCAATATCAGTATGTATTGAATTCAATATTTGTAATCTAATTTAGCCCTAAATCCGTCTAGGCATTCGAATGTCGTACGGAAACAACCTAGTTAGCGTAAGTATCGATTAGTTCTCACCTAGAGACTAATTAAGCTTTAATCAGGTCAATCATTAGGATGTCACTAAACGCCTAGGCGGATTTAGTATTAGTTGGGGCTGTGGGATGTCGTTTAGCGCCTAGGCGGGGACTAGGCGGACCTAAGCTAGGACTTTTAAAACGCTGTTTAGGTCACAGACGTACCGCATGCACTACCATTGAACCACCCATTAGGAGCGGAAAATGGAAGTTTTTGCCTAACATGTTTGTACACACACTACACATGCATTCCGTCACTACAACAAAATGCTCAAATAGTGACATAATTTTAAAGGAATTGTGACACTTATAAATGTCACTAAAAAAAATTGTGACACTTTATGGTTGAGTAGCTAATATGCGTGTCACAAAAATAAATATGTGTCACTAAACTTAGTGACATTTGAGAGTGTAACTAATCTTTATGACATGTATAAGTGTAGCTAATCTTTGTGACATGTGAAAATGTAACTATTCTTTGACAATTTATTTATAATTATTTCTTAAAAAATATTTTATAAATATTTATAATTTATTTATTTAATATTATTTATAATTTATGTATATATGCGTTTGTGAATAGGAATTGATGCGCCGATCCTCCACTCCAAACAATGCACTTGGAGGAATTAGTTCTTAAAATTGCTTGTTGATCCTTTTCATTAAATACATTCATTTTTTTTTATAGTTTTTCGATGTGGGATAATTCTTGTGGCAAAAAACACCCAAATTATTAAGGTGATATATGAAAGTGTATGTTTGTGTCATGGATAGAGAGAAAGATTGTGACACGCCTATTTGTAACAAAAATATTTTGTGATAATTTAAGGTGTAGCAAAATTTAGTAACACACAAAATTTGCTACATTTTTAAATGTAACAAATTTACTTACATTTTTATATGTCACAAAATATTATAGGTGCATGTATAAGTGTAGCTAAATTTAGCTACACCTAAAAATGTAACATTTTTGTGACAAATTCTTTGTCACTAAAATTGTATCACTATTTGACATTTTTGTTGTAGTGCGTGCACATTCCAAAATCACATAGACTTAGACTTAGCTTATTTCCATCCCTATAAATTCCAAAGCTCATTTTGTTGTACAGTGCAGCATTCAAATAATAAATTACGAAAGAGTTGAGGTTGCTGAGAGAAAAATGGCTAACTTTGTGTTTGATAAATTAATATCACCATTGTTTCTTGTCTTGCTCTTTTGCGCTGGAATTTGTAGAGCTCAAACTGTACCGGCGACGTACGTTTTCGGAGATCGTTGGTGGATGTCGGAAACAACGATTACTTGCCACTTTCACTTTTCAAAGCCAATTTTCCCTACAACGGCATCGACTACCTCGGCAGGTTACCCACCGGAAGATTCTCCAATGGAAAGAATGCTGCAGATGTTTTAGGTAACAAGTTTTTTCTTACTCAGTTTCTTTTACTTTGGTTTAGTATTAACGTATATAGTTAGCATATATACATTTTCCTTAAGGAATTTGAGGTTGTTTAGAATTGTATAAGCTAGGACGTTCTCTTTTAAGAAAAATGAGGTAAAAGAAAATTTTATGTCATTTTCTTATTCCGTCTTTTTTCTTTTCCATAAAAAAGAACACGCCTTAAATGTGATATTATTGATTTGTGGGAGTGCAGCGGAGCAATTGGGTTTGCCAACGGCACCGCCGTATCTATCGCAGCCTTTTAACGTGTTCGTTAAAGGTGTAAGCTTTGCTTCAGGGGGAGCCGGGATTCTCAACACCAGTGATCCACCCCTTCTTGTAAGTCATTTACTATAAAATAAAGGTGTGTTTGATAAGATATAGTAAGATAAGAGAAACTTATGCTAAAATTATCATAGCTCCTAAGATTAAAATAATCATATATAAGAAGGGGAGGTGTTAAAATTTGAAGGAGAAATAGTACTTTTAGCCCCGATCATAAAATTATTACGGCCCCTTCGAAAATGTATCTAGAATACCAAACAATCGGATTAAATAAGATAACTACCCTACCAGACAGGCATAAAGGAATTAAATATGTGACGGGAAAAAATCTCATTTATTAGAAAAGTAAACTAAATAAAATATCCAATAAAATTTGTGGCACAAAAAGCAATTGAAATATATGCGATGAGCGTGGATTGAACACGCGACCTTTAGACTCTCGTCTATTGCTCTACCTATTGAGCTATCATCACTTAATAACTATTCCCTCGGTTTACGATCTTTAAATACTAATACTATATTGGGACGTGCACTATCTATAGATGCTTTTACGTACTTTTTTAGTAATGGGCCCACAACTTTAACAACACTCATATTATTCTATTTTAACATTTTAATTTATTAATATATCATCACAATATATTAAATTACGTGTCAAAAATTTTGTGTCTACTCTTCATGGACGGAGGGTAGTATTAGTTGTTTTTTTGTAAATATATTAGGCGAGAACAATCTCGTTACCCCAACAAGTGGCGTTCTTCTCAACTGTGCACCAAAGACTAGTGAATGTAATGGGAGGCAACGCAGTGCAGCAACATTTATCAAAATCATTGTACCCCGTCGTGATCGGCAGCAACGACATCACTGGTTACTTTCCAATAAATTCATCAGAAATGGCGAAGAGATACACCCCTCAACAATATGTTACTCTCTTGCTTTCCAACCTCAAAGAACAGCTCAAGGTAACTAAACATCCTACCCTCCTCCTTGCATTCGTCGAAAAAACACTTAACAAAGTTCGAAACTCAGGGTATTTATGGTCTTGGAGGAGGCAAGTTTTTGTTCGTCGGGGTACCTCCCGTAGGATGCACGCCAAGGCAAAGATCTTCAAGTGCGACTAAAGAATGCAACGAAGAAGTAAACAACTTGGCCATTAAGTACAATGAGGAGCTTCGGCCGATGTTGGCTACATTGCGATCAGAGCTCAAAGACTTCCGCTACTCCTTTTTCGACACTTATAGCATCTTCCTCGACTCTATCATGAATCCAACAATTTTTGATAATACATCGATCTGAAACTTTTGTCAGAATCGAAGCAAAGATGAACAACTAGTATAATCTATGCCAGCATTTTAGACTTTTTTAGGTTTTAAGGGTTTTTTTTTTTTTTTTTTTTTTTAGGGTTTAGGGTTTAGGGTTCTTCTTTAACTAATACTCCACTACTATAATACAGAATGCTGATTGTAGTTTCAATGTCATAGGTTTCAATGAGACAAGAAGTGCTTGCTGCGGACTGGGGAAACTGAGGGCGGAGCTGCCTTGCACTCCTCTTGCTGTATTTTGTTCGGACAGAAGTTCTCATATTTTCTGGGATTTATACCATCCTACGGAGGCCGCTGCACGTATTTTCATCAGTAAACTTTTTGATGGAGGTTATGTAACTCCGGTCACCGTTGAGCAGTTAATCAGTCTCTAGAATTAAATATATAAGCGACAATATGTCCTCCATAGTAGAATTACTAAAAGATGGTTGAGTATAATGTGGATGAAAATGTGATTAGCAACCTGAAATGCAGGAAATAAAACTTCATACAAATAAAAGCAAATAATTGATACTACCTCCATCCCACTTTTTTTTAGTCTCATTTCATTATTTTATACCTCACATACATTCAATCTATGAGACTAATGAAGTGGTGCATTATGATAGCTCACTCGCATATTTTCCGTTGCAAACCACAGAAATTGAAGAGAGAGAGAGACGTAGTTTTATAGGAGTACATCATAACTTAGACTATGGATTCAAAAGGATGAAACTTAGTTACTGCCTCCGAATCAAAGTCTTCTAGCTAGGTTTTGAAGCCAAAGTGAACACAGTTCCTAAGGAATGAGCTTTGATTCTACACTTTAATAGAGACATAATAAGTACCTATACAGGAACACAATGTCTTCGGCGTCCGTGCATTTTTCATCTGGGCTTAGCACACTCATAGTGTAGTATTTGATCTTGCTTGACTGCACATATTACATGATGTTTGTTTCATAGCAAATCTCAAAAGTTGCTAAAATTTGAAATGACAAACAACATTACAAAAAATGTACCTCCATTAGATAACCATCTTCAAATATCTCACTCAAATATCTTCAAAACCTGAGCAAAAGGCCAAAAACATGGAGAATCTCGATATGTGTCAAACAAAAAAAGTTGCACTGGCATCCTTCAGGAGATTGCATAGGAATCTATATATCATGAGCTCTAATTGGTACCCCTTATTATCATAGGCCAATTAGGACCCCTTATTATTTTAGCTAATTGAACTTTCTATTTTGGGTAATATTCTTATAATGGATATCACTTATCTTTATAAATAGGACGGAGGAAATCGGAAATCAATTTAGATGGCAATTTTGTAATTAAAATAAAAAAAATAGAGTTATTTTGTTGATCACTAATACATATGTGTTTTGCAAGGACAATCGGAGAAGTGGTCCAAACTTGCCACAAACTGAATACTAATAAGCCTTCAAATTTCGATTTATCCTTAAACTGTTTAACTCGAGCTCCTATAATTGATTCAACTGGAATGCGAACAGAATCTTAAATCAATGAACATTGGACTGCACCAGTTATCAACTTGAGAAAGTAATTAATTGCTTTCTAAGTAATCTAGTTAGTTTATAAGATACTATAATCAATGTATGATACAAGGTTTGATTTTCTTAATACGCAATATAAATCACAAGATACAATATATTTATATTTGTATCTAATTTACAACTAAAATGCAATTTAGGTGATTTAAAGGAGTAGTCGTTATTCTATCTTATAATAATCGAAATAAAATCGTATATATGAAGGATCTAAATGTGATGATGAGATGGACTAGATGTGAAAACAACTAAACTAATTCAGAATTGCGGATAAATTGATATTTATATATCATGCCGTAATTATTTGGAAATATTCATATGTGGCTAAAAATGATGCATGGCCTACATCGGCCGCGTTACTCATACTTTTCACATCTTGATCACATTTTCAGTTCATGTATAATTGATACACGTCACATATAATTGATGACATTAGAATTTCACATTCTCATGCATTAAAACTAAAATATGTACTATGAGTTGAAATATTGTTTGGCAACAAAATATATATATATATATATATATATATATATATATCGATGGAGTGGTAGGAAGTTAATGTTAGAGACCAAAGGTCCCTAGTTCGAGTCAATGATATGTTATGAATTTAGTTTCGAGCGATTGTAAATCATAAAATCAGAAGAAGTTAAGTTTAATTTTATGACTAAATAAATTAATTAAATATGATTTCATGAGTTCTAAGTAGTAAGGGTATTGGTCCACCTTGAATATGAAAATCCAAATTGTGAACTGTAGTTTTTTAGTGGAATTATGAGGTGTCTTATGGTAAATGGGAACAGAAGATTGAAAGAAAAAACTTCCATAGTCATATATTTTCAGCTAAGAAAATGATAAATTGGATGTGTCAAACGTGTCATGTCACTTGCTCACTGCCTACTTCTTCATATTTGGTTCCCATTTACGCGCTGACAATTCCCAATTTGTATCCAAATTATTATTATTATTATTATTATTATTATTATTATTATTATTATTATTATTATTGTTATTATTATTATTGTTATTATTATAGCAATTGATTAATCTTAGTTTAGTTTACCATCAATTTGTTTGTTTGTCAAACTCACTCGTATACTAGGACACTAGTTAGTAGGTTTTGATCTTCTTTTCGTCCTTCAAGCTAATTAAAAAGTTCATGAGAAAAATCAGAGTCTACATGTTTTTGTGATATTTCAATGTCCGGTCATATTATAATACTAGGCAATCCTCAAATTCATTATGGATAAATAAAAATATATATTAGCCATTAATAAACAAAAGATATAATACTGATCATTTTAGTTATTGGTAGCTAAAATTTAATTTTGCTTATGCGAAATGGCTAATTTAGAGCATTAAGTCATTAACACTAATAGTATCGTGCCACATATGGTGCCACAAAAGGAACAAAAATCACATCATAATTCATACATATACGCTTGAATAAGGTCAAAATTTGGAAAATTGGAAGTTTTTGCCCAACAGGTTTGTTCACATTCCAAAATCACATTAGACGACTTAGCTTATTTCCATCCCTATAAATTCCATAGCTCATTTTGTTGTATCAGTGCAGCACCAGTTCAAATAATAAATTAAGAAAGAACTAAGGTTGCTAAGAAAAATGGCTAACTTTGTGTTGAATAAATTAATATCACCATTGTTTTTTGTCTTGCTCTTTTGCGCTGGTGCTTGTAGAGCTCAAACTGTACCGGCTACGTACGTTTTCGGAGATTCGTTGGTGGATGTCGGAAACAACAATCACTTGCCACTTTCACTTTTCAAAGCCAACATTCCTTACAACGGCGTCGACTACCTCGCCAAGAAGGCCACCGGAAGATTCTCCAATGGAAAGAATGCTGCAGATTTTCTAGGTAACAAGTTTGTTCTTACTCATTTGAAGTGATAATAATTTCCGATCATGTTCATAATTTCCACCTTGAAAAACATACAACAAAACAAATGGAAGATATAAATTTTTTTCATTTTTTATTCATCTTTTCCGTAAAAAAGAACACACCGTAAATGTGATATATTGATTGGTGGGGAGTGCAGCGGAGCAATTGGGCTTGCCAACAGCGCCACCGTATCTATCGCAGCCGAACAACGTGTTCGTTAAAGGTGTAAGCTTTGCTTCGGGAGGAGCCGGGATATTCAACTCCAGTGATCCATCCCTTCTTGTAAGTCATTTACTACAAAAATAAACTATATAAGGAATTAAATATCCGTTACAATTTGTGGCGAAAATAAACAACAAAAAAAAACATAGCATAATATCCAATACAAGTTGTGGCACAAAAATGTTTGATTAATGCGATGAGCGTGGATCGAACACGCGACCATTAGATTAAAAATCTATTGCTCCACCAACTGAGCTATCACCGCGAACTAAATATGAGCTGTTTTGTTATTAAATATATTAGAGAAAAACAATTTCGTTACCCCACCAAGTCATGTACTTCTCAAGTGTGCACCAAAGACTAGTGAAAGAAATGGGAGCCAACGCAGTGCAGCAGCATTTATCAAAATCATTGTTTCCCGTCGTGATCGGTAACAACGACATCATCGGTTACTTTTCAACAAATTCAGAAATGGCAAAGAAATACGCCCCTCAACAATATGTTACTCTCATGCTTTCCAACCTCAAAGAACTGCTCAAGGTAACAAAACATCCTACCTCCACTTTGCATTCTTCGAAAAAACACTAGGTTAACATCTTGTTCAAACTCAGGGAATTCATGGTCTAGGAGCACGTAAGTTTTTGTTAGTCGGGCTACCTCCAATAGGATGCGCGCCAAAGCAAAGATATTCAAGTGCGACTGATGAATGCAACGAAGAAGTAAACAGCTGGTCCAAGAAGTACAATGAGGAGCTTAAGCAGATGTTGGCTACATTGCAATCAGAGCTCAAAGACTTCCGCTACTCCTTTTTTGACACTTACAGCATCTTCGTCGACTTTATCAAGAATCCAACAATTTATGGTACTACATCAATCTCAAACTTTTCTTTGGCTATATAATATAGTCTATGTATATAGAGTGCAGAATCAAAGCAAAGATGACAGCATTTCAGACTTTTTTCTTCTTTAACTAATATAATACAGAATGCTGATCATATTTTCAATGTCATAGGTTTCAATGAGACAAAAAGTGCTTGCTGCGGCCTCGGGAAACTGAAGGCGAAGCTTCCTTGCACGCCTCTTGCTGTATATTGTTCGGATAGAAGTTCTCATCTTTTCTGGGATATATACCATCCTACAGAGGCAGCTGCACGTATTTTCATCAGTAAACTTTTTGACGGAGATTATGTAACTCCTATCACCATTAAGCAGCTAATTACTCTCTAGAAGTAAATATGTAAACGGCAATATGTCCTTCATAGAGTATTTTGTTATAGAAACCAATTTCTGCTTTCTACATTTTCAAAATTTATATACTTAATCAGTGCTTGTGCAACTAAGTACAAGATGAAAACATAACTACTTGGCAATGAAAAATGCTCAGTAGAACTCCTAAAAGATGGTTGAGAATGTGATTAGCAACCTGAAATGTGATTAGCATGTTAATTAATATTCAAGCTAAACTGCACCCTACTAAAACAAACTGCCAAAAAAAGGAGTTAATAGATTATCGTGTGCATTACCATATCATCGACTATAGATGAAGCCACATAGGGAGTGACGATCACAAGAGTGAAGATTGTTAGTGTTTTTAAGGCTGAGAAGGCAAGATATCTTCAAAGAAAAGATGCAGATCCCCGTTTGAAGTATCAAATGCCAACAACTTCTGAACAGCTTCCTGCATCAATTTTGCATACTTCAGCATGGGTAAAAATAAACACTGGAGCTCAATGAAGAACCCACGTAATGTACACCTGATACTGCTGATCTTGGGCAGATATGCTCTCATGAACAAGTCTCTCAGCATTCTTGTTATTTCGGATGGAACGAAGTAGAGATGCTGCTCTCTCTATAACTTTTATAGAAACACCTGAAAGATTTGAGCATGGCAAAACCTAAAACCAAAGGAAGATAGGTGCATAGCAAAATAAACTCTTTTGACTATCATAATTCATAACCATCCAAAATGTGGGCAACTGCTGAATAGAAATACATAAATGATCCTGAAATATAAAATTGCTGAGGGATAAAATCTTGAGATGTTTATAAGAAAAGGAAATGTACCAGCTAGTATTGCACAGTGCAGTCCTGCGAGACAAAGTATATCAGTTATATTTGGAAATGAAATTGTGAATTTGTCTTCACTTTGGGATGGTAAATCACTCACCATAGCTAATAAGTGCACGTCCAGGGACCAACCTGCCAAAAACAAAAACGTCAACAAAGATGGTCACTTCATAACCATATAAACAAACTGATAAACCAAATTTATTTTTGAAAAATAATTGATACTAACATTCACTGGTGCATTATGACAGCTCACTGCATATTTTTCATAGCAAAATACAGAAATTGGAGAGAGAGAGAGAGAGAGACGTAGTTTTATACATCATAACTTAGACTATAGATTCAAAAGGATGAAACTTAATTACTGCCTCCAAATCAAAGTCTTCTAGGTTTCTAAGCCAAAGTGAACTATTTTTACAGTTCCTAAGGAATAAGCTTTGATTCTAGAGACATAATAAGTACCTATACAGGAACACAATGTCTTCGACGTCAGTGCATTTTTCATCTGGGCTTAGCACACTCATAGTGTAGTATTTGATCCTGCTTGACTGCACATATACATGATGTTTGTTTCATAGCACATCTCAAAAGTTGCTAAAATTTGAAATGACAAACAAAAATGTACCTCCATTAGATAACCATCTTCAAATATCTCACTCAAGTGAGTAGACAGCAAAACCTGCAAAAAGCCAAAAACATGGAGAATCTCGATATGTCAAACAAAAAGTTGCACTGGCATCTTTAGGAGATTGCATAGGAATCTATCATGAGTTCTAAAACCAAGCAAATTTCAGAATAAGTTTTGTAAAAGGGCAAATACTTCCATATCAATGAGGGTGTGTTAGCCAGAAGATTCTACATAGTGTCAATTACTCTCCAAACATATAATAAGAAATCATGCAGGATAGAAGAGAAAATATCCCAAATTTGTTAATATCCTTTTGATGCTAGATCAAATAAATCACATGCTGTATAGCAGATAAAAGAGTTACCATTTCACAACTACAACGGAACCTTGTTATATTGAAGCAATAGAAATTACAACCTAATCTAAGCAAGATAACATGCAAGGCAAGGACTTTATTCCTTTGCCAAGTAAATGGTCTCAGGAAGGAGTTGCAAAAGACATTCTACAGATCTTTAAGAATTTTTTTGACTAGTGGTGATTTTAGTGGGGTCGCATCATCAATTTGAACCAAGAAGGAAAATGCTTCTCTATTTGAAAGAGAAAAGACATATGAGAGGCCCCAACAAAAACATGGACGCAATATAAATTTCTCATGAACGAAGAAATGAATCAGTTTCCTTTAATCTAAGATGAAACAAAAGAAGTCAATACCAAACCTTTGGAGGATCATCATAAGAGTCAAAATAATTTATGGTCCCACCGAGGAGACCAATGCCATCTGAAATTGACATAAAGGATATTAGATACTAGCAGAAGCAGCCTTAAAATAATTAAGAGTCCTACATTCTTGCAGTAGCTAACCTTCAGAAAGAGTTCCTTTTCCAAATTCATCAACCAGGCACAAAGACCGACAAGTTGCATGCCTGAAGGATATGGTCATTTTAGAAATTTTTTGTGTATGAATAATTCATAGTTACAAACAACATCACTGATGAAATCATACTCAAAGCATTCAAGGGAAAAGAAAAGTGACATTCAAGATCTCAATTGATATGGCTTAATCAATTTAACTTAGCATACCTCAACATCATGCCCATATGTTGAAGATCAATCATAAACGTAGATTGTTCAGCAGTCATATACTTGCTTCCCATTGCACAGAATATCCTGTTATAATAAATTGCAGTATTATTTTGTCTCTTGAAAAAAAGAAAGGAAAAGAAAAAACAACTGTCACTTGAAAAGGATGATCAATCAAGAACCTGTCAGTCACACCCACTATTGCTGCATCTGCTGGCACAAAACTTCCAATATGGGAAAGGAAGACAATTAAGGCAACCTGAGATGGAGGACCAGAGTTTAGAACACAAATACTCTCATCCAATAGCCAAATAATCTTCCTATCATTTGTCATTGCCCAATATGCAACTATAAATACAATTTTAGATATTCAAAGAATTTATATGAACTTAAACAGCAAACAATAAAACAATCTTTATCAATTGTAATGGTCATACTATGCAACACTATACTTGTAGATACACATTTGTTGACATAAGATCAGTTCATTTCTATTACTACATAATATGCCTAGTCACTTTCTCATGTCTATCCCATGTTGAATTTGAATGAGGATTCATGTTTCTGACCTCTCAGGAAAAAGTGCAACAATGTAGAGTAGAACCTCACCAAATGAGAATTTCAACAGATGTGAGCTATTACTATGCCAGTAAGTGTTGTAATTTGTTGGTAATTATTTGTAGCTTGATGATGAATTTATTTAGCTTCAAACAGACACTGAACTAAGGATATTAGTGAAAATTAAAATAATGATAACCAGGGGAAATGCAAGGTAAAAGTTAAGGAGTTTTTACCAACCTGCTTTATGTAGACGCTTTTTCCGGAATAATTTGGCCCAGTGATGATGCTGATTCTTCCTAAATACCATTATCTCTCTTTAATAGGCGATATTAGTGATGAGACGAAAAACTTATTAAATGGAAGGGCAAGTTCGTCAAAACCACCTTCGTCCAGAATTTTTGTATCATTGGGAATAAATGTATCAACAGTCAATTCCTGCAAAACATGCCTGATATCAAGAAGAGAGATCTGTAAAATATCCTCGATGCAAATTATTGTCATCAAAGTGGAACTTATAGGGCATAACTGCTCGAACCTTCCATTTCTTATATCAAGCACGCTTTCTGAAGTTAAAATGGGCCTCACATAGTTGTTCTGACGAGCAACTAATGCTAATGACAGAGTGCTAGAACAATAGCATGGAGATCAGAACAAGTACATATTATAAGGAATAACAAGGGAAGCTCATGAAGAAAATCCATAAAATTAAATGTGCCAGATAACTGAAGTAAGCTAACCAATCCAGCTCAGCTGCAAATGAAACAGCTTTGAGTAATGGAACATAGAACTCAAGAATATGCATGACAAGGTCTCTGGTAATTGCTCTCTCCATATCTTGAAAGGAAAGCAGAACAAAGACAAAGCATCAAAGATGGAAATGCTACGTGAGTAAAACAAGTTTGCTGCTTGCAAAATTAATTTCCATAAAAAGTAGAAAAAAACTTGAATAACTGAGCTGTTTCGACCATTTGTTTTACAGCTCATTTTCAAAGTCAACATAGTATGTATGCTATACCATGCTACCTAATTTTCTTTCTAAGAATAGGTAATCACTACAAGGAACATCAAAATCAGATTAATGATATAGACTCCTTTTCAACTTACCCAGAATTTTGTGATATACATCTCCAAGAAGATTATCCAATTCCCGTGTCTTTGCAGTGCGATAGAAAAACTTCTTGGAGTCTTTATCTTGATCAGAGAACTATGAATTACCAGATATATGCATTTGCAGGTGAAATAATTATAGGCTATTTTGGTCCAAATGAAAAAAAAAAATGACTTACAGCAAATTCAAAATCCTGAAGTTTCTCCAGTACATCATCATCAAGTTTTTCCTCAAATATGCACATTAAGTAGCCTGCATAATGTGTAAAACTAGCTCTTGTGTAAGTAAGGAATCTCAACAACAATCTAGCAAAAGTAGTTCTTCAAAACTCAAAAAAGATTTCACATGTACCAGACAAAATATAATTAGACCGAGCCACATTAGGCAATATGAATTTTAAATTTCAAGTTTCCAATTACTTCCCTGCCTGTTCCAAGAACCCCCCCCCCCCCCCCCCCTCCAAAAAAAAAAGAGGAAAATGGATAAATACTGATCCACAAAAATGCAAAAACTTCAAGTTTCTGCCTTTGGGAAAGAAAAAAAATTAAGAAAATGTTATTTGAAATATCATTGAAACCAACAATCTAAAGTGCAGATGTCATGGCATGTTTCTGTCGGTGGTTTCAATCATTTTTAGCAGTGAGTGTGGGCTTCTGTCTCTGAATTGCAGTCACTGGGTATAACCATCATTTCTTCACGACTAGAAAAACAGGAATGTTATTAAGGTATCAATTATCTGTTTCTGGAACTATTATAGGCTTATAGCTAATTTCTCTGAGAGAAAAAGAATATTAAAAAACTGCATCTAATTCTATGGAAAACAATTTATAAGATTGCAAACTGCATCTGAAGGAATGTTGATCCAAACTAAAATTTCTGCCACCATAAAAAAAATGGAAAAGTCATCAGTTCAGCCTCTCAGACCAACCTATCTGATGTATATAAACAATACAAGGAATGAACTTTTCCCCCGACATATAAGGCAACCGTGCAAGTTCCAATGATGACACCTGTAAATGGAGGAAATATCTCCATGTCATCTTCATGTTCTACATTCTCATTAACATGATAACTGATAAGCAGAAAATATAGCACCTCTTCAAGAAATTCAGGCAATTCCTCATATATTTGCCTCAGCTCATCCAACTGCATGGAAAGGAATGACTAAGTATAACAAACTTGGAAGAAAAGGGAAACTGCAAGGATTTAAAGATTCACGTTAAAATCCTCAAATTCTGCTTCCTTACAGTGAAAATTTCTCACCTCCCCACAGAAGTTGTCTTTCACTATTGTCTCATAACCCTTTTCTTTACTTCGATTTAGATCTATAACTCCAATAACCTACAGATGGTTCAAGTAAACATAAGAGGCTAATAAATCAGTTAAGGATAGCGACAGTATAGATGATATTGATCAGCAATGTAGCATATGGAGTACAAAAACTCAGACATAAATGAGAGAACTGCAGTTCGTCATTCTCCATGGTTAAAATTCTCTTCACAACTAGATTCTTAAACTACAACCGAAAAAAATTGAAGTCAACTACAGCTGAGTGATTGGTCTGGCTTATAAAACAACAATGACCTATCAGATAGAATACTGCTGACTATTATTTTGAAAAGTAAACAATGTGAATATAATAGCAGACATTAAGACTTTTGAATTACGCACTTGATCATTTATCAACATTGTGATGCATCTTCACAATAGCTCGTCTTTCTAACTTTTGTAGCACAATATATCCCTAGAAGCCTCTATCTCATTGGCTTAAATTTTCTGACTCGGTATAAAATTCTCTTATAGTTATTATCCTCAAGAGGTGCATGAGTTTGTTACTAGAAAGCTAAGCAGCTGATCTCAAGTTTTCTGGGGCTTCAACCCTTATACCAAAAACATAATATCCTTTTGAGTTACATCAAAATCACTTTTCCAGAATACTGCATACTGCCTAGTAAAATATTATATTTGATGCTGAAACATTCTCCTTCATTGCTACCGGGTAAGTACACTATGTACTCACTCTTTTAAATTTTAACATAAAAACAGCAATTCGCATCAGGACTTAAAATGGAAGTAGTAGTAAACTGCAGATAAAATGGGTAGAGGACAATAAAAAGAAAAGCAAATGGGTAGGAACACAATTCATACCAGTTCGTATAAATAGGCCAGATCTTCAGAGATATGAAGACCAGCCTGCATTGTAAAAACAATTTACCAAAAGTCACATAATTTTGTAAGAGAATGGAGAAAAACTTGGTGTGCTGATCAAAATAACAATTAGCAGCTGTTCCACCTTCTCAATGATGTCCAAGTTCAAATGCTTCAATTGCTCATGGAGTGTTTCAGAGATACCTACTTCAAATATCTTGTTGATGTGCAGAAGTGAGCATATGCTCTAAAAAAACAAAATACTATCCATAGTTATTTTGCCATGAAGTTCATCTAAAAGGACAAGTATTGCTTCGTGAATCAAGAGTAAACTCTTAACCTACCTTCAGAAAGGTAGTCCAGTCACCAATCGTACATACAGAACTTGGAGAGTTAATTTTCTGTAACAAATGCAATATCGATATGAATTAGAACCATGAAAAGATGGAATAGATGGCAAACAACAGAGGGAAAACAATGTCCCTAATCAAAAGGGGTGATAATAAAAAGAGAGATGTTATTATGCCTATGCTTAGTAAGACAAGGGTAGGCCACAATGATAGTAGTCTCTTTGATTTCACTTACATAACAAAGATGACATGGGCATAAAAATGTTAAAATACATTCACCAGAAAAAACAAGGGAAGAATGTTACACCTTCAGTATGTGAGGAATATCTTTCACAGACTTGAGGGTTTGGCGTATAGAAATCAAAAGTTCTTCAGCACCAACAAAGAAAGATATCTAGATTTACTGAGAGGAAAGTTTCAGGAAGTTATGAGCATACAGATTCAGGAAGCTCATGAGAATATAGTTCATAATAAAAACATGACCTACTCAGAGATTAGCAGAAATAGTCCACACCAAAAAGTCTCAATTTTAATCCAAGGTGGATGGACACTACCAGTGCTAATATGAAACAATACTCATGCATGAAATATCCAAATCAGTATTTATTTCACCTTTCACCGCATTGAAGAAGAATCATTATAAAAAGACATTATACTTGGATCACACAAGGCTTCACTCTTATGGAGTGTGATGTGCTTTTGTCATGCTGACCACTTTAAAAGTCATCATACACGTGTGCCAAGGACAAGGATACAGTATCAAGACGAACATTCAGCTTTTCAAGGTCCACTATAGGCCTCAGGAACCAGCTCCTAAGAAATTGGCAACATTAGCTGAAAACTCAGTTAGATAAGGCAGTTGTTACATTAATTGGAAATTACCTCACCTTAATAGACGTCTCCCATAGGTGTTACGCACTGAAATATGCAGATTAATTAGTTCCAATAGTATTTTTCCTTCTGTCAATCTTCTGAGAGTCTACATTCAGCAAACATAAATAAAGAACGTAACAAGACCTTATTCATCATCCCGTATACCGAGAACCTGCAACAATCAGTAACATCAGTAAGCAACTCGTGAACAACAAGACCGTCTATCTCAGCATATTGAAACTAGCTTGGAAAACTATTGAAACAGACGAGAGCGGAGAGCATATTACGGACTTACCCTTCCTTTGATCTACCAATGCCCATATGGCTGGGATGCTTGTCAGTTTGAAATATTTGTAGTGCCTCATGAGCAACAGAATCAACTTTGAGGAAATTGCTTCTGATCTTGTTTGTTAAGGTGTACATCTCAACATATTGAAACTAGCTATAAAAAATGCATAATATATAATGAAGAACTTAACCCTACAGAATTCACTTCAATTAAAGTCTACAAAGATACAGTGAAACTTCGGAAATCGAGTTTATTGCAATTGATGGGTTCATACTCTCTTTCTGTTCAAGGGTGTCTACTATCCTCTCATTCTCTAAAATGGCAAGAAGTCCACCGCTGACACGAACTTGAACATCACTTCGGATATCCATCATGGAACTAAGCTACAATCGGACAAAAGAACAAATCAACTTGTAACAGAAGATGAAATGACAAGCAATCACTGGTTCAGACAACTTGAGCCTGAGATCAGACATGTAAATGCTGAGTTTTCATTTATTATAAACATAAGCTCATTCCCAATAATTGAAGTATCTATTGGAGAATTGGTAGAGCCAGAGATATATTTGCGTTAGCAACAAGGGCAACCTCCAAAACTCACTGATTCTGATAGAGAATAGATTCTTAACAAATGCCAAATAGAACAACAAACATGATGAGGCTTTGGCATTTCAGGTGAACGTCTATATGCAGTGCATGCATGATTGATGATTCAACCATTACAAGAAATTATTCTACTTACAAATGAGACCCTTTCCTTGATATTTAACCCTTCATCCATTCCAGCAACTCGCAGGTACATTAGTCTGTTTTTATGCAACGTGGGACAAAAAAGAGAATAAGAAAAGGCTATCCTGAAGAGGACATTGCAAACAAAGTGGTTAGTTCTAAAGAATTAAAGCACTCCTTCCGGCTCTGCTTGTTTCCCATCCCATAGAACAAAGGAAGATGTCAAGCACATGTAGGAAATCAACTTAATTTTAGATATGATGGCACTAGTGCGAACCTTATAAAACTTCTAACAAGAAACCCCATCTTCCCACATAACCCAACCGATCAGATTGCAATCCTACTTTGGAGCACCAGTTGCTTGATTAGGAAGTGAAAGTAATCTCTCAAAAAAAAAAAAATAAGGATAAAAGTAAATCAAAGGAAATCTTGATCAGTTGATATCAGATGTTCTTATCTTCCAGGTTTCATAAATTACTCAAGTTCATTGGTTAAGATACCTTTCTAGAGACAACATGGACAGCAGCATATCCTTAATTTATTTTTTCATGAGAAATTGAGATGAAAAAAACATAATAGCTAACAATGTCAGTAAGAGCATATCGTGCAACAGCTACTAGTAAAAATCAACGTTTGGGCAAAGATAAAGTTACAAAGTTCTGCTACTTTGGTTTTACCTGTGCCATGCTTGCTCATAGGTGAATAATGAACTTTTTACGAGCTTCACGGTTGGAGCATCAGTGTCCTGATCTGCTTAACCCAAAAAATTGTATATTAGAAGACAAAAATAAAAAATAAACATTGCCAGCTGAGAGCTGAATGAGGTATCAGTTATTGAGAAGTGTACCATTGTTTTGTAAGGCATTCAAGAAGGACTGTTCACTCTTAGTACTGGTATAGATAATGCAAGGCTGGGCTTGATATTTCACTACATGGAGAGTAAAAGATGAGTATAATTGAACTGCACAAAACCAGCTGAATTGAAAGATACTTCAACATTTTCTTAACAAGTACCCATCTCCACCATGGGAAAAACTTCGTCATCATCCTCCCAAAATTCTACGACATGTAGTTGGCATACACTGGAATCATAATATGAGATTCCAACCCTGTGAAAGGTCACGTTCACATTAGAAATATATAAGCCTCTTATCCAAATGATTCATGAACACCACAGAGTTACCTTCGACCATGCATGATGCATGCCATATAAACCTGCCACATGAAGCAAGGAAACAGGAAGATTAATGAAATAGAGAAATCATCATACTTCACATCAAAATGTGGCCTAGTAAAGCTTATTGGAGAAGGATTGAGCACAATGAAGGGATCACTCTCGAGTATAACAGCTTTCTGAATGCGACTGACATTTATAATGTTATCTAAATTCAACAAATCGTAAGATAAATGAGTATTAGCCGCTGAATGCTAAATACCAAAGTAAAATTCTGCAAATAGTTTGCGTCCAGCATTTATATAAGGCAAATCGGTATTTAATCCGCTCTTTTAACCACGGCCGAAGTGAAAAAAGCAAACCTAAGCTGAAATAAGATTTATACAGAAAAATCTCACGAGGTGATTGCAGATGGGCATCGATGTCCAGTTTTCTACCGAAATAAATTTCAACAGTGCGAAGAAATAGACATCGGAAAACCGAGAATGGAAGAAAACCTGAGATTGAGCATCGGTTTCGTCAACCTCTTCCATGATTTCAAAGCTGAATCTCCACGGCGTAGAGAGAGAGAGAGGATCTATTCAAATATGTTGGCCAAGTTGGCGCTCTTTCTTTTGAAGCGAGCTGGCGCGTCTTATATACTGTAGCAGATTCACCCAAAAATTATCCAAGGGTTTATCTAAGTTTTCATAGAGTTTTATGTAAGGGTAAATTATGGGTCATACTTTGCAAAAATCGTCTTACTTTTTATTTTTTGGCAGTTTAACTTTTTTATTTTTGGCAAAACTGTTCCAATTTTTTTGGAAATCCTTTTTGTCAAAATTTTATGACCTATAATTTCTTACAAAAAGTATTCTGACCTTTGAATTTTTTTTAAGAAATAACCACAACCATAATCATAATTTACCCTTTATCGATGGATGTGTGTTTGGTTTGCATGACTAGATTCAATCTAGGATAATTAAAAAAATAAGTCCAAGAAAACAAGCTCAAGACTAATTTAGTCATTGGGGGAGGCCGAGATTAATCCTGCGGCAATACTACAAGATTAAGTCTTGAGCCCTATCTATTAAACCAAACACTATTATATGAAACTAAATTCATCTACTCATACAAACCAAACACCCCAAATAGACTACTAGTAGTGGAGTTGAATAGTAGTATAATGTAAGTTGACTGTAAATAAGCATTAATTTAACTTTTTCTTGCAATTAACTCATAATTCAATCGAATGAGGTGGTCCATTTTATTTAATACTACTCCGTACAGGAATTGAACTATTTTATCAAACCGGTTTGATACAAACATCATACTATTATATACTCCATTCGTCCCACACAACAATACGTTGATTTGTTGTTTTAGTCCCGTCTCACCTACAATGCGCATTAATTTTCTGTACACTATTGACTACCCCCACTATCACATACTCCGTACTTTTTCTTTACCCCCTACTTTAACATTTTATTTACAAAAGTATCATACATTTTCTTCATTAATATTACTATTATCTTACCTTTTATTAATATGTCACCCTTAATGTGGGCCCCTTTCTCCACTAACATCACTATTCCTTACATTTTTTTAGAACTCGTGCTACTATTTTTACTACATTGTTAGATGGGACGGAGGGAGTATTTTGGTAATTTCCTTATTTCCGGCCCCTTATAGTATCCAATCTCATCCATCCAGATTTCCTTATTGGACGATTTGAGATAAGTTCTTACTTCCCCAACATAACTAACTTTTATTGAAAGTTGACCCTATCTATTTATTTATTTTTTAATATAAAGTTGACCATATCTATATGTATTTATGAAACAAAGACATAATAAATGATTAGAACTTTGGTTTTCTGAACAGAAAACCCACATTGTCACATTGGCTTATCGTGAATGATTTTGTTCTCATTATAAAAACTCTATTCAACCAGAATTAAAAAAAAAAAAAAACAAATCGATTTGTACCTAAAGCAATTTGATTTGATTATTTTTACCCTTAAGGAAAGTGATGAAACTAATTGATATCATTAAGTCAGCCAAAAATATTCAAAGGTCAACCTTAGTGTTGGAGCATTAATTAAAAGGTCAAAAACTGATTTTTTATTTTTATTTTTTATCATAAAGAAGAAAAATGTGAGATTTAAAGAGTTATAGTTAGGCATATACACTAACTCGGTATCCCATGTGCTAAAATCGGCAAAGCCATTGTCGCTTGCATTATGGCAACTCGTTTATGGAATTGGATAAACAGTAGTATGCACTCTCAATCTCATTATTATGTTTTGTACTGTGTTTGTAAGTATCACGAGATAAGCTCAGACAATTTTTTGAATTTAACGGCATACTTTGAGATACACATGAAAATGGTAAAGATGAAATTCATGGTTATGTCATGTGATCCATATATATTTATCGGTGATAAACTCAAAATGAACATATTCGAAGCATAACTAGTTGGGGTTGAGGGAATATTTTGTTACATACTTCTATCGTCCCAAAATAAGTGTTTGAACTGCCAAGAGCATATACCAATGAAGTGGCCGGACAAGTTTACCTTCTATGCCCCTATTCATTGAATAGAAAATTGAAAATGTAAAAAATCTATGATGGTCGATCACACGCCAAATATAGTAGTTTAGTACTACCTCCATCTCATTTAATTAGATACGTATTTCGTTTTGGTCCGTCTCAATAATTAGACACATTTCCTAAAATGGTAAAGAATACTTGGCTACAATTAACTCTCTCTCCTCAGAATTAATTACAACCACATATTCCCCACTCTCTTCGTTCTTGAATTTACAGTAAATGTCCCTAATTAGTTGAGATGGAGGTAATATTATAATTTTACATTGAATTTTCAAATGTGGTACTATTATTTAGGGTAGAAATCTATTAAGATTATCTATTGCAATTATTTATTGCATTTTCTATTGCAACTACAGATGCTTACCACATATAATGAATATTTCGGAAACTAGCAATAATTAAAGGTTTTCATAAACAAAAATTGTTGGTTTCGAAAATGTTATTACACGTGCATGCAATAGGAAATGTAACACAAAATTGCAATAGAGAATTTGAATTGGGCGGAAGCAATATACATCTATGAAAGATAATGATGTTCCATAAGGTGTACTTGCTATCAGTAAATGGAAAATTTAAGACATCAAAATCGTACGTAGCTGACGATTAGAGAATTTAATCAATAGAAATCAAGCAGTGTGACAAATTTAAAACTTAATTATTCCGTAATTAGTTAGGTTCCGATAGTTTTTACATTTGGGTATATGATTGAAATAGGTAACTAGTACTGCATGTAGGAAATTTACGTACGAGTACAACCAACATTAATTACTATCCTCTTAGCCACAGTTGCTCCTTTTCTTCAAGTCCGCGTAATTACTATCCCTTTCAACGGTAAAAACCTTCCCAAAACTTTTTCTCTTCACCTAATTACAAAATCACAAAGTAAAAAGAAGATGAAATAAAGATAATATTATTACAAGCCAAGAAAATAATCTACACATGTAATGATCAACATTAATCATGGTTTAATACTCCCTCTATCCATAAAGAGTCTGATGCACTCTTTGTGGCACAATTTGTAACAAAAAAAATTGATATTTGGTTGGGTTTTTTTTATTTTAACGAGGGGTATGAGAGGCCCACTAGATATAAAATGAAGTAATAAAGTTGTGGTTTTTTTAATAAATGATGAAAAGAGATGAGTTTATAATATAAAAAGGAGCAAGGGACCATGTACTAAATTGGAAATATCAAATTCTTCGTAGACGCTTATAACGTTACCTCAGAAACATCCATCTTAGCCTTCTCTTTCTTGACATCATGATTCATGAACTGATTCATATAAGAAACCTGCTGGCCACACCAAATAAAGGAAAAGAAGGCATAATTAAACAACACTAGAGCGCGAGAGAGAGAGAGAGAGATACGATGATATGAATATATTAGAATTTGGTCATTTACACCCTTAAAAGGCACTTTTAAGGGGGTGAATGACACAATTCTAATACGTACTCCCTCCGTCCCGTTACAAAAAGGCAGTTAACTGTGCCATTGTAAATGAGACGGAGGGAGTAGGATAGTAATTACCTTGGGACTGTTTACAGGAGAGCTGGCAGTGTCCTCAAGGTCAGTATCCATTGCAAGAATGAAGTTAGTTTTCTGCTTCTTGATACTTTTGTTAGAAGAAATCAAGCCTTGTGGTGGTTGTGTCCAATTACAATTATTCATCAGCAACTTATTCTTTGCTACAGCAGAAGAGGCGGCATCGGAAAGGAGAGAAGGGCTCTCATGATCAGTTTCAGAAGAGAAACAAGAGTTATTATTATCCTCACATATAAATCCCTCAATGTAGAAAGTCCAGCTGCTTTCTTCAGGAGAATCTGCAGCCATTTTCTGCTTCTCACAAACTGAACCCTCCATATATATAAATATACTGAGCTATATATTGTACTAAATACTCCAATAAATTATAAATTAATTAAATTAGGAGTGGAGCATAAGAGTATGAGAGGAATCTAGAATGTGGGCCATTTGAAAGTTGAGGTTGGTGATATTGACCTTCTGAGAAATACAAAAGTGTTTTGAGGTACATAAGAAAATGACTCAATTGATTGAATGTTTTGACCTTTAATATTTGTGTGGATTAAAATAATGCACACAGAGATTTGCAAAATCTTGTTAACTATCTAATTAATATTTTTGAACTGGTCTTGTATATAAAATATTTACAGGTGATTGACATCCAAGCTTATAACTTGGTTTATGTTTTCTGGCTAATAATAGCTATTTACAGTATAGTATAATATCAAAACAATTATCTACATGAGTGTTTGTCCGGGCTTATAATCTCTTAAAAGAGTACATGTTCGCAAAATAAATTCACCATAATTTATAAGATACAAAAACAAACTCCAATAGCTTACAAGTTTCTTAAAATTAAGTTTATATACACAAACTTAGTTTTACATCTTATAAATTCTTAAAACAATTTTAAATAAGTTTAGCCAAACACCCCTCTAGATCACTTTGCCCCTTAGCAGTCAACTATGACTATGAGTACATAATATCTATATAAATTTTGGTATATCATTAGACAAATAGGGAGAGCCACCGATGTTTTTTTTTTTTCCTTCTTACTTTCCGAAACAAATTTATTACCGAACATGATAGCGAGCAAGGTCAGTGATACGTCCATTAATTACAGGAATAATGTTTATTTATTAGTATTTCAATATGTTTAGTTATTTAGTTTGATCTTATTCTACTTCGTGTTAGGATTTATTCTCTATAAATTGATAGGGCTGATGTATTTTATTTATCATTATGAAGAAATAAGAAAACCGAGTTATTACTCAAAGGAGTCGGGGTTCGTTCGAAATGGCGCAATCTTATCGATACGAACAATTTCCTTCGTAACAATTGGTGCTCTCGTTGAGAGATTTAAGAGCATAATCTTTCTTGAGAAGTATCAAAATCTTCTCCCTATTGGAGTATCTTTTTATTTTTGTTTTATTAAAAAAAAAAAAAAAGGAGATCGAATCATTGGTCGTAGTATTTATTGAATCCAATTGATTGGAATCATATTGTTTGGAGTTGGTTTAATTGTGGTTTGTGGCGTGGAGTTGACGAGGAGAAGTGGAATTTTGTGGGAAAAAAAGAAAAGAAAAAAGAATTGGATTAATTTAGTTTGACGTGACACGTGAGGCTTGGGCATGCAAATTTTGATCTTCGTAGTTTTGGATTGCTGCCGTTGAGAGGCCAAAGCTATGGTGGGATTATTGTTCTTTGACAAAAAATAAATAAAAAAATAAAGAAGAATTGTCTGCTCATGTTATTTTTGGAGTCATTGTTCGGGATTTGTGGTGTGTTTGAGAAAAAACAAAAAAAAAAAGTGGTGACAATAGAGAGATTTGTCTTAGTGGGTTCTACTTATCGACGAAGAGAAATGTATTATGATCAAAATGCCGGTGGAACAGATTTATAGACAAACCATCTTACAAAATGAATTCAATATGAGTATGCGGAGTTCCATGGAAGAATTAAAGGATATGTTGAGGAAGGTTACCATGAAATTGGTAGATGGTGGCAACAAGCAAGATTCCACTATTAAAGAAAATATTGTTGCTAAAGCTTCATCTAATTTTAGGCAACCAACTTGGACGGACACGCTCATAGCACCAATGCCGAGTGATCATGTTGAAAATGTGGATTTGTTGCAGTTCGATGGAATTGATTCAGAGGGAAGTGGCCTTCGTAATTATTCGTATCGATAAGATTGCGCCACGAGCGAACGCCGATTCCTTTATGTAAAATCTCGTTTTTCTTATTTTTTTTCATTATGATAAAATACATTAGGCCTAAACAAGGTAAATATCTTATAAGATCAAACTAAATAACTAAACATATTGAAATACTAATAAACAAACATTATTCCTATAATTAATGGACGTATCAGTCAGTTTACAAAATCCGGATTGTTTAATAATAATAATAATAATAATAATAATGATAATAATAATAATCCGACGTGCATATCGAATTTTAATATTATAAACATAAACATTAGTATTATAAAATATCAAATATAAAATAAAATATATAATATATAATAAAATATAAAATAAATTATAAATATATAGTATATAAGAGAAATGCTAATCTCTATTTAATGTATCAATTTTATATGGTAATATCAAATATTATAAAATTTACTATAAATATATACTTAAAAAATAAACTTCATTAAAATAATATAAATCCTATTAAAAAAATAATAAATTAATAGGCACCGCCACGTTAGTGGTAAGGAAGCATTTGTATCATTATACGTCATTTATTATTCATATTCATCAAAAGATGCGAAGTAGAGATTAATGTTCTTATATTTGCATCATTATAGATATACTTTTAATTTATATGGAACGGTTTTCAAACCTAGCGTAGCGAAACTAATGTGTCACTTTTGAAGTGGCTGTGACATATAGATTGGATAATTTAAGGTTTAGATCAAGTTTTAATTATATTATAAAACTAATATCTTAATTAATTTGTATGACCTTCTTCTCCTTTCGGGAAGAATAAACTGGATGATCGTTGAAAACAGAAAAACGTGACACAATGATCTTAGAGCTACAATAATACACTTATTAAGAAATTAAACCGGTTTAATTATTTTGTATCTAATCTTTTAGGAGCCGACATTGATGCATTCAACTTCTTCTTTTATGTCTATTTATTTTTATTTATATATTTTCTTTTAAGTCAACTATGTATTTTGGTAATTAAGTAGTAGTAGTAGTAGCTTTTAGTCCATGAAACTACCTAATCAAATACACCACATACTATACATAATTGGGCATTAGCCAAAACCTTACAAATAATACCGATATCATTGACAACGACATATGTACAATATATATAGAGATATGAATATATTTAGACTAGTATTATATAATAAACAGTATTATATTGTATTTAAGCATTAAATTATAACTAAGCATGAAAGTATATTCATGATTACATGTATATTTAAGTATGATTGTGTATAAATTTAAATAATTTTCACACGTTTACACAATATGACTTATTTTTACATGAACTCTTCCATATATATATATATATATAGGGATGAGTTATGGTGAAAACTAATTATTACGTGAAACCTGCAACCCACCATAAAATGTTGCATTTTTGCAAAAAAGTGTTGCATTTTTATGCATAAAATGTTGCATTCTCATGATGATGCATTATATGCATAAAAATAATATAAAATAATATATTTTATTATGTAAATTCTCATGATAATGCAATATATGCATAAAAAAAATATAAAATAATATAAAATAATATATTTTATTATGCAACATTTTTGTACAAAAATGCATCATTTTATGCATAAAATGCAAGGGTTGCAGTTTTCACGTAAAGATAAGTTTTCATATGATCTACTACCTATATATATATATATATATATATATATGGGTGTGTGCGTGCGTGTGTGTGTGTGTGAGAGAGAGAGAGTGAGAGAGATCGTGTAAAAATCAGATTTTGCATAAAGTATAAAAATGATGCGTCTTATGCACAACTATAAAAGCATCGTATATCATAATGTATTCTCGGTACAATCATGTTACACTAGTAAATCCGGACCATACATCACACAATGATGAACAATACTAATTATTTTTTATTTTTTACGGAATATAACCTTTAATACGATATCTTTGTTATGCGCATGTCTACATTCATATACATTATTGGGACCAACAGAAGTACGGACTGGTCTGACCTCATTGTTATGATTCAACTTAGTCTATAAACGATTATTTAGCTGATGTATCGAATATGTTGTCACAGTGTTGATTTACCCATTCGATTGATCATGTTATAGAGAAGATGCTACCTAAATCTCTAGGCAGACATCTAAAAGCACAAGCCCAATATCTAATCTAGTAACTCAACCCTCGTTGTATCTCGATACATGTGTCAATGTTAGGAAAAATTGGAATGTGATAATAAAGAATAGAATTTCTCGAGTATGTATTTATACTTAGCCCCGTATTATAATTGGAGAAAAATCATCTAAAGATAGCAGTTGCCGGTTACAGTCAGTTGCAGACCAAAAACATGTGTTTTTTTTTTTTTTTTAGATTTGTGAAAAAATAAGTTAATGAGGGATAAACATTTCTCTAGTGGTTGTTTCGGCATTTTTCAACTCAAATTCTATATGTATTTAATCATAACCTATTAATTGTTTGGTTGTAATAAGTTATCCATTACGTTTAGTTGAAAATAACTCAATCCATCAAATTGTTACTCCCAAAAATAGAGGAGAAATAAGGAGCAAGGAAATATTTTATAAGTGATTTCTTTCCATCATTAAATCAAATACTAAATAAAAGTACTCTAACAGTCATTATTATCGTCCTCCTTTGACTTGATTCAATTTCCTCTCCATTTTTCTTGAAACAAACTCTCAATTCCCTTACTTGAAACAAATGAGTACTGAATGTATAGTGATGATTGATATCTTTAGGTATGCTTAGTTTTCATTGGTACTATTTTGGTGGCTCCAAGATATAGAGATGGCGGAGAGCGACAAGTTAGGGATAAACCACAATAATGATTATGATGGAGAGGTAATCAATTAATGTTATTATTTCTTTTTCATGAAAATGAAGCATTTGGATGTATGTTCATACTTGCGCGATGTCCCTCCTCGTGACCTGCATAATTCAACCCTAGATTTCAAAATCAAATTAGGAATATTAAGTAAAGGTAATTATCAGTTCAAAAGGGAACAAACACTTGCTCAATCGATTGTATACAATGTCTAGTTGCGTTCCTTTATTCCCATTTGCAATCTCTTTCTCAACTTTTCTTTTGTTCTAGCATTTTTTATCCTGTGTATCATACAATTTGTGACAACAAATAAAGAGAATAACAGAAATTCTAACATGGGAGAGTCAAATACTAACTCTTGTGTGATTTACCGTTCCATTATTCTTGTCTCGCTTTATTATTTTATACCTCACATATATTCAAGAAGTCTGACATGAATAATGAAACTGGAGGGAGTATTTGTTACGTTTATTAATGAAGTAGATGAGGCACCATACATTCTGAAAATAGCAACTATGTTGTTGCTTTGTCATGTTACATATCATAATCTATTAATCACCATTCTCTCATTTATGCTATCAACTTTATAGCAATCTTGACTAACATATAAGTTGGATAACCATGACCCTTAGTAAAGCCTTATTAAGGGGGTGATTGACCCTTTCAAGATAAAAAGGGAATCAAAACAATAATGTTGCTTTAACTTTTGGATAATATAGTGTGTCAGCAATAGAGGAACTAATACAAATTTCCAGTCCTAATATGATCTCTCAAATATTAGACAAAGGACCAGTGATCTCCTCGTTGCAGTCTCATTGAGTGCTGAGGTACACAAGGCAAGAATATTTGATCTTGCATTTTCTGCTAGTTAAGAGCTCAATAACAAGAATCCTTGTGGCTTTTCGACATTGGCAATGACTATGAGGTTTTGAATCAAGTAAAATATAAGATTCGTATCACTCGATCCAACTTTGGGGTCCTTCAGATATTCCAGACCTCAATGAAAATGATGAATATCAATCTGATATCAGATGCATATCGACCGCGAATCTTCAAGGTTCTAGGGCTAATGGGTTGTTTTCAGTAATCTTGTTTGCCTTGTGAGTATGTTTATGGATGTGGTGAGGTCTCTAACTAATAGATCTTGTAAATAGTAATTATTATACGTGTAGATTTAGTTTGTAGCATGTTCAAATTTATAACCATTTCTTCCATCTTTTCCCCGATAACAGGATAAATGCTCATCAACATTCTCAAATGTAGTCCCGAAAGCCATGAATCTGGCAGTTCTAACCTCAGGGAGCAAGGAGAATCCAAATGGATGTGAGACTACTAGGCAGACTTTTGCAGAATTCTATATTTGTTCTCCTCTTGTCAAGCGTTGACAAACGTACTTTGTGAGACTTAGGCAGATAGATTTCAACACTTGGATCATAGCTGATGTTTCTCTGGAAACTGTATTTCCTAATCCAGTTTTAACACCTCAAAGGAAGCCATCAGGCTGTGTAATTCAAGCCCTTCAAGATGAAATATCATCAGTGAATCCTAAGCACTGTGTTCATCACAACATAATCATAATCAGACTATACTCTATAGCCACTATCTAACTTATGCTCGAATTCATCTCAAATCCCCAGGTTATTTGGGTGGAACATAATGTAGAACTAAAGGGTGCTTCACAATCTAGGTTCAAGGGACTAGTTGAATCAGGTGTAGCATTCGACTCTAAGCGTTGGATCTCAACTTTGGAGAGAAAATGTGATAACTACTATAGAGGCATGAGACGATTCCCTTAATGGCAAAGGTGATCGATAATTTAAGCTATATGAAGAAATTTTCATAAATTACTTAAATGCTGCTCCTATCAACAGGTGCTGGAGCTGCTACGAATGGTATATTGAAGTTAGCAGAAACAACGGTTAGACATTTTAATTTCAATATTTTCTCAAGTATGGAAAGTGCATGGAGAGCAGTGACTCTACCCGGAGCTGATGAAATCCTGATGAAGACTAGTGGAGCAGCCGTGTTGATTGCAAATTCAGTTTGGCTACCTGTAAAGCAAAACCAAGTATTCAATTTCCTTAAGAATGAACCTAATAGATCTAAGGAGCTCGGTTTTATTTTATTTATATGAATTGAACACATACCAGAATAATTCACCTAAGATGTTGCGCTTTTCTTCAGCCCGCAACTCCGGACTCTGTTTCAGTTGTCTCAGTAGAGGTAATTCCACATCCCTACTAGATCTCATTTAACACTAACACTATCATATACTTCATATACACAGGAGCTGGGGTGAACCCCTCCCCCCCCCCCCCCTCTCCTTTTTTTTTCCTAACTGGGTCAAAAAGTAGAAATTCTCAATAATCTTTACATGAAATTCAACAATAGCCACTGATCATGTATAGTAACACAAAAGATTGGCTGTTTTTGCAACAAGAACAGCTGTCACTTACCTGCAAGAAAACTACAGTGACTCTGTAGCGTGTAGCGTGCTACTCAGGTTAAGCTCCAATAGATATACCTACTATGCATCCCATTTAGCAAGGAGGGAATGAAGATTCTGTGGCAATTTTGCCCTCGGGGCTCATTGTTCTACCCAATGGATCGAATACTGATAATAGTATTCTCACCACTGCATTTCAGATCGTGGATAAACAGCTACCAGCACCACAAGAGCTGCCACCACTTTCAGTGCTTATGGCATGCACACTAATCAAAGAAACAGTTCCTCTGATTCGAACAGCCCTTCTACCGGGAACTTGAGAGGATGTTTTGGACTTTGGAGATGACATACAGCTCCCTAAAATGCATGACATATCTTATGTTTCCATTACACATTTTCAGATAGGATTGGATTTTTACATTGTAGGGTAGAACTAATAAAATAACATGCATCTTCTCATAACTAGAGTCGAAGTTTTCTTGATAAATTAATCACCCTATCAACTCACGAACCCATCACAGTGGTATTTTGGGGATCCCTTGACAAAGTCTAGAGTTTTCAAAATATCTTCGATGACATATAAGAGAAAAAGAAAACCATCAAAAGTAGTAGTAGATGTTTTCTCAGGATCATTGGCTTGGTGAAACAGATTTTTGGTCTTGGTGGGGTAAGTAAAATGGTGGACAGAGATATTACAATAGGCAGATCAATGTCAACGATATGATAGTAGCATTATCAGATGCATATGTAGCCAGAATAATTGAATATAATAACCCATCTTTGTTTGGTCATTTTATATACTTCAGGTTTCAAATAATCACCAAGCAAAAATTATTGTCTTATGCAAAGAGAATTCAAATATGCCAATATTGAAGAAATGCCCAATGTAATATAGGCAGCTCCAAGGATATAGATAGAAAATAGGCAGCTCCAAGGATAGCCAAGTAAGTTTCATCTTTCCATGTAAAATAACTGTGTTTTGTAATATTATGCATCTATGACATGTATCAGCTAATCCGGTAAATGGAGGTGATTCTCCAATCAAAACTATTCCCTCGGAAGAATATCCAAAAACGAAAAATCATGAGAAGGAGGACCTGCCACAAGAGAAGGGTATATTTATCAATAATAAAACATGAATGGATGGACATTCATGTACATGGAAAGGCAATGTATTACAAGATATTTTGTTCATGAAGTTTTAATTATAACTGTGATAGTTATCACAGTCGGTCATTTTTGCTAGGAAAATCATTTACCTTCTTGACCACCTAGGATGTAAAATGGAACATGGGCTATCATCTTTTTATGGCCTTCATTCCAGTTAATGGTGCCTGGGTATTGCATAAATTCGCCTGAGGTAGAAGGGCCCAAGACAGATAAACATATTGCAGGCTCATTCATTAAACCCAAATAATCATGTGCACGCTTCCACACCCTTGCATCTGATATTCGAGAGCGAGCTACCTGCAGCATATATGGCATATCACAAACAAATAAGGCTGATTTTAGGAGGCAAACATAGAATTCACTTGGGGCAATTTCTCAGTGCAAACAAAATAAATGACCAGAGCAAGTGACAGCATTCATGGTTCTGACCTTTGCTAAGGACACTCGAGCCCTTGGTAATAATTCGCGGTGATAAGTGGCAAGTTTTGCTATTGAAGTCACAACAAAACATAGAAGCCTTGACTGAGAAGATTTTCTGAAACTAGAGCTCCCAGAACCATGCACTGCTTCACCTAACCCTAAGCGACTTGCCAAAATAATGACATTACAAGTATCAGAATAAAAGTGAGAGCAAATAATACCCATAACATGCAAGTATCTTAGAAAATCCAACACACCTTGAAGAAAGATTTTCATATAGAAGTAATTCCAAACTCTCAAATAGCTCACGAGCTGCATCTTTGTGAGATCCACCACCACCTCCATACTCCCCAATGGCCCAACAAAGCTGTAACGCTAACTCAGCCTGTACAAGAATAACAGAAGAGTTAGATAATGCAGAAATGAAGAATACATAAACATTCACAGGAGAAGAGCATGCTTTTCAGACCTTTACAAGGTTGTCATAAGCTTCTCCTAGCCTGTCTACGATAGGCTTCTGCATTATATACAAGTTCACATCCCATATAAGTCAAACGAATCATCTGATACACCATTACAGCAAAAAACGAAATCTCCCCAATTATTTTTTACATTCAGCATGTCAATCAAAGTAAATACAATGATTTATATTAGTGATACAACCAGAATCTTTGTTTGCAACAAAGTATAAGTGCTCATGATTCCTCTCTCAAGTGCAAAGACCCCTACTCTTGAATTTTAGGTTCTTCCTAAATTTCTAGGACTATCCAAATACAGTTTTTCAGATATTGATTAATAGGATCCATTTGTTGGGCTATCCTCGAGTTAGCCTTAATCAAT
This sequence comes from Mentha longifolia, assembly GCA_001642375.2. NCBI lineage: Eukaryota > Viridiplantae > Streptophyta > Magnoliopsida > Lamiales > Lamiaceae > Mentha > Mentha longifolia. Next base: position 22,214,651 of record CM038119.1, read on the forward strand.
CTGCATCTGCATCCAATTATGTTTCATTTTCACTCCTAACTTCTTATTCCTTTAAAGAAGAAATAATAACATGTCCTGATTTAAAATATTAAGAACAGGCCACAAAGACGTCTAAGGTGGTGCAGCTTCAATTTTTATGACCTAGTGCCAAGACCATAACCTACGCAGCCACCTAGACCAACATTGCCAAATTCAATATTGAGGATGAAATTAAATGTTAAATAATGTAAGAAATCACCTTCAGAAGTGCAATAAAATGAGGAGATTGATGAAAGGCAGACAGCATGAATTCTAAGAGCCTCTTCTGAACCTGCAATTGTATACATAAGGCACGTCAGACAGTTCATCTTCATCATGTAACACTTCGTGGCCAGATTCTTCCTCAAAATATCTAATATGTTCATAACCATGTATAGGGGACAGTAAGTTGGTGGTGCCACACTAGAGTGGGAAGGGTTGGGGTCGAAACATGGAGCAAACAAGAAGTGGCAAACATTATAGAAGTAGGTTGATAAAATGCCCTTAATGTTGGTATATCGTGGAGAATTTCGTGGAAAATAAATGATAATATTCAGAGAAAATATGATTTAAATTCATATGGATTGTTATAATAAGTATGTCGATCTCTTCGACTACGGCTACAGAATTGGCCATTTTTACTACTTAAAGCGATGGAAAAAAATGTTGAAATGAAAAGAAAAGAAATCTTACCTCATAACAAAACATTTTGTCTGGAAATAATGTTGAATATCTCGCCATAATCAGAGGAATTAAAGCACATATCAAGGCTGGCATACAGATTAATTAGAACAACAATCAGAGTCCAAGAAATCTGCCCAGATGTACTTGCAGCTTCGTCATATAAATCTTCAACTAAATCTAATAAAGAAAAGCAATCTATGCACGTACAGTCGTTAGCATCATGAACGGCTAATGGGAAATAGGAATCGAGAAGCCGTGGAGCTATTTTCAGTGCTTCTTTCAGTCTATTGGATAAAGGGGAATTGATTACTGCCTGCAAAGCTGATGCCATTGCAGGAGAGGTCCAATGACGTTCCTGAAACATGGCGAGACAACAGAGTAGGTTTCCAGTTAAATAACCTCGTAACATCAGCCATGTCCTCGAAAATTTTCATGACCATACACCAAGACATACCCATAAAAGAATCAGAACAAAAAACTGATTAAAACAATGCCATATGCCTAACCTGAAAATTATATAAAAAAGTAGCAACTCATGCTTCGTCTAGATGATAACAAAATATCGGGTACACTAACAAAACTGGCTTAGCCAATTAGAGAAACAAGAGACTGACCCATACAAAGTCAAAACTTATAACAGAGTGAAAACATGAATATTATACTCATAGCAAAATCAATACCATATACTCCTCTGTTCCAAGACCTTCTTTTTAGTATGTCAAAACGTAAACATATTTCCTAAAATTGGATTTTCCCTTCCTCAATTACCCATTTCATCTAAAATTGTGCAGTCCCTTTCATATAAAACTATGCAGAAGGATCAAAATACACTTACGAATATTTGAGCAAAGGAAATAATAATATGGAACCAAATTCAATCAAACGAAAAGGGAGAATCAGCCCTATTAATGCTACCAATTGCACAGAAGGATCATACAGCTAGGCCATCATTCTCATCCTTGAGGAGATCAAGAAAGAGAGGGTCAGCTACAGCCATAGGAGCACTATCTTCAGATTCAGAATCTAAACCTCCGTCTCCTATCATTGAGCCAGTATATGCCTCATCCATGAGAGCAAGCAGCATCTGTTTCATATGGATATAAGTATCAGCTAGAGAAAAGCATAGACATTAATAGCCTAATAGGCATCATTTCTAGAAGTTCCATACACGCACCTCAGGCGCAGCACTTTTCTGAATCGAGGCTATGCTGCTTCCCACAAGTGACCCTGAACTTCGTTCCACCTTTTCCAATGCCACAACCAATACTAGTTAAGACATAGAAAAGATGTCATGATCTGGAAACTGTTAAAAATAAATGATTTTAAAGGTACTAAGCAATAATATTGGTTTCTACCCCTCTAAGAATCGATATATTATTCAGTATCAAGCACTGCCACAAACATGAGAAAAAAATGTAAGATTTAAACAAGTGATCTTTTTTTTTTTTTTTTCCCTTTTTCTTCTTCATCGCAGCTAAATTTCTTCATGAGAATCCATACATGGCTCCTTAATAGATAGCCAACACTTGGTGACTTTAAGAGAAAGAAAGATTCTCATTGTAAAGCAATATATGTAAATAAAATATATAACATGAAATCTTATGCACATCCTTAAACAATATAGATACATGCAAACCTATACATATGATTTTCAGATTGTACCTTGTAAGTTCCAAGTCAAGTTAGCTCTTAAAGGCCGGATTCAACATGCGGAAGCAATCATAAGATGCTACACTAAACCATCTAAGTCCCAAGTACAAAGGAAAGCATCAGAAAGAAAAGCAGAAAATAATTTCATTCAAGTCGAGATAAAGTACTTACTAGGTAAGTCTACAAGAGACGGAAACAGGGGAATGAATGATCCAGGAGAGATGAATCCCGAGAAAATTCTCAGGAATAACTTTTCCAATCTGCATGACAAAGGTAAAACATAAATAGCTTAGCGAAAAACAATGCACTTGGAGTAAAAATTCAATAATTTGCGAGACATATTATCCAGTAAACATGATTAGCAGCCCATAAACTTCTATAGAACATTAATAATTAAAAGAGAATAAGACAGTATAAGACTTACTTCTCTCCATTCCATGCAATCAGTTTCAGCATTAAAGGAAAAAACTGCAATTTCCAATACATTTGATATATATAAGCCTTTGTGACAAATTTTAAAGTGGAAAAGAAAAAGGAACAGGAGAGTTCAATTCATTAGTCGTTATTTATATCTTAGACTGTCAAAGATGACATATATTCATTCAATTGATGCTCGGCATCAGAAGCAAACTTCAAGCACTTAACTTCAAACAAGAAGTACATTATGTGCTTTACAACAAATATGCAAGATAAAACTCATTTTTTGAGTGTTCACATAGCAACCAAACACGTTGCTGAATATCTATACACTGAACTTCTAGCAACAAAGTAAATTAGAGAGATCAAATGGGCGACAATACTTGAAATGTGCATCAAGATAACCACCAATTGATATTTGTCACAATTGAAAATCTCAAGGCTACAATATTGTCTAGAAAAATCAAAATCACTCTGTCAATCTAGGAACAAATTGAGATGTTATGCCACCATATGATCGCACAGATTCATATTCTGAACAGAACTTTTTGGGCGTAATAAATGTACGTCAAAGTCTAAATCAGAAAAGTTCATCGATATCTTTTCATAATATATTGAATTTAGTTATAACATTTATCATGGGACAGATAATTAATTGATTTTATCCTAAGCTATAAGAATTTTCTTTAAAATATACCTGCGGTAGTAATGTAGGAAAAGCCTTCAGAAGTTGTGTTTTGTTTGAGTTCAAAAATGCAAGAAATGCTTCAGCAACAACAGGGTCTGCAAACTCACTGCAAGAAGAATTAGAAAAGAGTAGGAGTATGATGACAAGGAAATTAATGATTTGAGGTCGTGTGCAGGGGCATAAGATAATGACTCTCGGGACACACAAGATTAGCAAATTGATCAAGGCAAGAACCTCTGAATTTACTCTCAACCAGCTTCTATTTAGCCATAAAAGAACTGCAACTTTGCCTTTTTTTTAAAAAAAATTATAAGGAACAAACATATTTATTATTAAAGAAATGCAGTAGACGATAGGAGTCATCCCTAAAATATTCTCCCTCCGTCCCACTTATAAAGGGACATTTTATTATTTTGATAGACTCAAAGGAATAAAAAATGGCCCTTTATAAATGGGACGAGGGGAGTAGATATCATCAGATCCAAACCCGACGGTCAGTCTTAATTAAATCTGATAAAGTATAGGCCTTAAAGTCTTAAACTAATCATGAGTTCGCACCCATTATGCTATTCTAAACTTAACCCTATTCCACACCTCCTCCAGATGTACCTCTTCATCCTTGAAAATTATTGAATTCCTATCTAGCCAAATATACCAGCCTAGTGTTGAATGATTAGCCCCACATAAAGGTAAACCTTCTTTTGCAAATGAGACCTCTGAATTAGATAAAGTAATAGTCGGATTAGGGACTGATTGAGGACTTGAGGAGTAGTCCACTGCACCCCAAATTCCTTTGAAACTTTATGCTACAAAGTGAGGAAAGAAAGTTGTGATCCAGGACTCTAGACTGCTTTGTGCACAAGACACACCAATTCAGGGAAAGAGATTGTCCCGACAGTTGTCTTTGTAATTCATAATGAAGCAACTTAATCAGCACCACCTACCAAGAAAAGAAGCAGCCTGTTCTAGGTATGACAGCCATCCAGATATATGTTAAGAATAGAAAAGGAAGATATGACACTAGAGAAGGACGCTTGAAAATGAGCTACAAGATAGTTTTCTGGATGAAACCAAAACCCACCACATAACATCTTCCACAGTCTCAATGATATTAGCACCCTCCTCTAAACTCAACAAATAACATATTTAATAGTATGAAAGAAATGAAAACCCATGTGACAGAGAAAGTGTTTGCAGTTGATCAAACATAAAAAGCAACAAGCCCTCTGATGCCAGACGATATAGGATACAGTGAAGAATACAAATAAAAATTCATAAACCAGCAATGACAGACCCGACCACTTACATGTATAGGTGCTAACAAAATACTGTTTACCATGAACATTGATAATGACTTCCAGTTTCATAAATACAATCATCAAAATTCTCCAATGACTCTAGGTGAAAGTAAAAGCAACTAACTACCTCGTTTATGCTCGCAAGTGGCATTATTTATCTTTCATATTTATTTGAGACTAGTTCTCCATTTAGCAGAACATACAGCTCTGAAACATATGACATTATCCCAACTCTATTTTAACTTTGTAGCCGAGAATAATTTCCTTACCGGCTCAAACACGAACGGAAAAATGTCCACAGACTAGGTTCAGCATCGTGCAAAACTATATCTCCAAAATCAAGAAAAAATTGTAGAATTGCCTGAATGACAAAAGAGTAACCAAAACATGAGAAAATTACTAGAACAAGCATGCACAAATCGAAAGTACCTAAAGAATCATTTAGACACAAATGTTCTATGTAATGTTGCACTCCGAAATACTGAACACTTTCTGCAATATCTATAGTTCAAATGTGAAATTTGACGCACACAATATGCATTTACAAGGTATACGAATTTTTGCAGCGGTAAGCCAGAAGGAACAACAAATTGATAGTCATCAGATTAAGGAGTAAGTGAAGCCATGAAAATTTCAGGTTCATCTAGCCATGAAAATTCTATTGACCGAAAGAACATAACAGCGAACTATTGACAAGAATCCTTAATCAAAAGGATAATTCCCGTTACTCTCAAATAATCAGACATCCGATTAAGCATTCTTGGAAAACAGGGGCGATGATAAAAAGGACAAGTACCAGCAAAAGGAGGCCGTTGGAGGTTTGAGTCTGCGAAATTGAAGCAACGGAGCGCTGAAATAATTTGTTGAGGTGTGGATAGACCCTAGCTACCAGCTCTTGTGATTTCTCGCTTTTGCAGAGTTCATGGAGCCTCTTGACCTATAAAATCCACATAAAAATATCAGCAAATCTCGAAGAAAATCGTCGAAAATACATACGTACGAGAACGGGGAAATTGACGAAAATGTAAGAAAAAAGATGACCGAATTAAGAAGGGAAGGATCAGCGGCAGGGTCCGCGGAATCTCTTGCGGCGGAAGACAGAGATCGGAAATGATGTTCCCGTTCTTTATCTGTATCCCCCATTTTCTTCAGAAGTAGCAACTGCGTTTAGCTTTCTCAATTGTAAAATCAATCAACGCTGAGCTTGTATCTCTTTAATCTCCTCATTGTTCATTGCTGTTAAAGAACTGCGATTTATGCTCTGGCCCTGAGTGATTAAAACTGGTTCAGTGGTGTTAATAGTTGTAGATGGTCTTTTTTTTTATATTTTTTTAAAGGAAAAAATGCAATTAAATACACCAACTTTGTTGACATCCCGTTTTAATCACGAAACTTTCGATTTTTTCTGTAAATTCACAACTTTGTCATGTGTTCAATTTTACCACCGATCATGTTTTCCGGCTAATACGTGGCAATCGAAAGCGACCTGGCAATATATGTGGTGATTAAACGACGCCGTATGAGTCCAATCGTACAACACGTCGTCGTTTTATTCTCATATGATGTTTATCGAGTTATTCACAGCAAACACTCGATTTCTGAAACTTCCAAATTATCGATCTAGAATTAGGGCCAGAAAAACATTCTCTGCCGCGATAATCGTTCAAAAATTATCGAAAGAAACACCGACAAAAATTCGAAACCTGTCGTCGCAGGTGAAGACAAGAAAGTGGCATTTCTCGTTGAGGTCCCAATTTCTTATTGTGGTCCTGAGTTGTTGCCTAAGAAGTACCGACTTTACTGGAAGCTTACATTCCCACAAAATTTCTTAATTATATCCATTGAAAGATCCGCTTGAAGCATCGCTCATCTGGGACGAATGAGTCATACTGTAGAAGAATGGAGATTTTTCTCTAATAATGTTTGTCTTCATGACCCTAAACCTTAAGATTTCCAGAAATGAGGAAAATGAAGAAGATTACGTGAATTAAGGAGTGCAAGAACGAACGACATCATTCTGTAGGGTTTCCAGACGATGTTGTTTTAAGTTATCGGCCGGAAATTAACAAGTCAGGAATTCGGCTGCCACATAAGCGCCACGTCTGATTCAATTTGGGGGAAATTGTGGTAAAATTGAATACATGACAAAGTTGGTGAATCTACAGAAAAAATTGAAAGGTCGTGATTAAAATGGAATGTTATACAAAGTTAGTGTATTTAATTGCATTTTTTTCTTTTTTAAATAAATTTAAAAATAAAAAAAAAGAGTCGATGCCTTGCCATAATTAGCTCGGTCGTCAAGAAGCTTCCCTTCCAATTAAGAGATCGGGGAATAAACTATTACTTTACTTTGTTTATCCGTGATCAAAAGTTGGAGGTCACATGAATTTTTTCAATTAAAAGAAAATTTTAATTCGTCTACAGTAGAGTTGGTCGGTTGAGAAAAACTTGACCTCCAACCTTCAATTTTGCTTATTTTCTTTTATCTATCCTTAACACATGACATTATTTGATTGGTTCTTCAAATTTTATTTAGATATTGTGATAAAATTATTATATCTTTTACATAATATTAAAAGAAAAAATACACCAAAATTCATAACTTTTTATCCCTCTATAAATAGAGACCCAATTTTACATATTTCTGCACATAAAAAAAAAAAAAACTCCCCTTTCACCACAATTTTTGCTTTACTACAATTTTATCTTTTCAATGGATCCCAATGCTAAATCCTTCTCAAATTACCAAGATTTGTTCCAAGGTTATTATCATATCTTGACAATATCCAAAACTCTGAAGAATTCCAAATTTTCGAAACTGATTTGAATTCACAGTTTTCACAACATTCCACTCAATCCCCTATCTCTCAAAATCACCAATCCACTCAAAATATGTCTCAAAATTCCACTCAAAATGCTCATCAAACACAAACAAACACTTCAAACCATCCAAAAAATTGGACAACTAATGAAGACATAGTGCTTATGTCTTCATATTGTAGAATCAGTGAGAATCCAATTATTGGAGCCGATCAAAAAGATGGCGCATTTTGGGATAGTGTTTTGGAGCTATTCAAAACCTGTGGAAGAGAAAATTCAAGATTGAAGTTGGATCTTGATAGAACTGATGAGTTGCTAAGAAATTGTTATAGGCGACTTAATCAGAATGTAACCAAGTGGGTTGGTGCATACAAGGAGGCTTATGCCCTAAGAAAGAGTGGTTGGTCAGATACAGATATTGAGAATGCTACCCAAAAAATTTATGGGAAACCTAAATTTATGAACAAAGATGTTTTCGATGAAGTGATGCGTCAATATCCGAAGTGGGAACTGAATTTGAATGAAAAACTAACATGTTATCATGCAGAAGGTGAAGATAGTATCGAAGAAGATCGTGGCAGCTCAAAAAAAATCAAGAACCGGTGATGATGGAGATGATATGACTGACTCCACTCCATAAGCTCTTGTCAGTGATGCAGCAACAATTCGTTGTCCAGTTGGTAGAGATAAGAGTAAAGCTAAGGCTAAAAGGAAAGGGAAAGGTATGGTATCACAATCTTCTTTTATTCCAGAAGAGTTTACTTCTGAGTTGCGAGCAATGAGAATCACACGTGAAAATGAGATTGATACAATGACTAATTTGACAAATACGAGGATAAAATCAACTATGCTTAATACCTTAATGGGAAAGAGCAACTTATCTCCAGAAGAAGAAGTCCTAAAATGTCGTCTAATGGTGGAACTGTTCCCGTAGAATATTATATTTTCATTTGGAAGTGATTGTTAGTTTTTGTCATTTTAAGTATTGTAATTTCAACTTATGTAACTTGATTTTCTATATTTTGAATAGAAGTATTTTCTTTTACTATAGTTTTTGTCACTTGTGTGGCTCGGTTTATTGAGTTGATGAGTCAAAAAAGCATGCTGCCCGAACACAAACGCATGCAAGATAAGGTACAATAATTCATCTATATTTTGCCGCATGCATACTGTATTGCAAAAGCAATCACATGCATACTGTTGTTGGCTAGTTCAAATTGGTTATCTATTCATTTTGACCAACTTTTTCTGTACAACCCATCTGATAAGGTCTCAGTTGGTAAGACGTTTCTCTTCCAACCAAGAGGTCGGGGGTTCGAGTCACCTCGGGTGTGTGTCTGGGTGTGTGAGTGTTATGTTTGGCTGATAAAAAAAAAAAATCATCTGTTGCATGCATACTGTATTGTAAAAGCAATCACATGCATATTGTTATTGGTCTGCCAACAGTTCAAATTGGCTATCTATTCATTTTGACCAACTTTTTCTTTACAACCCATCTGATAAGGTACAATAATTCATTTATATTTTGTCGCATGCATTCTGTATTGTAAAAGCAATCACATGCATTTGTTTATGCTTTTGACAACATCTTTTGACCATACTTTTATATATATTCTTCTTCTACATTGCAATATATATATATATATATATATATATATATATATATATATATATATATATATCACTTCTATTTCTTCTGTATTGCATCTTCTTGGTAGCTTTCAAACACTAAAAAACAGTTCAAATCCCTCAACAAAAAATGTCATCATCCTCAAATTTTTTTATCACGGATCATGTTCCACTTTTGATTCCAACTTCATTGAATTTGATGAGTGGGAAGAACGTATTGCTCATCAAAACAAACATATTGATCGCATAGTCGAAGATGTAGTCTGTCGTATCCAATCTCTATCTATTCAACCTACATATCACACATCTAGAGCAAGCAGGCGGTATATTGAACGTATACGTGAGAAGGGACACGACATTGTGTTTGAGCAGTACTTTGCTCCCGATCCAATCTACACTCCAGAAATTTTTCGTAGAAGGTTTCGCATGCAAAAGCCATTGTTTGAACGTATAATGAACAAGGTCGTTGCAGCTGATGATTATTTTTAACAAAGTCGTGATGCTACTAGTCGTTTTGGCATGTCTTCTATTCAAAAATATATTGTAGCTATGAGGGTGTTGGCCTATGGAACGGCAGCAAACTTGCATGATGAGTCCCTACGGATGAGTGATGCAGTCATAAGAAAATCACTTATCAAATTTGTTGAGGGTGTAATTTCTAACTTCGGCGATGAGTACCTCAGAAAGCCAATTGAAGAAGACACAAGATATCTTTTGCAAGTTGGTGAACAACGTGGCTTTCCAGGAATGCTCGACAGTATCGATTGCATGCACTGGGAATGGAAAATTTGTCCTAAAGCATGGGCGGACAATATGGATGAAGAAAGGGTAAGCCAACTATCATCTTGGAAGCAGTTGCTTCTCAAGACTTGTGGATATGGCATGCATTTTTTGGAACTCCAAGTTCCATAAATGATATCAATGTACTCGATCATTCTTCTATTTTCAAATATGTCTTAGAAGAGCGTGCCCCAAAGGTTAGTTATGTTGTAAATGGTCAGCAAAGAAAAATGAGATATTATCTCACGGATGGTGTATCCGAAGTGTGCAGTATTTGTAAAATCTATTATTGCTCCACAAATTCAGAAGGACAAATTGTTTGCTCAACATCAAGAGGCTGCCCGAAAAGATGTTGAGCGGGCATTTGGCGTTCTACAAGCTCATTTCTCTTTTATCAAACATTTATGCCTTCTGTGGGATCGTGACGTGATGGCAAAAATCATGATTGCTTGCATCATTATGCACAATATGATAGTGGAAGATGAAAGTAGCACTAAACTATCAGGATCCGACATAATTTATGGAAGATCGGCCTACTCAATATGATAGTCAAAATGAAGATGTAGAAGAAACTGATGATGACACTTACGTATTTTGTACATAAAGGATTGCAAGCCTGAAGAGATACATGACAAATAGGTTACAACTCCGTGAGAAACAAGCTCACAACGCTCTTCAAATTGACTTGATCGAGCATATATGACAAAAATTCAGTTATGATAATTAAATGTGTAATTTTCATATTATGTTTTTATCAGTTCTTTATTTTTATTTTCGTATTTTAATTGTTGTAATTTCCGTGTTGATTTGAGGCAGCTCAATTTAATACTAGTTTGTAATTTTTGAAATTTTTATATTTTTAAATATTTTAATTATTAATTTTCTTGATACATATAATTATGTTGTATACAAAAATCATATTAAATAATAATAAATAAAATTGTGGTTGGGTTGTTGGAATGGTTGTGAATAAATCTATAAAAGTAGAGGTGGTTTGTTTGAGATAAATAGTGAATTGATAAGCAGAGAGAGAAATTAATTTAATAATATAGAGGTTGGATGGTTGGGTAGTGAAAGAAGGTTGCTGATAAACATAGTCTTAAAGTCTTCTATATGCCATTGTCCTAAGGTTAAGGTGTCTTTCACATGTACCATTTAATCTCCATCACAAGCTCGAACTCGTCTCGTGCTCCTGGCGTGAAGCCATCCGCAACCATGAACTCTTATAGTTGTAAAGTTCCAAAAAAATAATTGATTAGAATGTCTTATATTTGTGATTTTATAAGTTATCATCATCTTCAATTCTTAGTTGTGAGATTATGCTAGTTCATAATACGTGAGAGCTTGAAACACGATTTGAAGATATGTCGTGTGCAGATAGCTTCGTACGAGAGTATGGTTGAATTTTGCATCAATTTTGTATTTGGTTAAATTCTGCACAAATTTTTATATGGCCTTCTGTCTTCTGTTGGGTTAACTGTGTAAATTTATATTTTAATCATGAATAAAAAATCCCAACTTTTAATATTAATTCATTATCTCTCTTCTACTTTTTCTCTCATCTTCAATGATTGAAAAATGGTATATATGGTAGTTTAAAGGAATTTTTGCATAGAAATTTGTTGTAGGACACTTATTACGGGACAACAAAGTTAGAAGGTGAGGAGATAATATATTTTGTCATTGATAATTGTGATTGGACATGCGGATTTTAATGATTTGATTAGAATCGGTGAGCGGAAAAGTGAAAAGTTGCATCGGTAAATTGAGAAGATTATTAATAATTTAATGTGAAATAATTTAATGTGGAATTAATGTTCATTACTGATTATTGTAATTGGACATGCAATCGGTGAATTTAATGACATTTTTTTTTGTGGATTAATTAATGTAGATGACCGTTTCCCGACTCCTCATCTCCTATTTTAAGAAACACGGAATAACTCCTCGTATCCGCAGAGTGATAGTTATGAATTCCTTGAATCTGTCTCTAATTCCTAGACATATTTTTCTGCCGGAGTGACTGAGTTTTCGTCCCAATTAGCTTGCCATATCGCATCTCGCAGATCTCTCACCGCTCCTGAATTGTCAAGGTGAATCTTAACATTTGAGCATTTCATGAGTTCCAGAGTAGAGGTCTGATATTCAATTCCCTCCGCAGTCGCCGTCAACTCAGCTTCATGGCAACCATGCGGAGTTGCATCATCATATGGCAGCTCATCCTCTAGTTGGTTTCCTGTTTTCCTTTTCTCCAAGATACACGAGCAGCTCATCTTATGATGTTGATCTAAAAAGATATTATCCGTCTCAATTGTTCATGAAAAAGGGTGAGGATGGGATTGTTGCCGCTCGTGTATCTTGAAGAAAAGGAAAACGGGAAACCAACCAGAGGATGAGCTGCCATATGATGATGCAACTCCGCAGGGTTGCCATGAAATTGAGTTGACGACAGCTACGAAGGGAATTGTCAGACCTCTACTCTGGAACTCATGAAATGCTCCGATGTTGAGATTCACCTTGACAATTCAGGAGCAATGAGAGATCTGTGAGATGCGATATGGGGAGCTAATTGGGATGAAAACTCAGTGACTCCGGCAGAAAAAATTTGTCTAGGAATCAGAGACAGACTCAAGCAATTCAATTTGCGAGCCAAAGTCCTTCAAATATCGAAGGAGAAGAATCGTATTCCGGATGCCATATCAAGATAAGGAAAGAAGTGGAATGATTATAGTGCTCATAAGATGCGTCCCCTTTCATAACTATCACTCTGCGGGTAGGAGGAGTTATTCCGTGTTTCTTAAAATAGGAGATGAGGAGTCGGGAAACAGTCATCTACATTAATTAATCCACAAAAAAAATATCATTAAATTCACCGATTGCATGTCCAATTACCATAATCAGTAAATATATATATATATATATTAAAAGAAAAAAAACATTTTGTGATGAACATTAATTCCACATTAAATTATTAATAATCTTCTCAATGCGACTTTTCACTTTTCCACTCACTGATTCCAATCAAATCATTAAAATTTGCATGTCCAATTAATATTTTAAAACCTGAACCGGATCGGCCAGTTTGACCGGGAACCGATTATAGAGCCGGTCCGGTTCGAGCTATTGACCCGGCAATCCTACTGAACCACTAATAGACTACCGGAACCGGTCAAACTCAGACGGACCACTGACCTGGAGGCAGTTTTCAAGAACTGCCCGATTCGATTTTCAGTAAAAAAAATTAATTGCTTGAAGTGGGTTTCGAACCTTGGACCTCAAAGATATAAAGCTAAAGTTTTACCACATCACTACCACATTAATTTGTAATTAAAAAGCATTTTATTTTACTTATAGTAAATTTAAAACAATAAAAGCACACTAATTAATATTTACTTATCTTATTATTTACCCTCTTTTTTTTCTTTAATGAATTTTCAATTATTTTTCTATTATATCCTTCTTTATATGCAAATTCTTATAGTTTATACAAATATTATAAAATATTTTGCACATATTTATTGCAAATATCAAAATTTATATAAAAAAATAAGTATATAATTAAGATGTTCCCATTGCAAAAACTAAATTTATGATATGATATTGGATCTTATATTAAGAAGAAATTTCTTTATTAAAAATTTAATGATTTTTTACTTATAAATTATGAATTTACTTATAGTTTATGTATATAATGTATTTAATATTTTTTATTTTTATTTTTATAATTAATATTATTAAAGAACAGTTCAATCCCGGTTTAACCGGTCAAACAAATTAAACCGTGAACCGGAGGCCTTGCCGGGTTGACCTTCGGTCCGGGTTTTAAAACATTGTGTCCAATCACAATTATCAATAAAAAAATATATTATCTCCTCTAAGCACATTCTCCAAATCTCCAAGCATGTGTACCCTAAAATAACCAAAGCCAATGTGAAACTAAAGCAGCAATTTCATCAGAACCAAACGCCACAAACTTTAGATGCAACAGAAAAATGCAGTAGCTGATGATATGTCTATCCATTTTTTGGCTAAAACATAACAAGAAAAAGATGTTTTCCACATCATGCCAAAATGAAATCAGGACATAAGCTTAGTCCAAGCAAATTGTAGCTTCACGGATTCAAGGAAATGTTATCTCACACGTAGGTGTCGATCAATGACTTTCTCATTTCATCGACAAGAGCACTAGGTTGAGCTTCCCTCAACTTGAACACGCTCTCAATAACAGACAACTCAGTAGCAGTGGTGTCTGCACCACAGAAAGCAGTCCAGTCATTGACAGTTAACCCAGCAGCTATAACATCGCTACCACGATTCACGGTCCCAGCTACTAGAGGAACCTGGAGGAGTGTCGAGAGTTCGTCTAGATCTTCTATGGAAGTATGAGGATGAACCTGTGATCGCAAATAATCTTGTCATGGCATTTAAGAAAAAATTATCAAGGTGGAATCTTACTTCAGGTAAAAATTGAATTCTTACCAGGCCGCCTCTGTTGGAAAAAGTACAATAACTGCCGACAAGAATATTGCCAGCAACAGTCTGACGGAAAACTTCCACACCAAGCACATCTGCGATCAATTCCTCGGTTTCCTAAAAGAAAATATTGAAAATCAGTAACTTTCACTCTGAGCCATAAATAAAAATTCGTATCATATGCAACAATAAAACAAGTTTTAAAAAAAATAACGCCTTTCATAAGAAAGCACATAAACAGTTTCACAGCACAAATTTACATAAATTCTGAAAGCTGAAAGTATAAAGGCACCTAACAACAAAGACAGAAACATGAAACAATACATATTTTAGCTCAATATTTGTTGTAATAAATCATTTTTATGTGCATGTCTTCAATCAGGTCCCATCAACAAATAACCCTTGAAATAGCCTATGAATTTTTTATGTGCCTAGCAGGCACTGCCAGAAGAATTTATTTTAACTCGAGATGTTGCCCAACTTTTTCTCTTGACCTGAATAAGTAACTCTTTCACTTTTACACATTGTTGGGTAATTAGGAAGAGAAAAAGAAACCCAACATGCAGGACCTAGTATTACAATCATCGATTTAGAGCACACACTAAGTGCAAAGCAACATTTACTAATACTATAACTATAACACATACTTCAAAATATAGTAGGTAACTTGAATGCAAGCAGTGTTTACCTTGTCAAGGTCAGGATGTGTAAGAGCAACATGATCATTGCAGGATATGCAGTTCCCTAGAGCAGATAATCTCTCCTCAATTCGCTGAACAACAACTGAATCTGGAAGACTGTTCCTTAAGTGTTGAAGTTCTGTCATGGCACAATACATATGCAACATCAGGTCTAGAAAATCGCATAATCTTCATGACACATGCAATACAATCATTTAAAACAATTTACAAGTTTTCTTCTTCGCAACCTTCCAATGGAGCTCAAGAATCAAAATGAAAGCACATAATCTTCATGGGAATGGAAGAACTTCTTAAACCAACAACGGATCACTAGATCAGTCATCCCATAAACAGGTATTTAAGTATATTATTATTATCACATTTCAACATAAACATCCATAGATCCACCATCCAGTAAGCATGAAGTTGACATACATGCTTATCACTAAATAGTAAAGACATGTATATAGCAAGTTAAATAAGTTGTAGGGGCACCTTGATCTGTAGTATTGTGAGGCAAAAGTAACCCATTCTTATTTCCTGCCAACATAGTAAATTTTTGGTGGGGTCACTATTTAGTTATATTACTTTAGGAGGCAAATAATGAAATGCAACTAAACTCTGACCTGCACATAGACGTCCGATGATTCTAGTACCAGAAATGGAGACTTTAACCACAGGGATTATATCAGCCAACTCAGCCTCAAATGTGCTGCCACCAAATATCAAGTCTTACACAATGAAGTAAGAGTATCACCATTATAAAAGCCATAATAACAAGTATAGTACCTGTAGAAATTCTCAGAACCCCCAATCGCAACCAGACAATATGCATTAGTAAGCTTGGAGAAAACCCCAATCTCACAATTATTCTCAAACTGCAATCCTGTACCCCATACAAAAATAAAAAATCGTAAAGACTCTTTATTCCAATCGTTTTACAGAGGCCTACGGTACTTACTTGTTGCCATAATAATGGAGAAGGTGCTGGACGATGAAGACCAAACGATCAAATCTGAAAATCAAATAATAAAACTGCATAAAAATCTTCACTGCGAATTAATAGCAATTTGAGGCTAGTTAGAAAACTGCAGGGCTTCGGGGCACTCGACCTTAAATCCTAAACTAAAACTAAATAGGGAGAAGGAAATAAAAGAAGAAACAAAGTATCACAGTTCTACCTCCTGGAGCATTTACCGCTGCAGAGCAAAACGTTACTCATTCTATACTAAAAATCCGACCAAAACAATTCAGGCCAAAATCAAAAAAAAAAAAAGAAGCTAAAGCTGCTTGAGCTCGACATCTAAGTGCTTAATCAATTCAGGTTAACCAACACATAACTCTTAGCTTGCACAAAAATTTCATTTTAGAAGCAGTCTTCGATTAACAATGATTCAAACCCACGGCAATTTTCAAACAACCATTTAAATAAGTTTCCAGTTATCAACGGTGTAGACAAAGCGCATGGAGTTATATGCATCGAATTTAGTACCGAAGAGTAAAGGCGGCGGTGGAAGAGGCGGAGATGGTGGTGGAGGTAGGGCGCGGCGGGAGTGGCGGAGCTGCGTCTGTTTAATTTCGGGCGCGGGTAGGCGCTGCTAGGGATTCTGAATACGAGAGCGGTGCATGACTACAATAAAACGAAAATATCTGCTGAGGAGAAAATAATATAATACTAAATCATACAGACAATTTCTGAAAAATGATAAATAAAATATAAAAAAAAAATTCGTTATTACGCCAATCATACATTTTCTAAAGGATGATGAATAAAATCAAAAATCGTTATCAAGGTTAACCTAAAAATTGGTTCAGTATAAATCAATTATTTGACAGTTAACCATGATAAAAAGAATTATAATTATTACGTATGATTTATATTATGAAAAAATCCAAATTACAAAAGGGGCAACTAGTAAAATAGTCACTTTGAGATAGTAAAGATAAATGGGACACACTTGGGTCAACCAGAGGCACCGTGCGGACGGCTAAAACACTGGCACTTTTATTCGTGTAGATTAGCATTTTTCTGTATAAAGATTGACACTTTTAAAAATTGGCATTTTATTTGTAAAATAATTATATTAAAGATTGACACATTTATCCGTATAGATTAACATTTTTCTGTATAAAGATTGACACTTTGACCCGGCCACACTATGTGGCCGACCTCACCCAAGTTTTTGTCAAGATAAATAATAGTCACATAGATAAAAAAAGATTAAAAAAAAATAGCCACTTAGATAAAAAAGATTAAAAAATAGCCACTAATGAATTTCGTGAATTGCTTGTTTTTTTCACTAATTCACGAATTCACGAAATTGAATTCGTGAATTTAGGTATTTTTTTGATTGAATTCACGGATTTGGTTGAATTTTCGTGAATTCAGACATTTTTTTAGTGAATTCACGAATTCGGGTAAATTCATGCATTTTTTGTGAGTAATTCACGAATTGAGTTTGTAAAATTCGTGAATTGCCTTATATTTTTATAGCAGAATTTAAATTCGTGAATTAGGCAAGAGCGGAAGTATTATAGTAAGAGTGACTATTTTTTATCTTTTTTATCCATGTGGCTATTATTTATTTATACTATCTCAAAGTGGCTATTTTTGTCTATTTCCCCATTATAAAAGATGTATCTGTATAACATACAATTTAGAAAATTGTATAAATCAAAAAAGTGAAAAAAATGTGTATATATATATAATTTAGAAAAATTAATTTAGCATATCTCAAATAACATATATATATATATATATAGTTTGGTTCATATGTTAATAAATTCTGGTGTGATAATAGGAATGAATCTGGACTTTTGATCTTAATCAAATCTATAGTTGTCATTGATTTAAGCATAGTTTCAAGGTACAATAAGCATGATTTCATTTAAGCATGAATTGGTACATTTAAAAGCAGCATAATTTTATGTGGTATTAGGGTCTTCTACCCACTCTTAGATAGTTTAATCAAAAACTACCCACCCCTTTTAATTTACACTACAACTACCCAAACTTTCAAATTGAGACTACATTACCCCTCAATTACCCCGTATCTATTTTCTATTTTTCCCTCTTCAATTTCAAACGCACAAATCAGATTCTCTCCTCCTCCTCTCTTCTCTCATTTCCTCTCTGCCTTTCGTCGTGGCCCCCTTCCGCTGCAGCTCCATCGCTCTCCTTCTACATCCACTCCCAACCCCCAAATCGCAGCTCACCACCACCGCTCTCTCCGTCTTTCTTTCCTCAAATCTGCTGTAGCCTTCTCTCTCGCTTGCGTGACACAGCCGACAGAGGTAGATAAATGAAGTGGCGGTGGCGCTCTCGCTGTAATGCCCCTTCGCGATGCGGAAATCGCCGACGGCAGAGATGGTCGACATCGGTGTTGCTGCGGCGGCGGAGCAGAGGTCGACCACTATGAACACGTTGCGAGATTTGAGCTGTGAATTGTGAGGTTTTCTCCATGCGTTTATTTTCAACGCCGTGATGCACTATTGTTGATGAAATTCAGAGTTCACGCATGTGGTTGTAATTTTACTTTTTAGTCAAATTAATATTGTTATGCTTGATTACTTTTACTCAAATCAATATTGTTTCTTTCTTGGATTTATTGAAGGTTCAATTTCTGTACTCTGAAATTCAAAGGGAATGTTATCTTGTTATTCTTCTTGTTCTTCTTCTCTCTCTTTGTATATGTGTGTGTGTGTGTGTGTCTGTCTGTGTGTGTATAGCTGTTTGTTTCTGTGAATTTTCATCTCTGGTTTTGATTTGATTTGGTTCGTATTATGTAAGATCGTACCATTACAGTCTGCAGGGTACGCGTGTTATTATTTCGTACCTATGCAGTGGATTCTGGCCTTCTTCTTCTTCTTCTTCTTCTTCTTCTTCTTCTTCTTCTTCTTCTTCTTCTTCTTCTTCTCTTCTTCTCTTCTCCTTCTTCTTCTCCTTCTTCTTCTTCTTCTTCTCCTTCTTCTTCTTCTTCTTCTTCTTCTTCTCTTCTTCTTCTTCTTCTTCTTCTTCTTCTTCTTCTTCTTCTTCTTCTCTGTATATGTGAGTGTGTCTCTATGTGTATATAGCTGTTTGTTTCTGTGAATTTTCGTCTATGGTTTTGATTTGATTTGGTTCGTAGTATTTAAGATCGTACCATTACAGTCTGCAGGGTACGCGTGTTATTATTTCGTACCTATGCAGTGGTTCTGGTACGAACTGTTTTCAGTTTTTCCTGATGTACATCTCTTTATTACATTTTTGAATGTATGTAGTGTTGGGAATTCAATTTGGGTGTCTGATAAAGTGGGAATTTTTTGGTGTTGGGATTTCGATTGATATATGCTAAATGGAATGAATAAATGGTTTTGCTCTTGTTCTCCCTTATCTTGATTTCTTCTTGCTCTTGAACTATATTGACCTTCTTGTTCTCTCTAGAGTGGATTTAATGCTATTGTTGTTCCCAGTATTCTAAAAGACGCTAGACGCTAGTAGGGCAGGCGGGGTAGGGATTAACGTCTAGGCGGCTAGACGGGCTTCTAGGCGGTTTCTAGGCGTGCTAGGCGGTTTTGAATTATAATGTAATATTTTTAGAATTATAATGTACTATTTTTACATTATGTCTTATAGTACAAATAATATTAAAGGT
The DNA here is from genome assembly GCA_001642375.2 of Mentha longifolia. Lineage (NCBI taxonomy): Eukaryota > Viridiplantae > Streptophyta > Magnoliopsida > Lamiales > Lamiaceae > Mentha > Mentha longifolia. The sequence continues at coordinate 22,234,422 of CM038119.1, forward strand.
AAAAATATATAACAGGCTAATTAATAGTTCAAATTCCACAAACTTAATAGTCTTTCACATAAACATCAAAGTCTAGCTAGGTCAAATTTTCATATATTTAAACATGATATCATAAGTTATGGTATGAAATTCATGATTTTCCATATTTAATTTAATCTTACAGCCCTTCCGGCCCCGACTAGCCCACCTAAACCCTCCTAGGGCTGTCTAGACATGCTTATGATCACCTAGGCACCTGTCTAGATGCCGATTAATTCGCTGACGCCTAGAGAAAACTGTCTTGCCAATAATCGGGATGGCCCGACACCTTTTAGCGCCTAGACGCCTTCTAGGCGACCAAGTCGGTCTTCTTTTAGAACACTGGTTGTTCCTGAATTCATACTACATTTTTGATAATCGGTACGAATTGAACAATATGCGTACCGATAATCATCAGTAATCGGTACGATTTGAACAATATTCGTACCGATATAAATATAAAAATTTCTTCTTGTCGAGATATGTGAAGGGTTTTGCTGCTATATGCTTGTTTTCCAGTTTCTCTTGAACTACCTTTGTGTATTTTTGAGCTTCTTGTTGTCTCTAGAATGGATTTAATGATGTTGTTATTCCTGAATTCAGACTACACTATAGGTAATCGGTACGAATTGAACGATATTCGTACCGATATTCATAGGTAATCGGTACGATTTGAATAATATTCGTACCGATAATCATAGGTAATCGGTACGAATTAAACAATATAAAAAGGAAAAACGAAAAAAGGAAAATGAAAAAGGAATATAAGTAGAAAAAACAAAAATATAAAAAAAAAACTGAACAAAGAAATTAAAAAAGAAAAAAAAGGGAAAAAGGAAAAAAAAAAGGTTGAAAAAATCAAAATTAAAAAAATATAAAGAAATCAAAAACAAAAGAAGGCTGAAAAAATAAACAAAAATAAAAAATAAAAAACCGAAAATTAAAAAAGAAAGGAAAAAAATGAAAATTAAAAAAAAAACTGAAAGTAACAAAAGAAAAAATTGAAGGAAAAAAAAGAAAAGGGAAAAAAAAGACAAATAAGAAAGAAGAGAGAGGAATAGGAGGTGAGTGGATGTGCATATAAAGACAAAAAAGGGTAAACTTGTCCAATTTATAAAAAGTGGGTAGATGGGTGTGTAAATTAAATGGGTGGGTAGAAATAGTGTTATTTATGTGGGATAGGGTAGATGGTGGTTTGCCCCTATTTTATGCACATTTAAGCATAGTTTTGTATACCCTTAAAACATTTATATTTTATCCAGAATTTGTTAACACACATACCGTATCCCCTATAAATCTTTGATTATATCACAATGGATGGCTCAGATTTAGGAGAACTACCGCAAATAAATCTTGATTTGACATGGATTGTATGACTTTCTAGTAATGAAAGGTAAAATTTGTAAAACATAAATTCTTTCATCCACTCCTGCGTTATATTGTCTACAAACGTGGAATTTATAAAAGAACACAACCAAATGAAATCCAACATTATTGTCAACGTAAAAATAATACTCCGTATAACCGTATGGAAAATAAAATTAGAGAAAGGGGTGTTTTAGAATTTAATTTTCAAAATTTGAAGAATCAAATGTTGACTTGGCCGGCCTATAATGCAATGCATTGCTTGCAATTATCAATAATACAATTTTTTATACTGTGAACTACGGATAATGTATGTTGTTCTATTAAATTGACTGATTTTGCTAGAGAACTTTAATGCATTTCAACCGTTTATAAAAATATGAACGATGTGTGTGTGAAATTATACAAATGCATTCGTAATGAACCTCATGCCGATTTGCAATGCATTTCGCATTGTATTATAATGCATTTATATTTATAAATATACATATCAATAATACTATAGTGCATTTATCTTTTAAAAATATATATATATAAAGTATTGATATATATATTTTTAAAAGATAAATGCATTATAGTATTATTGATATGTATATTTATAAAATATAAATGCAGCATAGTATTATTGATATATATAGATATATATATATATATATATATATATCATTGTAGCATTGTTGTAGCTTAGTCTTCTTAAGTCTTCTTTGCTCTCATTTCATTTTTTAGACTAGCCTTTAAATTGTTTTCTTTGTCGGCCAAATGTAAATTAGTGTCAACCAAGAATAGTTAGTCAATTAGGAATAATTAGTAATAGTTGCTTTATTTTCCCTATATAAAGAGCTTAGCTCTCATTGTAAAAAAAACACACAACCACACACCAACACATACGATTCAATGAAAAGAATGTTTCTAATTTCCCTCCTTCTTAGTTTCTAGCTTAAGTTAATCCTTCCTAGTTCATATAATATATCCTAAATATTAAAATAAAAAAAAAATAAAAAAATAAAAAAAAAACTCTTCTTCCGCTGTGCATACTTCCGTCTCTGATCAACCTGGAGTGCTGCCCTAGTTGTGGAAGCTCTCTTGTCGTAAGATCATTTTCTTCTTCTTTCTTTTTATTTTTGTGGATTAACGTGTATCCCAAAAAGACACGCCATATATATATATATAAGATAAATGTATCATAATACAGCCCGAAATGCATTACAAATGGGTATGAGGTACATTACAAATGCATTTGTATAATTGGTGGTTCACTCATTAGTTCTTTGTTTAATATATTCATTGTATTATTATAATGCATTTCTTCATCACACAACTAATTAAATCCAAGCATACTTAGGGGCCGTTTGGTTAGAGGAGGGAAAGGGAAAGGAATCAACAAAGGGAAATGAAAGGAAATAAATGGAATGTGAATGATTACCTATTTTCCACTTCGTATATATGTTGGAACAGGAAAGGGAATCAAAATTCTATTATAATATATTGTAGGTCCCGATAAATAAATATTGGTGTATGGGGGGGGGAATACACCAATTCGCCAACAGTTTTGACTTTAAAAACAAAGTCGATCTTACTGAGTTGTCGCTCAGCTTATCAGTGCAGCTCGGTTTATCCAGCTCAGTCAGTAAACTGGTGAGCTTGCTAAACCGAACTGTGTGCGGAAGTTTGGTGGACAGGTTGGCTATCTCTTAGAAAATTCTTGCTTTGTGCAGGTTGATTATATCAATGAAGTGCAATGTAATGAAGGTTAGTTGAACATTGTAAGGTCGACTGTAAATAAAAGATAGAGAGAGAGAGATCGAGACAGTCGATTTAGCGTGGTTCGGGAAACGTCCCTACATCCACGTCAGATACCGTCGTATCTGAAATTCCTTACTTCTCTCTTATTTATACTGGCTGAGTACCAGCCTCAACCTTCGTCAATCTTTAGACTTAGGCCGAGCACGAGTTATGGGTCGTGACCCTTACAACCTTTCATACAAACATACATACAACCTTGCAGCTAAACTAACAGATTCTTCTTTACTTGAACGAATGTGTAGTAAGCTTGTGAAGAGTGTTCTGTGAGGTTCCAGACTCAGAAATCTTGAAGGTCTCAACACTTGGGAAATGGCTTGGATTCGAGTGTTGAGTTTGGCTTTGAAGCGTAAAGATTTCTGGATAGATTTAGCTTTGAAGCTCTGGTTTCCTCTCTCTATTTTTCTCTCTTCCCCGTCTATTTTCCCTTTTTTTCCCACCTCTCGATTCTGGGATGGCTTGAAGTATTTATATGACTCCAATTTGAATTAGAGCCGTTGGAGTTGCAGAGGTGTCAGAACCGTACTGCTGACTGGACTTCTAGCCGTTGAGGTTTTCTATACAGCTTGAACCATCAAGGTTGGCAAGGCACAACTTAGGTCAGACTGGGAAGGTCGACCTTTTGTACCTCAAGCTGTCTTTGTTTTCTGTGGTCTTCAAGCTTGATCTTTGTATTAGAATCTTCATCTTGAGAAGTTGTTGACTAATAGCAGCTTGACTCACAGCAGCTTGACTAAGCATATTCGCTTCAGCAGGTTCCTCAGAAGGTTGGCCTAAGCAGGTTCCTCAGCATGCAGGTTCCACAACATGCAGGTTGCACTCAGGAGGTTGGCCTAAGCAGGTTCCTCAGCATGCAGGTTGGCCTCAGCATGCAGGTTCGCCAATATGCAGGTTGCTCAGCATACAGGTTCCTCAGCATGCAGGTTGGCAGCCGCAGGTTGGACTATGCAGGTTACACGAGCAGGTTGACAGATTGATCTAACTAGGTACAAGGTTGCACTACCAACCTTGATCTTTACATGGAGATCAGTCTGTTCCTATCAAACCTATAACTAAGTCCTATAACTAAGTGTGGTTTCTAATAACATCATCAAAACTAAACTAAACAGGGTTCCCAACATATATATATATATATATTAACAATAATATACTATATATAATATATTGATTTAATATTATAATATAATATTTGCATGAATTATTATTATTTAAATAATGTATTATTATTATTATTATTATTGGTGTTTTGGAAAGGAAATCTCATTCCTTGGGAAATAGGAGAGAATGAGAAAAGGGGAAAAGGGGGTAATTCATTCCCTTAAAGAGGGGAAATGGAATGATTCAAAAGTATAACTAAACACCAACAAAGGGAATCAGAGCTTTTGATTTCCTTTCCCTTTCCTGATTACCCCGAAACAAACGGCCCCTTAGTTTATGATTGTTGTAAGGATCAGAGACAATGTATATACACATTCATAATGCAGTGTCTGTTAGTTTAAATGCATTGGTTGCATTACCATAATGCACAAAATTCTAAAGAATAAAATAAAAAATAAAAGTAAAAGATCTCAATGCAAATTATGGTGGCATTGAAGTTTAATTGGCTTCAATATATGTTCTCCATGCCGACAGTTATGTCAGAGGTGATAATGGTGAAGTCGATGGCACCGCCGGTGAGAAAGAGATCATTGAGGCGGCCATCATCATATGAACCAGACATAGACTGCCTCCATTACTTTGAAATCTTCAGTATAGGTGAACGAAATACCTGACGAATCCATCAAAAGTGAGACGAAAGGATGAGGAAGCTAAGCAAAAAAAAAAAAAAGTTAAAAGAAAATGATTTCTATAAAATTGTTAAAAATAAACGTAAGATATGGTGAGAGTTATGATTTAGAAATCCCATGATTTCAGTGTGAAACCGCCAACCACTATAATGAAAAGTACATAAATAACCCTGCAGCAAAAAAAATAGATTTTTATTATGTCCATAAATTGAATAGCTACACCAGCCATTGATCTCCAGATCTGAACGGTCGACATTTCTTCTTATTTCTTACGGAAATAGGATTTTGTACATGATCTCCCCTATATATATATATATTTATATATATAATATCAAAATAAATGTCAATCAATTTTAAATTTTCTTAATTATTTTTCTAAATTCTCATAATTTTGCCTAATTAATTAATAATTTAATCAAATTAATATGTATCTTTAATTTAATATATATCTTTAATCGCAATCGATTAAAATTAGATTCTAACCAATCCTAAATAGCATAAAATATTGGTCATGATCATTGTATTGTTCTATAAACTGTTTCTCTAGTTCTCCTTCGAGAATTGGGTCGGCTGTGTACCCAATTCGGATTAGGTTCGATACTTCGATTTATGCTGGGGATAACACTCATTTTTAGTGTTATCTCCACCAGACGCTGTATGATTTCGTTCTTGTCGATATATACAGGTTGGGGTCCGCCTAACCCCTCACCTTCCCAGGGTGTTTGAGCCAAAAAAAAAAAAAAAAAACTAAATCCAATACTCTTTATAATTTTTTTTACAATGATATAATTCGTTTTTTTCTTTTCCTTTCTTCTTTATTATTAATTGTATCGAGCTTATCTTTTAAATTAATGATTTAAACTAAAACCAATCCTAAGTAACAAAGTTCTTAATTTATGTATAATTTGTTTGTTTTTTTTTTCTTTTTCTTTATTATTAATTGTATCGAATAATTTAAGCTAAAATCAATCCTAAATAACAAAGTTGTTAATTTGTACTCCCTCCGGTCTTTTTAGGTTGATACATTTTTTTTTCAGCAATTTTTTCAAGCGTTTTCGGTTGTAGTATCCCGTAAAAGAAAAAATTATTTAAAAAGTTATTTTAAAACTCATCATCAGGACGCTCGAAAACGCTTGAAAAAATTACTGAAAAAGTGTATTAACTTGAAAAGACCGGATGTAGTATATAATTCCAATGATTTAATTGTATTTAAATCATATTAGATTTTAACTAAGAGGCAAAAAATAAAATACCAAAAAACACATTATAATATCAAATTTAGCTTTGGAATATAAAAAACACAAATTTTACTTGTCTTTTCGTATGGATGGACAATAATACCCTTACTTTTGAGCACATGGTCACTCTCTCCCCTTCCCTCTCTCCTAGGGCTGGTAAAGTAGCAGCCCAGCCCGACCCTGGCCCGAAAAATTTAATCCATTTTTTTTTAAATGTGTAATTACGCAGTACGTTTATGTTCATTTAGTATTGTTTACCCGGTAACTGGTAAATGAATAATGTCTATTTGTAACTGCATCACGCAGTACGTTTATGTTCTTTTAGTACTGTTTACCGGTAAGTGGTAAGTGATACATGGATAATATCAAATTGTAACTAATTACGCAGTACGTTTATGTTCTTTTAGTACTGTTTATCAGACGGGTCTGTTGGGGTTGTTGTGTATAGCTAAAGCAAAAACGTGTTTTAGTATATACGACATGTATTCCACTGGTTACAATCACCTATCTGAATAAATATATTAATAAGAATAAGCTCAATATCTCATGTTTTAGAACACGTGGACGACTTGGGTGTCGGGGAGATCACGCAGCGTTCAACGATAATTATGAGATATAAACAGTCTCGCAGTCGAGATAGCTAGGGCAAGCTATTGGTTTAGACTGTAGCATTAACGGTAGTGGCGGGTCTCAGTCACTAGTTATTGCTGGTACTGTAGAACGTACTAACAGGATCGAGTGAGATAAGGTCCTTCTGATACTGACCCTAGCAATAGGTGAAGAACTAGAGATCTCGGCATTTAGAGATATGATCTTAATCTCGATAGGCTATTGATATATATGTGTTGTTCATTGTTACTTTGATTTGCAAGATAATGGTCTATCGCAACATCCCTGATGACTTGCCTCTTGGGTAACATGAGGGTACATAGTATGTCTAATTAGTTGTATCGAGACACCGTGTCCATATTAGGTTGAGAGATATCCCCCAGGGAGTTCACGAGGTTTATTATACCAAGCCATGCATGCTAATTAAGTTCAGGTATAATAATAAGGGGTGAACAGGGTACTACTTGAGGAAAATAAGATATTAATTAATTAGGAGCAGTTAGAGGAGCTCTAATTAATTAATGGATATCGGAGTCATTAAACACGGGGATAACTCTAAATAAAGTATTAGCCTCAATCTACAAATTGGGACATAGCGGTGATTCAGTTGTGACTCTTTAGTGGAATGCGTCACAGCTCTAATGAAATAAATATTCTGGGTTGATCATGGAATTATTTCATTAGGTAAGACTAAACTCTGTTTGGTACATAGATCCCTGGGATGGCCCAAGAGCTCTTCAGGAAAGGAATTCAAGATATTATTGAGGGATATCAGTTTTGGACTGAAAAGAGGCATTATGGGCTTAAGCCCATAATGTGGCGCCTACAGTAATGTAAGTGGCGCCTGTTTCCTTTTTTTATGTCCATCTGAGCTCAATAATTGCACTCTGGTTAAATATGTAATATGAAATAAATTAATATCTAATTAATTAAAATTTATTCTTAATTAATGAATTAGATAATTAATTTAATATTTACATATAATATTTTCCTTATAATAATTAGGATTAATTCTAGAATTGTTCTAATAATTATTAACTAAACCGGACTTTATTAAATAAAGTCTGTGTCTTAGTGGATAAGGAAGGAAGTGGTGCCTCCTCCTCCTATAAATAAGGAGGATGAGATTCTCAAAAACCTAATCTCATTCTAAAGAAGGGGGCGCCGATTACAGAGAGTGCAAAGGGGGTTTCGAGTTCTAAAGTTCCGAGACGCCCACACAGTCGGAGAACTCGAGAAAATGGATCACATCCCAGTAATCTAGACCTGTAGATTACTCCATCTGCAATCAAGAAGGTATAATTCTCTAAACTCAAATGTATGATTTGTTTGCATTTAAATTATAACATCCAATTCGAAGATCTAGTGAGAAAAATGAACACTTTCAAGTAGCGGATCCATCAGGGTCGGGCCGATGGGCCGGGGCAGAGCGGCCGGGGCCGGGCCGGGCGGGTCGGGTTGGGCTGGGTTGCTATTTTACTAGCCCTAGGGGAGAGGGAAGGACATTTTTGTCCTCCAAAGCAAAAATTGAGTATTTTTTGTATAAATTATATTCCAAAGTTAAAATTGATTTTAAAAAGTCAAATTGAGTAAAAATGTATATTATCTCTTTAACTAAATCCTATAATTCATTTGCAATAATAGTTAATAAATAATTGATTATCAAGATTAGCTATTCTATAATCAAATTAGAATATATCTTGAAGTTACAATCCTTTTCCGAATGAGGTTCTACGACCACCTATTCATATTCTATAAATTAAAAGTTTCCTATAGTCATCTTACTCATCTTTGTATATGCTTCTATAATTTGCAGAATTTTTGTTCTATCGCAGCTACATGTGTAAAGATAATTACCTCCTTTTGGTATTTGCATGTTTGCAGAATTCTCGTGGTCTGTTCTAGCAATTCCGTCTACGTTTCACAGCTCCATCGCAAGTGTGTTGCTTGAGCTTCTTTTTATTTTTTATTATTATTATTTTTCTTTCTTTCTATGTTAAACTGTATATTCTCTCTCAAAGGTGTGTTGTTTTCCTTCTTAGTACATTCGAATTTGCCTAATTGAGATTTTATCTTGTGATTCATTTTTAGAAAGAGAACATTAATTCTATTCAATCTTGAAGGAGACACCCTTCTTTTGGCCTTTGTTATGTTTGTAATTCTCATGCAGCTTCGCTTTAACATAGGTTTGTTACGTTTTGTCTTTGCTTGGTTTCTATAAATTTCTTATTCGATCTTATTGCTGCAACTCAATTGTGTGTGTGTTTTTTTTTTGTTGGGTATTAGCTTTAGATTTAAGTGTATTGTTTAATCTTTTATTGATTATTTTTTAAATATTTTTATTATGTATAAAAGACATGTCTAATTTATTAGATTCAAATTGATTATTTTTAACATATTTTTATTTGTGTTAATATATAGATATAACCATCCAAGTTAACAAATGTCAAATTATACCCAACAACATAAAAAAACAAAATTTACCTAATTAGCTCCTTATGTTGTATTTTCAGACCAAAATACCCTTACTCATTTGAATCACTTTTTTAAATAGAAAAAATTCTAGGTATGATACCGAGTGATCCAACATTTAACATGTGACCAAGAAAATGCTACCTCACTTTGCATATTTTTTTAATACATCAAGCCAACGAGCCGCATGATAGTCAAAATGAAATTACCTGAACTCCTTCTATTATATGTACAACATATGTGTTGACATAAAAAATATATACCCACAAATGATACCCCCATTAATTAACCTATTCTTTTACAACGGGCGACTTGAAATAAGCGCGAATATAAACTACCCAAGAAAACTCAATAAATTATACTCCCTCATAATTTATTGAGTTTTCTTGGGTAGTTTATATTCACGTTTATTTCAAGTCGCCCGTTGTAAAAGAATAGGTTAATTAATGGGGGTATCATTTTTTGGGTATATATTTCTAACTAACTCCTTGACATATTTTCAATTATATCGAAAAACGGGCTGCTTAACATTTAAATTGAGCCTTTTAAGCAACTTAACGTTCAAATCGAGTAGAACTAGTTAAGAAATACTAAAATTCTTTAATCCATATTGAATAACATGTGACTTGATATTCAAATATTTTTGTACAACTACTTGAGAAATGTTATCAATTCTTACCCTTTATTATAAATCTATTATTCTATTGCGACGAGTTGAACAATAAGTGATTTGAGATAATCCTCCGTCCCACATGAGGGGTCGTAGGGAGTACAAAAGAAGCTCAACTCCTCCACAAATCCTACATAGCAATGATTTATTTTGTCAAATGGAGTATGATCTAATACTGATTTTTTTTTCCAAATATATTGCTATAATACTATCATTTTTAAATAACTAAATATATTAAATTTTACTTAAAAATTATGATATAAAGTGATTATTGTAAAAAAATATCCATCATTAAACTATTACATATACCACGGGCGCATTAACAAAAAAATTGAATGTTTTTCTATTATTGTGACATTCAAAGCTATTGAAACTAAACGAGAAGTATGTATTTTATTGAATTATTTTTTTCTAATATAATTCAACCATAATATTTTTTTCTAATGAAAATTGTCAAATCCTACATTTTTATAAAAATGTGACATAAAACAATCCCGTCGAATTTCGACAGGCGCTAACACACTGATACATGCTACTACATCTTTCTAACTTATAACTTATTTTTTATTATAAAATTCAATGCTAACACATTTAATATGAATTGCATTAAAACTTTCATTTTGAAATGGATAATAACATTGATTTTTTTATTTTTACTTAAAAATTGAAACATTTAATGCTTCCCGTCGAATTTCAACAGGCACTACACTAGTATATATACATATTATAATGAGATGTTATTCATAATTTTTTAAATTCAACGAAGTGATGTGTATTGTGAAATAAAAATGATTCTAATGAATAATCTCGAAAAACAATACGCTTAGAAAAAAATTCTAAAAATAGTAGTAAATGAAAAGTAGCTAAATGTAAATTTTATATAAATTTATATAACCTAGTCTATCAAATTTATAGATAATCAACCAAGGATACAAAATCCAAGCCTTTGGTTTAAAATTTTAAGATAGTTAATCTTAGCTAAGAACACGTCCGATGATAATTAATGGGCAATCTATTGGACATTTGCTTGAATCTTTTAAAAAGTGATATATTAGTAATTTTTGTTAACTATTTAGCTTTATATATAGTACTCTTTCCGTCCCGTTGAAAAATAGACGTTTTCTTATTTTATATTTTACACATATTCAAGGAACATCTCTATTTCGACGGAAAAAAGAGTAATGGATACATACATATAAATTTAAAGACCGAAGAATATTATAGAGCAGCTTGCGTAGTAAGGGTGTGGAGGAATAGTGCTTCTAATTGGATCATTTCTGCATGAAGAATAAGAATTGATATATGGTCCCCCTTTTCAAATGAAACAGATTTCTGATACTAAGATGTGAGTCTTCTTGACAAATATACTTTCGGGTTTTTCACCAATAAAGGGCATTGATTTTGCGGGATAATGGTGTATCGACTAATATTATTTAATACTATTTTTGTTCCACTTTCGAGGTTTCAAAACTTTTCGGCACAAGAATTAAGACATCATTTATTTAATTAGGGAATAAAGTGATGGGGTCCACTATGATTAGATGTGACATTTGCACAAATTTAATCTTTTTTGGATTTTTTATTTTAGTTTCCAGAATAATTAAATTAAAAAAAATAATTACCATAAAATGGGATCTAATTGTAGTGTGGTTTAGGCTAAATATTTCCACTTCGAGTAGTGGGACCTCTAAAGTGAGACATTCCAAAGTGGTAATTTGAACCTCTGAAGTGAGATGAAAGAAGTATAATTTTATGTTTATTAATTATAATTGCAAATAAGTGTTATCTAAAGTTACAAGTTATGTTCGTAGTTTTTCCTTAGATTAGAGATTGATCATGAGATATGAATCATATCCAAAATACACGAGCTTACCTTAATCATATCTCATCCAACATCGTATTTCAAAACTTGTCACATAAATTTAGTTCCAAATGGTCGGACACGGATGTTAATAAAAATGAATCGTTTCTCACTAAATTGAAAAGGTAAAGTAGTACTTTTAAGGGTAATTTGTCATATTTCAAGTAGTAAAGAAAAATTGGGTATAACATCGAATAAATTTTGTGCAGTGGGTGGGTTACTAAATTTACATTTTAGATATGAGATTAAATTTGTGGGGCAAAGAGTATTATTATTATTATTATTATTATTATTATTATTATTATTATTATTATTATTATTATTATTATAATATAGGAGCATGCTGGAGAATTTCAGTCATTTGGATATTTTCAGGTTGGATTCTACGAGATCATTGAGGATATTAATATATGAGCATATATATATTCTAGCGAATTTAATGAAGCAAAGTAGTGGTAATAAGTAATTGTTCAAAATAAAGAATATGTTGTGAATCAAATGTTCGTGTTTGTGTTTTTTTAGCACTTAGCCTATTGCAATTGAGAACCTCCTCACAAAAGAAAGTATTTTGTTTTGTATTATATTCCTAGTTTCCTACTTGGAGTACAAGATACTATTCTCTTTTATCTTCTTAGCCTAGCTAGTCTTTCAAAAATCTAACTTAATTAGATGGCTACACTACACATATATAAATCCATTATTCATCATAGAAAAAACCTCAAACAAGTGCAATGGCTGCATCATCACTAGCATTCTTCCAAACTCCTTCTTTTTCAAGACAATATTTTCAGCATACTCCAAGAATTACATCTACCTTGAACAAAAATTCTGCTACATTTCTTACAGGTAGTAAGTTAACATCCTTTTCGAAAAAAAAAAAAGAAAAAAAAAGTTATAAGTTTGTGCAAATATTAGCATTCTAAGCTACAAGAGTGTGAATGACAGGCCCAGATCAAGCGCGATTTTCAGGCTACGTACCTAAACAAGGAAATGGAATGGCAAGAGGTTGCACGTCGATAGATTTACTTGGCGGATGGGACGATGAATATGAAGGAGTGGTTGTCGATCCAGAAAGCTTGAACTCTACCGCGAATGCCTTCGCATCACAACTTCGTGCTTCTTTAGCCTACTGGAGATCCAAGGTCTGTTCTTATAAACTCCAACTTAATTAACCATCAAGTTGCTATGTTTTTTTGTAAGGCGGGAGTTTACTTTGAATGATAAATTAAATTGATAATGCATATGATTGAGTATATACATGAAGGATTAATTAAACATATGTATTCAAAACTAATATATATATTATTCCACTAAAATATGTGGTGGATTAACTTGTGTTTTTTATTTTATTTTTTCTTTTCTATCATCTAACTTCAAAACATGCAACATATTTATGGAATTGAATAGGGGAAAAAGGGAATATGGCTAAAGCTATTTGAAGAGCAAGCTGAGCTTGTCCCTATAGCAATTCAGGTATCCTTCTCTCTCTCTCTCTCTAAGTTGACAACAATTACGTAGTTTTCTCTTTGCGGCATTATTTTTGTTCCACTTTATTATCTTACACATCACATATATATTCAACAAATGAGACAAGAATAATCTGACTAATAGAGTAGATAATTATGTATATATGAATGTGAAGGAGGGTTTCACGTACCATGATGTGGAGAGTGGATACGTAATGCTGACGTACTGGATCCCCGACGAGCCTTGTTTGCTGCCATGTGGGCCCTCGCACCAAATCGGCATAGCCGGATTCGTTATCAACCACGAAAATCAGGTACGAATGGGAAGGAAATGTGTCCAGAAAAAAAATGTAAAATTTTTGAATTTGGAATAGATGATCTCATGTGGTACACATGACAACTCAAGTATATATTAATTTCAGAAGTGTAATGCATGTACAACAACATTCCGCTGTTATTTAAAGTTAATTTTTCATTATTTCGACTTATATATGTTCATCTTTGTTGTTCTCTCTAGAGTTCTTAATTATAGATATCTTGCTTTTGTTTTTTTGGGGTCAAGACTCAAAATCATCATCTTAGATGCAAGTGGTAGAGATGCTAATTTCCATGCATGATTTTTTTTTTATTTTTATTTTATTATAAAAATATTGCAAGTGTTGTGGTTGTGGAATCAGATTCTTGTAGTGAAGGAGAAATGCTCTTGTACTTGCTTTGGAGTCTGGAAATTGCCTACTGGATTCATCAACAAGGTATATCATCTTGAGGTTTTATTGTTGCATTTGTACTTTGAAGTTTTTTTTTTTTTTTGAGTAGAGAGTTTTATAATGTTGATATTATTCTTTTCCTGACTTTAAGGTGATGAAAAATGAGAGAAAAAAAATAAAATTACACCATTTTATCCTTTTTTCCATTTTCTATTGAGACAAAAACTTGGGTGAGGTCGGCCACATAGTGTGGTCGGGTCAAAGTGTCAATCTTTATACATAAAAGTGTTAATCTATACGAATAAAAGTGTCAATCTTTTAACATAATTATTTTACGAATAAAATGTCAAATTTTAAAAGTGTCAATCTTTATACAAAAAAGTATTAATCTACACGAATAAAAGTGTCAGTGTTTTAGCCGGCCGCACGGTGCCTCTGGCTGACCCAAGTGTGTCCCTTCTATTGATATATAATTTTCTCAGCAGGAAAAAAAAAATCTTTGAGCTAGTCCTTCGGTTGTTACTCCCACTTCCACCTACCTTGGATGAGATATTTTGTACCAACTATGATGTTCCAATCGTGTACTAAATATTAATTTTTATTAGTTTTATAATATGTTTTTTTTAAAATAAAATTGCTATATTATAATAAATCATAATAAACATTTATAACTAAAAATTATAATTTTTAAATATAATATACCCAATCTTTGGATTTATCAACCCTATTTTAGCTAATAAAATTGAAATTAAATCTTAAAATATAATTATAAACCCTAATTGGACGAGTGAATCCTAGAAAATAATTATAAAATTATACTAAATCATTATAAATTAAAAATTATTGAATAAATATGTAATCCTGTATAAAACTAGTAGAAATTAAAATTTGGGACACGATTAAAAGTTTAAAACACATAAATGTGTACGGCACAGATAAAATCCCAAGTGCACCTGCCTAGCTATTCCGGGATAGGATCCTCTATCCCCAATATGGTGTTCCAATATTTAATTTCTACTATTTTTATATTATTTTTTATAAAAATAAAAATACTATAATATAGTAAATCATAACAGACATTTATAAGAAAAAAAATCGATTTTTTTTGACATTATATACTTTAGTTTTGAATTTATCAACTTAAATATACTAATAAAAGTGAAATTAAATACTAAAAATAATTTTATACCCTAATAGGGATGAGTGAACCCTTGAAAATAATCATAAAATAAAATAAAATGGGACACACTTGGGTCAGCCGGAGGCACCGTGCGGCCGGGCTAAAACAATGACACTTTTATTCATATAGATTGACACTTTTCTGTATAAAGATTGACACTTTTAAAAATGGTCATTTTATTCGTAAAATAATTATGTTAAAGATTGACACTTTTATTCATATAGATTGATATTTTTCTGTATAAAGATTGACACTTTGGGCCCGGCCGCACGGTGCCTCCGGCTGACACAAGTTTTTGTCAAATAAAATTATTATAAATAATTTTGTTTTAAAAAAATGCATAAAACTAATAAAAAATTATATTTTGAGATACGATTGGGATACCGGAATGGAGACGGAGGATCCCATGCCAGCTATTCCGGCCCAACCTTCTGATTTGGTTCGGGTTTTTGTCGTTTAGCAGAATCTGCTTGGTCGGTCCGGTATGAAAAATCGGCCAATTACGATCAATCAGTTAATGAAATTTTAATTAATCGGTCGGCCGAATCAACCGATGCACGCCCCTTTAATTAATTCGAATGTAACTTTTCCGGTCATTGATTTTCCTAATTTAGTTTCGTCGCTTTTAACTTCAAATACATACATATGCGAGTGATAGAATATAACTTTTTTATTTATTTGTTCACAAAAAAACATAGCTTTATTTGTTTATGTTATTGAACAGAATGAAGAATTATTCTCCGGAGCAGTAAGAGAAGTGAAAGAAGAAACCGGGGTGAGGATATTTCTCGGTCATATATCAAGTATCAAAAATATGGTTGCATTTACAGTATGTTATTCTAACGTTAGAATTTATTATTACTCCCTCCGGCTCAAATTCGTGACACCTTTCTTTTCTTTCTTTTCGGCACGTATTTCCACACTTCTCGATAATGGGTTTTAAAATAAATTTTTGAAGTATTTTTTCATTTACGGGATACTATGAATATCGTAGTATCCCGTAAAAGAAACAATGCTTCAAAAAATTATTTTAAAACCCATCATCGAGAACGTGGAAATGTGTGCCGAAAAGAAGGAAAAGAAATGTGTCACGAATCTTGAGCCGGAGAGAGTATAATATATTTTGAATGATATGTTAATAAATTAGAATTATAAAGTGTTAAAACAAAGTGTAAGGTGTTAAAGTGTATGTGAGGTCTATGTCCTAAAATAGAAAGGGTCAAGAAATGTAGGACGTCCCGATATAGTATTAGTGTCAAGAAATGGAGGACGGAGGGAGTATATAAATATGTTAGCACCAAAAAGAGTTAACACACGTAAAAGGGGGAGCCAGGAGGGAGTGATTACGTGTGTATTGTCTAATGACAACTTTTCGAATTTGTCTTATAGACAGTATCTGATAAAAGATCAAATACGTTAGGATATATTGAGTGACTAATTAACAGAGTAACCATGATCTGTCTGATTACCAAGTGGTTGGTAAGATGAACTATGGTATGTTAATAGATATGTGCACGAAATGTGAATGGCCTTATTTATACTCATTTAGTTATCCATCACTTCTTTTCCTTAAGACTTAAACCATGAGCATGCTCGTGCGTCAGATTGATGCATGCGATACTGAATTGATGTCAGCCCATCAAATACAAAAAAAATTAAGTTTCTTTCAGGTATGAAGTTTGAATGATGATAGTTAAACAACATAAATGAAAATATATTGACACATAATAATTTTATAGTGGTTTGATCCAACTGTCTTGCGTCCACTCTACCTTCAATATGGTGAATATCTTCAGTCAACATCCATTATTTTATACTTCCAATGAAAAATTATGTAGATCTCCCAACACGAGAACTTTGATCATCGAAAATTACAACGGGCTCGAGTGGTCTAGTGTTGGAGTTTACATGCACCCAACCTTCTTTGAATCCTCACTATTCAATAATATAATAAGAAATATCACACGGAATTGCAATATAAGATTAAATCGTAATAATTATTATGATCAACATCACAGACTAATATGGATTTCGTTCACAGATTGATACAGAATTCCTCGAGCTAGTAGCCTTTAGGTTAGTCTTCCATCACAATGGGATTATTAAGCATTCTAAATACAGTACTTTTTCGATTTGTATTTAGTTTTAATTTTAAATTCATGATTGAAATGATGCAGGCATGTGCACAGGGTTGCGTTTGAGAAATCAGACTTGCTATTTGTATGCATGCTTAAGCCATTATCCTTTGAATTTCAAATTGATGAAAACGAAATTCAAGCCGCTAAGGTAAATATATATGAACATATTACGCAAGCGCCATTTATTAATGTGTTATCAGCAAACAATTGCTAATTTCATTTTTCTTTTTAATAAATATATGTGTTTGATGGGACAGTGGATAAGTGTGGATGAACTGCTAAGCCAGCAATTTTACAAAGAAGATGAGATGTTGAAAAGGGTCATGGAAATTTGTATGGCGACATATGAAAAAAATTACAGTGGATTCGTAGCACATCAAGTTACATCAAAATTTGATGGAAAAATGTCATATTTATATTACAAAGATGATGTGACGATTTAGGGTCATTATACCATATTCCCTAGATTCATTATAAAATGGACAGAGGGAGTATTCTTTCTCTATGTCGTTTCATATAAATAAGAAACCATAGTGATTTTTCCAGGTTTATCTTAATGCGCCACGATAAAATTAGTAATGGATTTGTCTATATGAGGACGTGTTAGTATTAATGTTCTTATTACATTTTGGCGTGTTTAGCAATAAATTTAGAGGCAAAATAATGTGGTATCTGTCGAAATTCGACAAGGATCATTTGATGTTGTAATTTTAAATTAAAAAATATGATTGTTTATTTAAAATATTTATGTTTTTTTTATATGACGTGGCTTTTTTAAGTAAAAAATAAAAATAATACTATTATTATTTATTTTACAGTTGCTATAACTTTTTAAAATAGTGTAAGCATATAGACTTATGTTATAAAAAGTAAAGTCAGTGAGATGTGAAATTCGCCGAAGAGTTGTAGTACTTATTTTATATTTCAAACCATTTATTGTTGAGATAATTCTAATTGAAGCACAAACTAAAAAGGTTTAGTATTCCTGGGATAGTTGTACTCATATTAAACGTGAAGTTATATATTGTTCAATGTATAATAGAGAAATGAGTCAATAAGACATGTCAATTCTCATGATTTCTTAAGTAGTTTTATATGTATATTTTGAGCGAAAAATCGAGATAATTTCATATACTATTGAGATCTATTTTTCTATAATATATTAACTAGTTTAGTGCCCGTCGAGATTCGACGGGGCTCATTTTTCGTGGAAAATAATAATAATATTATTTTTTTTAAATTTATAGTATTGTTAGGATCCATTTGAAAATTTAAAAAAAATATTAAATTGAATTTAAAAATGGAAAAAAAAAAGAAGATCAATGAGGCGTATGACATTTCTCGATTAGTTTTACTCGTTTTGAATGTCAAGTAGCTCGTTGATCATTGTAATAGAAAAATCGATTAGGTGAGGTCCCGTCTCTCATGTAGTTATACTCATTTTGAATGTTAAGCTGTTAATTATACGTTGTAATATAGCAATAAGTTGACAATTGATAATATTTTTCATATCAAGTATTCTGTTCGTCGAAAAAAAAAAGTCAATGAGTGGTTAGATATTTTTCACGTGGTTATATTTATTTAAAGTAAATCCGTCCGTCGTTCGATATAATTGAAGGATAGAATATCAAGTAGCCCGTCATTTAAATATTAATTAAAGATAGCTCCATCATATTTGAGTTTTCCTATTGATGAAATCATATTCTCAAAATTCAATTTAGCACCTTCATACATACTCCTATAAACCATACACCCGTCCCTACTCTACTAACAAACTATAAGCCGTAATGACATAATTTTCTCGTTAATGTGAAGTCTTTTAAATATTTATTCGGGATAAAACTGAGATAATTGTATTATATTTGAGTTTCCTGATGAAGTAGTCTCTCAAAAATTGATATGAGTTCAATAAATTAAATAAAGTTCAATTGATTAATCAGACAAAATTAGAGAATTTGACTTTCTTCATCCGCCCATCCTACTCTACTAACAAACTCTTGATGAAGTAGTTACTCTTAAAAATCGATATGAAAACAATAAATTAGATAAAAATCAATTGATTAGTAAGAAAAAATTATAAAATGAGACTTCTTCAACTCTACCAACAAACTATAAGTCAAGTCTTGTTTAGATAATGTTAAAACCTTATACGATTTAATTAGCTAAAATTGTTAATTTAAAAGCTTGCGCATTGCAGATTGCTATGATAAAGTATGATAAAGTCTATTAAAATTGAAATTCTATGAATTAAGATAAGATATATGTATTAAATTAAATGCTAAACCCTGTGAAAAAGGTCTAAACTCTACAAAAAAACTAAACCCTACATAAGAAAACTCAATTTAAAAAAAACTATTAAACTTTACCAAAAAAAAAAAGAAAAAAAGAAAGAAACTCAACCCTAAAAAACAAACCCTACAAAAAAAGACCTATGAAAAAAAAATTCAACCCTAAATGGACTAAAATTATCTACGTGGCATTTCCACATAAATATTAAACCCTACAAAAAATAATAATAATAAACCCTACCAAAAAAAACCTACAAAAAAATAATAAATCCTACATAAAAAAACTCAACTCTAAAAAAAAACTAATAAACCCTACAAAAAAAAAAAAAACACTCAACCCTAAAAAAAACTAAACCCTACAAAAAAAATAATAAACCCTACGAAAAAATACGAAAAAGAAATTCAACCATAAATGAAATTTTTTTATCTGCGTGACATTTCCACATCAGCACATTAAATAGTATTTAATTAGCTAAAATTATTAATTTAAAAACTTATACATTATCGATTTAATTGAAAAACTCTGCTTGTCGATTTAATTAGCTAAAATATTAATGTTGCCGAATACATGTAAACAAATAAAGTACTCCGTAGTTGTTTATTCAATCATCACTATTTTAGCTAATTAAATCGATAAGCACACTTTTTAATTAAAAAGTATATATATACATATGCAAGAATGGATATAGGTTGATAGAGCTCATTAAGAAGTGTGAATAAATTAAAGATATATATTATTATGAAATAATTAAAGTTCCATATCAAATTGAAGATACATATTAATTAGATTAAAATATTGATTAATTAGACAAAGTTATGAGAATTTAGCAAAATAATCATGAAAAATCAAGATTTCATTTTTTATATACCAAATCTTTAATATTGTTTTTGTTTTCATTCTCATAATTTTGATCCCACCTTCATTTTTTATAATTCTCTCATGAAGGCTTTTGTATTATGCTAAATGCAAACAACTACGCATGGTAGATATCTTCTTATGGTTCAATCTTTCTGGAGAGATGTCAA
Organism: Mentha longifolia; assembly: GCA_001642375.2. Lineage (NCBI taxonomy): Eukaryota > Viridiplantae > Streptophyta > Magnoliopsida > Lamiales > Lamiaceae > Mentha > Mentha longifolia. The sequence continues at coordinate 22,255,047 of CM038119.1, forward strand.
GTCGTGACATTTCGAAATTTGTTCAAAATATAACTATAATTACTCATAACAAAAACCAAATAAAAAAAAAAAACTAATAAAAATCAAGATACTATAAGATAACTCATTAGATTATATCCATAGTATCATAAACGTATAGTATTGTTTGTTACTATTTCTTCTCTATTTATTAGAATTTGAAAAATGAAAATTGCTATATAAATTTATTGTATACATATCTATATATATAATTTTTATACATGTTTTTTATAAAAATAAACTAATAGAAAATTGAATTTAAATTTTCATCTTTTAAATTCAAATTTGACGTGATATCTTCTTTTATAAGGGCTCCTATTAATGAAGTTACATAAATAATCGATGTGGGATAGTTGGGAGTATGATATTAAAATTATGAGAATTTGGGGGGAAAAAAAAACAAAAAAAATAGAGGATTTTATCAAATATAATTGAAGTATGCTCTCATGATTAATATTTTAATGGAGGATTTTGTCAAATTGAAGGATATTGTATTGGACTTGGAATACATGGATGTTGTATTGGAATTGGAATACATGTCGTGTGCGTTAATATAGAGCTATGAAAATAAATAAAAAAGAGATATTGTATACAAAAGTTATTTGAGTATCGAAGATATGTTATAATTATTATATAAATTTTTAATGCTTCTTTAAAGATATATATCAAATTAAATAGAAACGCTCCCCTACCCACCGTAGGCACACTTAATGTGTCCACCGGTGATGTGACAGTGCCACGTCAATATTTTTTTCCATTTGGGTTTCGATTTTTTTAGTAGGGTTTAGTTTTTTTTGGTAGGATTTAGTTATTATGGTATATATTTAAAATAATTTCCTCTCAAATTAAATATACATATTAATTAGGCAAAATTATGAGAATTTAGCAAAATAATCAAGAAAAATCGTAGTTGGTCGACCTTTATTTTGCTATTATAAATATATAGATAAATAGATTTTGCATATTGGATCTTAATTTATTTTCAGGCTATGTAGGCATCAATTAATCTGAATATATTTTCGGTAATGATTAAGTAATGTATTAGTTATTAGTGAATAATAATTGAATATAGCTATATTTCATATAAATATAATCCAAGTAGATATGTATGTATAATATAGATAGATTATTATAATTAATATTAATATGTATAATTATATGTAATTTAGATAAATAGAGAACGGAGGATGTAGAGAGACGCCACGTAGGCGCATGGATCGTTGTGGTATCAGGAATCCGCTGCGGAATTATATAGATAAGATATCAAAATAGTCAGTTTTATATAGTACTAAATAAAAATTAGCCACAAGAATTAAAAAAAATATATGATAAAATATAGTTACTCTTACTATATAATATAATGCCATTATACGCTTCCACCTTTTCTAAATAAATTACGAACTTGTGAATTCTAGTCACTGATAAAGTTGGACAATTCACGAATTCTAGTATCATGAATTTGCAAATTTGAATTCGTGAGTTCGTGAATTAGATATCCTTGAGTTTTAATGTAAAAGTTCACTAATTCACGAGTCCTTTCATTTTCCGTCACAAAATTCTCTCCCAAATTGGGCCTCCACAAAATGGGCCCAACGGAGTTTAAAGATGTGTAATAAATTGTGAGCCCGCAGTACAGGCAGCTGACTAACCAGTACTGTACAGAGCAGAGAGGAAGGTGGCACAAACGGCGGAAATTCGAATGGCGGCGGCATTCTCTCCTCCACCTCCACAGTTTTGCTCTACTCCTTCATCCGCTTCCGCCTACTCCGCCGCTCCTCAATCCCTGCAATTCAACCCTCTCAAGCTCAGACGTTCCAGAACATTCTCAGTCCGCGCCTCCGCAGAGGATTCTGGTATGTATAACAGATTCTCTCTCTATTTCCCATGCTCTTCTGTTTTTCATCTCCATGTCTTTGTTTTAACCTATTCGGATTTTCTGTAAATCCGTGACAGTGGTGACGTTGCTTGATTACGGGGCGGGAAATGTGCGCAGTGTCAGAAATGCAATTCGCTTCCTTGGCTACGACATCAACGATGTAACTTTTTTTTAAAATAAAAAATGTTTTCGTATGAAGTATGTGAGCTATCTGTATTGCTGTAAAGAATGCAAGGCTAGGCATCAATCAAAATTATAAGTGATAATATATTAATATCCAACTGGAGAAGTTTGTAGATGTGATCGAACAACTAGAAATTGTCTTTCGGTTGTAGTGAATCATTGTTTATCGACTTTCTTCGTGTTTCTTTGTAGGTACAAGGGCCGGAGGATATTTTGAATGCCAGACGGCTTATTTTTCCTGGTGTAGGTGCATTTGCACCTGCCATGGATGTGTTGGAAGAGAAGGGGTAAAATTATTTGGATTGCAATTTATTAGTATGATTTTCTTATTGCATGAAGTGATTTGTTCGTTCTATTTTGTTTGGGATTCAGTGATCATTGTTATACTTTCACTTTAAAATTGTTGCTTGGTATTCATAAGTTCTGGGTGGTTGCCTCTGATGTACATGGTTATATTAACCATTACCGTAATTCAAGTTTCCCTCACATGAGTTCTTATTTTAAGTTAATCATTGACCAACTCAATGATTCACCTATTTGTAGACTGGCTGAGGCCCTCTGTAATTACATAGAACAAGATCGTCCCTTTCTAGGCATTTGTCTTGGATTGCAGCTACTTTTTGAATCAAGTGAGGAAAATGGACCAGGTAGTTATTTGACTCTTCTTTTGATATTTCATGCACTTGCATTATGTTTTACATATTATACATCTTTCTGTAGAATTGTACTATCACTTTGCTGGTGAACTTGTTTAGTAACTCTTTGTGACCTGCTAATGCTTTTACCTTGCTTTTTCCTGGTGAACGTGTTGCAGAAGAGAGTGGCATTTCGTTTTTGTTTCTGATTAAGAAAACACCGAAATAGTTTAGCAGTTTTGGTTCCCATTAACTGTATCGTGCTACTGGTAATAGATCTTTGTTTCCAAGAACAAGAATTAGAGATTTATGCTTAATGTGTTTCCTAGAATAGATTGAGGCAATGCTGAAGGGATGGAAGATTTTTAGGCAGGATTTATACGTTTCAGGGTCCTGTCAAAATTTGTCTCGTTTGTACTAGAATTTAATTTGTTTAAAAAAAAATAAAATTAAATGATAATACTAGGCATTGCTCAGTTTTAGTATCATCAAGTGCCTTTAGATTCCACTTCTATTTTATTGCCTGCATAGTCAAGCTAATTTCAGTGATACTATCCTCAGTCAAAGGTCTTGGTTTAATTCCTGGAGTGGTTGGACGTTTTGATTCGTCAAATGGTCTCAGAGTACCTCATATTGGCTGGAATGCTATCAAAGTAACAGCAGATTCCCAGATTTTGGATGAGATTGAAAGCCGTCATGTCTACTTTGTACATTCTTATCGAGCAACTCCTGTAATATCTCTAACAGTAGCTTGCTAGTGCTTTCGCATTTTCTGCGTTCCTAAAGTTTAAAGTGGGTGTTGCCTTTCCTGATCCTATATAGTCTGATGATAACAAAGAGTGGATATCTTCAACATGCAACTATGGGAGTGATTTTATAGCTTCCATAAGAAGGGGAAATGTTCACGCAGTTCAGTTTCACCCAGAGAAGAGTGGTGGTAAGAGTTTCTGCCTCATTACGAAAATATAGAAACCTAATGGGACATATTTAAGCATTTCAAGTAATAGAAGGGAATGAAATTGAACTCTACTTTAGTCTTTGCAGTCTGCATTTAATCTAACCACTGTGTTATTCATGATTTACATTCTTGCGTTGGTTTTTGCAGAGGTTGGGCTCTCTGTTCTCAGAAGGTTTCTGTACCCAAAGTCTGAAACTACAAAGGTAGTAATCACCAGAATGTTCTTATTTATGTACTACTTATTTCAAAGAACAAATAATACTGATATCTTCTTGTGAAGACAGGTGCCAGTTAAAGGGAAGGCGTCTAAACTTGCCAAAAGAGTAAGTGATGTAGTCAGCAGTAACACGATAATTACAATGCAAAATGAATTAAATAATTTGAATATGCATAAGAAACAATTTGTAATAACTATTTATTTTTTACTTTGTTGCAATAACATTATACTTTAGATATGAAATGTATGTTCTAGATCAAGATTATTAAAAAACAATTATGATATTGAACAAGGAAGAATAACAAATTCTTTTGTGGATGCATAACCATCAACTACTAACGGGCCAGTTCTGGTCAAGGGGGCAACTCTATTGAAAGTCTTTCAACCAATAACGTTTTCATTGTATTTTGATGGCTGTTCAATTCAACAAAGTTGGATTCTCCTACCTTAACTACAAACTATTGTAACCTCTTGATTCACATTATCAGGTCATTGCTTGTCTTGATGTGAGGGCAAACGACAAAGGTGATCTTGTTGTAACTAAAGGAGATCAATATGATGTAAGAGAGCAGACAGACAAAAATGAGGTACATTTACATGAATGCTTAACTTTTTTTTTTCTTCCCCCCCCCCCCCCCTCTTTTCATTCACATGCATTTCTCTGAATGTTACTTTTAATTTATAGAACTTACGTTTTTGAGAGACACAAATGGTCTTTGATAAAGCAATACAAAAATATTTCAGACCGCGAAGATTCTTTTTCTCTCTGTCCAATGTAAACAATATAGAAACATAACTGCAAAAAATTGAGTTACTAATATCTAGTATACTTCAGGAATCACATGTAGAAGTTACTAACATCTCTCAGAACTACGCTCAAGTATTTCTCTGCTTATCTTTAACTAAAGTTAATCTTCCTGTATCCTTTAAATCATTCTAGCTGTTATCTTTCACCATGCGTCAGAGTTCATAATCCATTGATATACCCACAATCTGTTAATAGATGTGATGGATTACAAAAATTTCTAAGTTGAGTAAATGTTTGAACCAGTTTTAGTTTGATGATTAGAAATTTATTGCCTGCTTGTTAAAACTAGGTTGGTGTAATTTTTGTATGAGATCTGCATGTCCACTTAATTTGTATGTTGTTTTTACTGAAGGTGAGAAACCTTGGCAAGCCAGTGGAACTTGCTGGACAATACTACACGGATGGTGCTGATGAGGTATGCCCTTTCCTTGGATAATGTCTCATCTGACTGACTTAAGTACTAATTATTACTTTCTCATAGCACTCTTCATAAACAAGAGTTTAATATTAGGGGAAATCAAGAAGAATGAACCCAGACAAACAGTAAATTTTGCCTTCTCTCAAATGGGGTTTAAGATTTTATCTTTCACCTTTTCAGGTCAGCTTTTTGAACATTACTGGCTACCGTGACTTTCCTCTAGGTGATTTACCAATGCTACAGGTTTGTTAGTTTAAATCATTTATTCCGTATATGAATGAGTCGTCTCTTTCTCACTCTCAGTGGCTTCTCAAAAATAGTTTTGCTAGAAAATTCACAAAATTCCGTCATTTATATTTTTTAGTCTTTGTTCACTGCTCAGTTCGTCTGTCTTATAGGTGCTGAGGTATGCATCAGAGAATGTTTTTGTCCCTTTGACAGTTGGAGGTGGTATCCGAGATTTTACTGATGGAAATGGCCGGTATGTTTTATAAATCTTGTCATCTCTAAAAGTATTTCATTCAAATTTGTTCTTTTTGGTACAGAATTTCCCTGTAATAGTTTCCTAGTAGAATTTGTTAGTGATAGATTTACTCTAATCGTTAAATGTCAATTAATAAATGTTCTGCAGATACTACTCAAGTTTGGAAGTTGCTTCAGAATATTTCAGATCTGGTGCAGACAAGGTTTCTATTGGAAGTGATGCAGTTTATGCTGCAGAAGAGTACTTAAAAACCAAAGTACTCCCTATTATCCTTGTAAATCCTCTGATATATGGTGTCTGCCTCAGATTCATGTAGCTTGGTTTTCTTCTTAGGTAAAAACTGGGAAGACTAGCATAGAGCAAATCTCCAGAGTTTATGGAAATCAGGTGAGATCTATGATCACCCTTACTTTTGGCATTCTGTCTGCATGATGTCAAGTAACAAGCATGTGAACTCGTTCTTTTATTCCTTTTCTTTTTCTCATTTCTATGTTTGAAATCTCACCATGTTATTTATGCATTTCCTGACATAGGCTGTGGTTATAAGCATTGATCCTCGTAGGGTTTACTTGAAGGATCCTAATGATGTAGAGTTCAAGTCAGTAAAAGTTTCAAAACCAGGTAAATGTGTTGTCCGTTATCTTTTTTCTGTTAAAGAAAATAAACAATGCTAGCCGAGTATTGTGTATGTTTGCTCTTCTAAGCATTGCAACTTCACATTAGCGTGATAGACAGAAATTTGCATGCTTTTCATTACTAACTGAGTTTGATAGAGGAGTCTGCCAGCTTATTGATTAATTAAGACTGTTAGGGGTAGTGGGGCCTAATTACTGACTGAAATATTATATACTACACAAACAAATAATACTGATTGTCATTATAAACAGAAAGACAACAATGCATGTCTTTACCAAATGGCTGCTACACATACAAATTACATGTCTTCCACTAACCTTATGCATGTAACATCACCATGAAGGTTGATGCCATTTTCACCAACAGAAGACTTCTTCTGACCATGACAACTCAAAATAACATTCAATCATGAGCGAGCCTTGGCCAGGCTTTCGGCTCCGATGCCACTTATTGGGGCAAGAGAAGCCTAACTACTGATTGAAGTACAATAGAAAAATACAATGCATAATGAAATGCCCAACAACAAATAGTATGAGAGGCTATTGCAGGTTAGGAGAGTTGCTCTATCACTAGAGTATAAGCTTGGGATACCTACTTATAACTACAAACAAAATCTTCCCCAACACTAATTTTTTGATGTAAGAATCCTAAAATGGGAACCTGGTTAAAGATTTATTCCAACAAAGTTGACTGCCTTTTCATTATATATAGCATTATGTGGATCAACAAAGTGTGGTTAAAATATATCATAAGTGCATAATTGGTTCGTCATCTTGATTTCAGGTCCTAATGGCGAACAATTTGCTTGGTACCAGTGCACAGTATGTCTCTGATGGTCTTGGATCATATGTTTCTAAGTTCTTCTGTCTATCAAGTTAATGGAGCCTTTTGCACCAACCAAGGATTTCTTTTTATCACAGTTCATTAGGATGATGCACACAAAAGCTTGAACTATAGTGTCATTGCTATTTTGTATGTTTTATAATCCTGCTATAGTACCCTGACCGTGTTTGTTTTAGCTAGTTCTTGCGTTTTGCTACTTTTAGATGCGATGCTCTTTATGTGAAGGTTGGTATTTATTTTCTTTTTTCTCCCACCTTCTCTTCATCTTCTCTTGGGGGCGTTTACTTCGAGGGATAGATTAATTGAGTGATTGATAAATTTGGAATAAGATATGGGTTGGGATAGTATTAGAGTAATTCCATATGTTTGAGTGGGATTCATATCCCATGATTAGTCGCATATTTAAGACCCGGGCCTTGGGATAACATCATTTGCAATCCTACAAAGTAAACAAAGGATTAGGTTGGATAAAATTAGTCAATCCACCCTTACCCTGCAAAGTAAACCCTTCTAGAGTTTGCTATTTGCCAATGTTGAAGTATAGCGTTGGAAGTTCTAATGTTATTTTCTTATATTTAGGATACTTGCTGAATGCAGCATGTGATTTTCTTTCTAAATACTTGGAATTCTGTTTTTGACTTTTGTAGGTTAATGGTGGGCGAGAAGGTCGATCCATTGGGGCATATGAGCTTGCAAAAGTTGTGGAAGAACTAGGAGCAGGAGAAATACTCTTAAATTGCATTGACTGTGATGGTATGATTGATTCTTCTGCTTTGTCTTTGAGGAGTATTAAATAAGTGTTATGCATTTTCTTTTCTTTAACTTTTTTGTTCAGTGTCTAGCTTCATTCTCTGTTTTACTGGTCTTGAGCTTTTTTCATTTAGGGTGTGTTCTCTTTGATGGAATAGGAAGGAAAAGAAATTTTTTCTACCATTTTCCTCCTTTTTCCTTAGTTCTCTATGATGGATAATTTTGCTCGGGCAGGAAGAAAATTTTCATTGGACAGCAGTTTTTCCACTTTTCACTCTAAATCATGATAATATTCTCGCCATTTGGGGTAATAATATTTTCCCACGTTTTTCCACCTTAGACAACATAGAATAAGACAACATCAAAGAGAACATACCCTTATGTTAAATTTCTCACTCTATTTGCAAGGCAAGACAGTAATGCAGAATCCAAGAATCAAAACACAGTCAAATCTCTTTAATTGCTATTGATTTCTTTTCTTGGTTTTCAGCCTCATTTTGATAAGTGGATGTTTTGTTCTTATTGTGTGGGGCATAAAATATTATTTGGTTTCTGTAGCTAGATATATTTTGAAAGCACAGGAATTGAGCTTTTGATTATTTTGGATGGTCTCTTTCCAGGTCAAGGCCAAGGATTCGATATTGATCTAATTAAGCTAGTCTCAGATGCTGTTAGCATTCCGGTGATAGCAAGTAGTGGTGCTGGGAATGCTGCACATTTTTCAGAAGTTTTCTCCAAAACAAATGCATCTGCTGCCCTTGCTGCTGGCATTTTCCACCGCAAGGAGGTAATGATTAAGGAAGATAATGATCAATCCGTTCTCGTTATTATTCAGAAAGTATATTAACAGTTGGTTACAGTTCTATTTCAAGTATTTTGACCTTGGAACATTCTAGTTACTCCTATATAATTCAATCAGCTTAGGAACCAACCATCTCTAGAGACTTTAGGCAATCCCAGAAAGATATAATAAATGAGTATTTTACAGAAAAATAAAGAATCAAACACAGCATACTGTCTACGATAAACGAACTGGAATTTAGTTCGTTCTTTCCTCTTCACTTTGGGAGTTTTCACTTGTTTATTTCCTCTATTGTTTCATGTGTTGCAGGTACCCATTCAATTTGTGAAAGAGCACCTGCTTCAGGAAGGCGTAGAAGTTAGGATGTGACAGTTAATAGCTTCACCTGCATGCAATTGCTCGAGGCACTAAAAACTCAGCAAACCACAGATTTTGGTTAAATGAATCAACGTTTAGTGATGTAACCTCACTCTAGTAAATTTTATGTATTCTAGTAATTTTTATTCGGCCATCTTGTAATGAGGTCTTATACTTTGCATCATGACACTGTATTATTGTATTTGCTTAATCAAGGAACTGCTGCTTAAGATCTGTTAGATGTCGATGTGCATATTTTTTTTTATAGAAATTGTTGCTGTATTTCCAAGGGTAAGAAAGGATTTTGCATTCAATAATGAAGTAACGATTGGATATTTGTGTGTAGGTACGCCATGCTTTTCACGCAAAAAGAGTCGTTTTCACCCTTTTCACCGTTTGATTTAATTATGCTTACCAACAGGCAACAACTTGTAAATGGGACAGGGAATGAGGTGATGGTAGATACGTAGTCTCATTTATTTCTGAGTAAATTTATTCTCCCCAACGTTTTAGTTTTTTTCACAATAATGTCTCAATGTACGCATAATTGTACATTGGTACCTAGCATTTCAATATTCAATATTCCCCCCCCCCCCCCCCCAACTGCAGGCATAACGGCAAATTAGTACCTATTATAAATCTAAATATATATTCCTTATAATTTAAGATAAGAATCAAAATATTTTCAGTGATGATGAGGTCTAATTCAAAATTACTTATTTTGGTCCCAAATAATTAACGGTCAGTATAATGTTCTTTAAGCACAATATTTAGTGATGAGATACTCTATCCTTATTTTCGTGTTTCAACAGTGTACCAAATTTTAATTTTTACAAATTTTATGCAATTTTCTTCAATAATTTTAATTTATAATGATTTAGTTTAGTTTTATAATTATTTTCTAAGGTTCATCCATCCAATTATGATTTATAATTATTTTTTAGTATTTAATTTAATTTTTATTAGTTATATTAGGGTTGATAAATTCAAAATTAGGGAATATAATTATTAAAATTTCAATTTATTTATAAATATTTATTATGATTTATTATATTATAGTAGTGATTTTTATTTTTATAAAAAATAATATAAAACTAATAGAAATAAACAATACAAATAAAAATGATACCGAATCTTCACTATCAATAAACAATACAAGTCTTACATCATTTTTAAAATCCATATCGGTCAAACCAGGATAAAGTTTTTGGGAATAGAAGGAGTATTATCCAAGTTATGCAACAATTAGATTGAATACTATCGGCGCATGAGGGGAATCATAACAAACAAAACAAATTAAGTAAAGAACTAAAAACCCAGAAGAACCGTAATAATAGATTTAACAATACATGCATCCTTTTATTTATTTTTTTAAAAACGTGGAACATGATAGCACAAGATTCTCAAAGCACTTGAAGAGTAGCTAAAACATAGTACAGACTAGCTATAGCTACTTTAATTCATAACATCCTCTCTCACTCTTCTAAATGAAGCTCTAATAATCAAATGTGCCTTCAAGGGTCGCGGCCAGACACCTTAACGCCACCCAAACAGCCGACGCTTGCTCCGCCGTCGCCACCTCCACCAAAAAAGCCGCCGTCGCCGTCTTGTCCACTACCAAAACCCACATTTCCATCTATTCCTCCGCCGGCTCCACCACCGAACCTGGCGCCGATACCCAATCCGCGGCCAATACCGAAGTCGATTCCACCGTCAAAACCGCCCCCTCCTCCGGCACCGATTCTCACACCTAAGCCAGAAGGCCTTTCGACGCCAACTGCAACACCGCGGCTCTCCTCCGGCGAGCCACCTTCACCGGCGGCGGCGTCAGTAGGAAAAACAGCAAGTTTCTTCTCAGAGTTGATATCGGTTTCGGTCGACAATTCTCTAGCATGCATGGGGGAAAGGGCATCGAGAAACAGAAAGATGAAAAATATAGTGGACATCTTCATCGTGATAGTACAAAAGGCTAAAATGAGAATAATTGTTTTGTAGCTAGTAATTGGGAAGAAGGATTGTTGGGGAATTTATAACGATGATTGAAATTAAAGCAGATTAATTCACCTAACGGAATTAATCCATCGTAAATAGGTGTATGACTTTCATGCAATGATTCTGAAATTTATGTATCGTTGGAAATGCGAAAATTTACTCCCTGTTATAAATATTTTGTATTTATCTATTGATGGACATTACTTGTAGATTGGACTAGGGTTTTACCCTATGTACTTGTATATATCTCTTATAACCATTGTATGAAATAAGAGAAAACTAATTTTCCCTTGACTGCCGTCTTTCCTCCTTCTTTCTTCTACAGATATTTTACAACACATTATCAGCACGCTCTAACCTACTGAGTGGATCTTGAAGCGCGAATCTATCACGAACAAAGAAGCCGTGTTTTTCTACGAGGTATTCATCTTATATTTTTTTTACTCGGAAGCATTCGACATTTACGATTTAATTGCAATCGTCAACTATTTGATCAAATAATTGCGTTGATATTATAATAATGATTATAGTGCGGCTTATATTTTCGCCATAGATTGAATTTATGCATACACTCATAATAGTTTGTAGTTAAATTACTTTTGTATTATTGATTTTCTCGTATCTGCAAATTTAAATCTATTTTCAATTTTTGGATGAAGTTTTCGGATTACAGAAATCTAGTGTGAATGCTTAGTTAGGTTAGTAATGCCTCATTATTAATTGTTTATGTTACTTGGACAATTATGTGACAATAACCTGCTTTATGATTTAATAATGTTGATGGAACTATTTTTATTTTTGGTATCCTACAAGTACTAGTATGTGTTCATTACTACATATTATATGGGGATATTAGGCAAATAATATTATCTGACATATCCATGCTCTCTGCTGGGAATTTTGTTTTACTTTTTGAAAATCTTGTTGACTTGATCCACACATTAAATATCTCATGTACAATTGTATGAACAATCGTTGTGATACTTGTTCTATGATGGTGGTGTTTCGGTAGTGATTCATAGTTTTTCCTTCATAATTGCATCACTGGTATGCACATGTAGGTAACTAATGAAGATATGTTAAGTTATATTTTAGCCATTTAATTGTCTGCTCATAGTATCAGATATTATGTTTTTTTTTAAATATACAGCATGTACATATTAATTAAGCGAATATGACAATTTTTTGAGTCCTTTTTAGTATATGATAAGTTCTTTATGATTGTTTTTACATGTTCTCACTATAAATCAATATGTTCTCTGGCCGTATCATGATAATAAGTACTTGCGTATTTTTTTATGCATATATTATAGCTAAAAATCTGAATAACAGTATTAGATCTTCTAAGTTAATGAGAATAACCTTTCTCTATTTGATTTGAAAAACGGCATGAGCATGTTTTCTTTAATTATTGTATTATCTAGCATTTTGGATTCGGATTGTATGTTAATAATTTCGACTACTTGGATATATGAGATCAATCACAATTAATGATATATGTTGCATAATTTGATTGCTTTATAATATGCATAGTTTTTAAACTATTGAATATATCTTTGTAGAATTTTTGAAAATGTCGGATATCAACAAACGTGAATTTGCCGAGCTTGCCCTTGATGGTGGCAACTACTTAACATGGGCCTTGGATGTTGAGATATACCTTGCCTCATGTGATCTGAGTGAAACTATTGTTCCTGATTCTACAAGTAGCTCTGCCCAGAAGGCGAAAGCACTTATTTTTCTTCGCCACCACTTGAATAAGGACTTGAAAAATGAGTACCTTACTGAAAAAGACCCTGTAGCCTTGTGGCGATCCCTGAAGGATCGTTTTGATCAACAAAAGGCCATTATTCTCCCTCAAGCGCAATATGATTGGCTTAATTTGCGTTTTCAGGACTTTAAGTCCGTAATTGAGTATAACTCTACCTTGCACCGCATTGTGTCACAATTAAAACTCTGCAAACAGGAAGTTACAGAGAACGAGTTGATAGAAAAAACACTATCCACTTTTCATGCTAGTAACCTTGTACTCCAGCAGCAGTACAGGACGAAAAACTATGCTAAGCATTCTGAGCTTATTTCTGCTTTATTGGTAGCAGAAAAACATAATCAACTCCTTATGAGAAACCACAATGCAAGGCCAGTTGGTTCACAAGCAGTGCCTGAAGCACATGCTACCACCTATAAGGGTGGTCGAGGGAGAGGTCGGGGACAAGCAAATTGGTCCCAACGTGGTGGACGAGGTGGGTCCCATCGAGGGGGTCGAGGCCGTGGACATAATAATGTCCTAAGATTTCAAAATCATGGAAGAGAAATTCAAAAGACACCACATTCTCAAAAGGCCGGCCCGTCTCAACAAACTAAAAACGAGCCACAAATTTGTCATAGATGTGGGTGCAAGGGCCATTGGTCACGCGTATGTCGCACTCAAAAGCACCTCGTTGAAGCATATCAAAGGATGCTAAAGTCCAAAAAGGAAAAAGGTGTTAAAGGCGAATCACACCATGTCAGTTTGCCTGAAGCAAACATGGCTTTCAATGCCGACGATGATGATTTGATGCAACTTGAACTTGAAGATTTTGGAGATAAAGAATGATTTGATTTAGTGTCGTTTTAGAATTTATGACTTTTCTGATATTTTCTGGATTATGCACAATATTAGTACTCTAGTTTGTTTTTGATGCACTTTCAAGATGTTTTTAGTATTATTTTTCACATACTTGATTGTTTTATCCACTATTTTTTCGTTATTCTCTTAATGCATATTTCCCCTATTTACTTATAGAATCATAACTCTCAAACTTGCAACCCATGGAGAATGCGAGTACCTTATGCTTAGTGGATAGTGCAACAACACATACTATCCTTACTGATCGAAAATATTTCCAAACTCTTACTGAAAAAAGGGGGAGCGTAACTACTATTGCTAATGACAATATCCTTATTGTCGGCTCCGGAAGAGCCTCTTTGATACTCCCTATGGGTACTGAACTAATCATAAATGATGCACTTTTGTATCCACAATCAAAACGTACCCTTCTTAGTTTTAAAGACATCCGACTCAATGGTTATCACATTGAAACCGAAACTGAGAATAATAATGAGTTCTTAATCATAACTCAAACTATAGGATGTCGCAAACAAGTTATTGAAAAATTCTCATCATTCTCCTCTGGGTTATACTATACCTACATTCAACCCAATAATCATGTTGCGTTAAGTTTAAATTTCAAAGACCCAAAATCTTTAAGACTATGGCATGAGCGATTGGGTCATCCTGGGCAAAATATGATACGTCGGATAATTAATAATGCTACTGGGCATAATATACAAACCAAAAATCTCTCTTCTTCAAACGACTTCGTTTGTGAAGCATGTGCCAAAAGTAAGCTTATAGTACGACCTTCTCGTACTAAAGTTGGATTAGAATGTCCTACTTTTCTTGAAAGAATTCAAGGAGACATATGTGGACCAATTCACCCGGCTTCAGGACCATTTCGATACTTCATGGTCTTAATTGATGCATCAACTCGATGGAGTTATGCATGCTTATTGTCTACTCGCAACAAAGCATTTGCGAAATTTATTGCCAAAATCATTGAATTAAGAGCTCAATTTCCTGATTACCCAATAAAGTCTATTCGAATGGACAATGCCGGTGAATTTACATCAAAATCCTTTGATGATTATTGTATTTCTTTGGGTATCAAAGTGGAACACCCAGTCCCTTATGTCCACACTCAAAATGGTCTAGCTGAATCTTTGATCAAACGTCTAAAACTAATAGCTAAACCATTGCTACAAAAATCCAACTTACCTATTTCTTGTTGGGGCTATGCAATCCTGCATGCTGCAAATTTGCTCCAAATCCAGCCAACTGCATATCATGATTATTCCCCTTTACAATTAGTACGTGGTAATGAACCAAACATTTCCCATCTGCGAATATTTAGTTGTGGAGTCTATACTCCAATACCACCACCAAAGCGTACCTCGATGGGCCCTCAGCGAAAGTTGGGCATATACGTGGGTTATGAATCTCCGTCTATTATCAAATTTCTTGAACCCATGACTGGGGATCAATTTATAGCTCGGTACGCTGATTGTATTTTCGATGAAGATCATTTCCCGACATTAGGGGGAGACAAAAGCCCAATTTCAAAAGAATGTCGAGAAATTACATGGAATGAAAAGAATCTTCATTATTTAGATCCACGTACTAATGAAACAGAACTAGAAGTTCAAAAGATAATAAACTTGCAATATTTAGCAAGTAATTTGCCAGATGCATTTACTGATCATAATGGAGTGACTAAATCTCATATTCCTGCTGTGAACGCACCACAAAGAATTGAAGTTCCACTGTCAATAACAAAATCAGCTGATTTTCCCCAACGCCAGAAGCGTGGGAGACCTATTGGTGCTAAGGATAAAAATCCTCGAAAGATAAAAATAAATAAAGAAATGTCACTCCATCAACCTCCTGAAGAGGATCATCCTGAAGATGATAATCCTAGTATATCTGAAAATGTAGCTACTAATCAAAATACTAGGATTGCGGAACAGCCAGATCACAATAATATGGGAAATGTCAAAGATCTGGTTGATGTCAATATTGAAGTTGCTATGAATTATATTGACACAGGAGAAACTTATAACAGAAATCTTATTGTTGTCGACAACACATTTGCCGCAATAATTGCTTCTACTATTTCAAACGATAATCTAGATCCAGAACTAAAAACTATATTTGAGTGCCGGAAGCACTCTGATTGGTTGAAATGGAAAGAAGCAATTGAGGCAGAGCTCAACTCGCTGAATAAAAGAAAAGTATTTGGCTCTGTAGTACTTACCCCCAAAAATATTATCCCTGTAGGATATAAATGGGTATTTGTACGAAAGAGAAATGAGAATAATGAGGTGGTGAGATATAAAGCGAGATTAGTAGCTCAAGGGTTCTCGCAGAGACCTGGAATTGATTTCGATCAAACATATTCTCCTGTTTTGGATGGTACTACGTTCCGCTACTTGATATCTCTGGCATCAATAATGAACTTAGAAATGCAGTTGATGGACGTCGTGACCGCATATTTGTATGGGTCATTAGATGCTGATATTTATATGAAAATCCCTGATGGATTTAAAATTCCTCAACTAAAGGAAAATGAAAATCGCAACATGTATAGTGTTAAATTACAAAGGTCGTTGTATGGCTTAAAACAGTCGAGAAAGATGTGGTATAATCGACTGAGTGAATTCCTCCTGAAGAAGGAATATACAAATAATGATATATGCCCTTGCGTGTTTATCAAAAGGACACAAAATGGTTTCTGTATCATTTCTGTTTATGTCGATGACTTAAACATGATTGGAACACGCAAAGAGGTTGAGGAAGCTAGCTCATGCCTAAAGACGGAGTTTGAAATGAAAGACTTAGGTGAAACTAAGTTTTGTCTCGGCCTGCAGATCGAGCATCTCCCTGAAGGAATTTTTATACACCAGTCTACTTATGTGACGAAGGTTTTAGAGAAATTCTATATGGATAAATCACATCCACTTAGCACACCAATGGTAGTCCGATCACTTGAAGTAGATAAGGACCCATTTCGACCTAAAGAAGAAAACGAAGAAATTTTAGGACCAGAAGTTCCTTATTTGAGTGCCATTGGAGCACTACTTTATCTCGCAAACTGTACGAGACCAGATATCGCTTTTGCGGTAAACTTGCTAGCAAGATTTAGTGCTTCTCCTACACGGAGACATTGGAATGGTGTTAAACACATACTTTGTTATCTTCAAGGTACAAAAGATATTGGTTTATTCTATCAAAGAAATCAAGACATGAATTTGGTGGGCTATTCGGATGTTGGTTATTTATCTGATCCCCACAATGCTAGATCTCAGACTGGTTATGTTTTTCTCTATGGTGGTGCAGTTATTTCTTGGAGATCTGTTAAACAGACTCTTGTTACTACATCATCAAACCACTCAGAGATTATCGCTCTATATGAAACCGCAAAAGAATGTGTATGGTTGAGGTCAATGATACAACACATTTGCAGGTCTTGTGGTATTGCGATAAATAAGGACTCTTCCACTGTCCTATATGAGGACAATGCAGCCTGTATTGCACAAATGAATAGTGGGTTTGTAAAAGGAAATCTGACGAAGCATATATTGCCTAAATTCTTTTACCCACATGAGCTCCAGAAGAGCGGTGAAATCACAATACAGAAAATTCGCTCTAGTGATAATCTTGCAGATTTATTCACAAAATCTCTTCCAACGTCAACATTTGAGAAACATGTTTATAACATTGGAATGCGTAGACTTGGAAGATTATTATCTTCAGGGGGAGCAAATATTTCAAAATAGTTTTAGGCCCTGAAGGTCTATGAGCCCTGAAGGCTGATTTTGTTGCACTCTTTTTCCCTTGTTAAGTTTTTCCCATTGGGTTTTCTTAGTCAAGGTTTTTAATGAGGCAACAAGTGAAATCCATATATGTGTATCCCATGTACTCTTTTCCTCGACTGTTTTTATCCCACAGGGTTTTTCGGCGAGGTTTTTAACGAGGCATGAAGATCGCGTCGTAATGTCCAAGGGGGAGTGTTATAAATATTTTGTATTTATCTATTGATGGACATTACTTGTAGATTGGACTAGGGTTTTACCCTATGTACTTGTATATATCTCTTATAACCATTGTATGAAATAAGAGAAAACTAATTTTCCCTTGACTGCCGTCTTTCCTCCTTCTTTCTTCTACAGATATTTTACAACACTCCCTAACAAATATATATATAAAAAAGAGGACTCCAGTCAAAATTACATGTCATTTGCCAATTGCGAATATGTAGTTGAAGGGCACTGATTCAGAAAATTAATTAAATCCGTCCCATTTCAATTGATTCGATCGGAATCGTTTATTGCAATTTCATGTGACATCTCATATTGTATTAATATATGATTGCCAAGTATTCCATAATATTTCTAAAATTTTTAACTATTGCTGAATTTAAAAAATATCGTGAACACATAAATTATCCATTGATGCAATAAAATATGTCTACCGTGCAATTGAAATAAGACAAAATGAGTACTTATAAAATAATGTTTCCTTAAATTAAATAAATAATAATGCTAAACGGATCATTTTAGCATTAATTACAAGAAGTCAAATGTTAAAAGACAATTGTTTTGGCTCCAAAATTTCGAATGAGATTCTCTATTACATTTGTATGTGACATCTTTTATTGTATAAATAGATTAATGACATGTGGCAAATCCTAGGGATTTAGAAATTTAAAAGGTCAGGGTATATATTTTTCTTATATAAATCTTAAATACTAAATTATTAATTATGCCACATGTCAATTATCCAAAAATAAAATTAAAAAATTTAACATACAAATGCAATAGACGATCCAAACTACCAAAATTTATATTCAATCCAACTCATAGCTTTGGAATAATAAACATATACACATTGGGAATAAGAAATTCAATAATATATTTAATTACTATATATCATAGAAACTAGTTGGGTTTTCTTCCGCAATCAAATTGAACGCACTTGGAACATTAATGAAGCGGCCATCATCAGTACTCACCTGAGATCCTCTCTGTCCCAGATTTATAGTCTCAAACGTATCCTAAATCATAACTATTGGTTTTATGCATTTTTAGACATCATTTCCCATCACACTTTATTTTTGCTCTCGATCTCTATAAAATTTATTTATTTACCATAATACTACACTACCTAACATTTTATTAAAACCCGTACTATATTTTTTTGTGAAATAAGATAGGAAACATAGGGAGTAGAGTTTAAAAATTACATGAATGTTTTATACAAGTGTTTTAGAAGAACATGATTGTTTTTTGCAAATTAATTTAAATACTCGCTAAAAACATAACCAGCGAGTGAGGTGAGGTGCAGTGTTTCTTAAAACATATGAACGTCTTACGCAATTTAAGAGACATGTGAGAGTGTTTGATGCAATTTCGAGAAAACATTGGGGGTTGTTTTGTGTTATTAACACTTATTGAAGAAAATGACATGGCTCCAATAATGCAACGGTAAAAGTGGTGTGTGGATGGTATCCAAGGCACGTTTTTCATGTTGTGTCGGCAGTGGAATGAGTATCTATCATTCATGCATGTAAGGATCCATATATAAATATGAAGGAGGTAGAAAATAAAGTTGAGAGAAATATCAAAAGATGTACTCCTTGATAGAAAGCGCGACACGTTTTCTACTGTTCTTATCTCTGCAGCTTCCATCAGATTACAATTTGGAGCAGCAGAAATATGCAGTAGTCTTCGACGCTGGAAGTACTGGTTCTAGGGTTCATGTCTTCAACTTCGACAACCAAATGGCTCTCCTTCCGATTGGCGAAGATTATGAGTTTTTTCTCGCTGTATATATCTATCTAATCAATTAATTATTTAATTCTCTCCATACTAGCTCACTCATACAATTTGAGTAATTAATTTGCATGTGAATTGGGAATGCAGATATCTCCAGGTTTGAGTTCGTACGAAGAAGACCCTAAGGGTGGAGCTGAGTCGTTGAGGCCACTCTTGGAGCAAGCGCAGGCAGTTGTTCCCCAATATTTGCGTTCTACTTCACCTCTTAAACTCGGGGTTAGTACACAATTAATATATAGCTCCTAACTAATTGCATCTATAAGTAGTAATATTACTTGTCAATTTTAATTTGTGAAATTAAAGCTTGATTTATCAATGTGCGTGCGTGCGTGCTTGCAGGCAACGGCCGGTCTTCGACTCTTACCGGGCAATGCTTCTGAAGCCATTCTGGAAGCAGTAAGTACCAAGCAATACCTCACATAAAATATTTTCTACTACTGATTAACTACGTACTTTGGAAGGTGAGGGATTTATTCGGCAAGGAAAGCAGCTTGGATTACAGGCCGGAATGGGTCACCGTCCTTGAAGGATCAGACGAAGGGGCTTATATGTGGGTACGTAATGGCCTTAATTCTACTTGAACCAAACGAGTACTGAAGAATCTCCTTGGATATATATATGTTGAGTATTTGAATGGTGCAGGTAGCAATGAACTACTTATTAGGGAGATTAGGAGAATATATATCTGAGACGGTAGGCGTGATAGATCTGGGTGGGGGATCTGTGCAGATAGCTTATGCTATCTCTGAAGATGCTGCTTCTAACGCCCCACCTTCATCTCCCCAAGGCGACGCCTACGTGGCCAACAGGCTCATTTTAGGAACTAAATATCCCCTCTACTCCCACAGGTATGCAAAAGCAAGCATAAGGACTTGATATATACAATTAATATCTTAATTATATTTTTTAATATATCAATGTGCAGTTATTTGAACTTCGGGCTGAAAGCGGCTCGGGCTCAAAGCCTGAACCTCTCCGGAAGTCACGGAAACCCCTGCGTGACCAACGGCTACCAAGGGACGTACGACTACAACGACGAGGTTTATAACGTTGCGCCGCCGCGCTCCGGCACAGACTTGAGAAGGTGCGGTGCCTTGACTCGGAAGGTGCTCAAAGTGAACGCCCCCTGTTCGCACAAGAATTGTTCCTTCGACGGCGTCTGGAACGGCGGCGGCGGAGTCGGCTTCGACAACCTCTACGCCGCCTCGTTCTTCTACGATACAGCTGCCGAGGTAATTACTTAAGAAATTAATTAACATCAATAATCAATGACGAAGCCAGAAATTATTAACCGAAAGGTTAAAATTATATATGTATAACAGAAAGTGGTTTCACTACAAATATTTGGAAATTGTAAGAATATTACCCCCTCCCCTCCCCTCCGTCGTTTTATAAAGAGCACATAGTTGATTTACAAAAATGCAATCAACTATCTTTTTATAAATAAAAAGGGACGGGATGGAGAGAGTAGAATATATAAAATAAAATAAATAATAAAATAAAATTGAGGGACCGGAAGCTTCAACCTTCTCCAGTCCCTCTGGCTCCGCCACTGGCTATATATAATAATGATGATATATGTACTGTGGTGTTGGTGTAGTGCAATATCGTGGAGGTGGGTGCGACCACAGCCCGTGTTCGTCCGATAGCGTACTTGAATGCAGCTAAGAAGGCGTGCAGTGCAACCGTAGACAATATAAAGTCGATATTTCCGTTGATTGATGAACGGGATGTGGCGTTTCTGTGCATGGATCTGGTGTATGAGTACAGTTTGCTGGTGGATGGTTTGGGGATCAATCCGTATAAAGAGATAACAGTGGTGACGAGTGTGGAGTACAAGGACTCGTCCATAGGGGCAGCCTGGCCCCTCGGCTGCGCTATTGAACTCCTCTCCTAGTCCTTGGCTTAAGTCAAGATGTTTTCAATAATTGTGATGCCGATATTTCATTTCTCAATAATTGTTCAAATAACGGGGCCAATCACCTTACACTTTCTACAGCAAGTAGTTAATTATGGCCATTTGTTTCCGTAATCATAATTTGTGACAAGACAAAAAATCAAAAACAAATCCCAATTAGGCATAGTTTGTCATTTTACTCCATCTCAACCAATTATGCCTATTCATATTTTGACACTACTTATTTCTTATTTACTCATACTTTAACCTTTAATTTATAAAAATACCAACCTTTAATTTACAAAAATACCACACCTAACTACACTATCACCTAATATTATTAATATTTAATTTGGGCATCTTTCTCCACTAACACCACTAGTACTTTTTATTAAAATTGGTGTCACAATTTTTGATGCGTAAATAGCCGGGACAGGAGTTTTTTTTTCTTTTTTTCCAAAGATATTTTTGTCAATTTAGGTGCATGCAGTTTATTTTTGTGGGTAGAATAGAATTAATGTTAGTAGGCAGCAATAAGCGCTATTGATTATTTTCATTTTTTTTTAGACAAAGGGAGTTAACTTACCGTCATGGCAAAATTGGCATTAGATAGTGGATTGGAATTGGTTCAAGCTTTGTATGTGGGCCCATCGGCCCAACTAGCCTATGAGCTTGATAAATTTGCTAGCCCGATTGCTTTGCAGCATCATACATTTAGTCATTAATGACTAGAATGATTTCGAATAACCTTGTGGGCTTCGAATAACATGGAGTATTTTTCTTCTAATATCCCCCTTTATATAATCAAAATCTAAAGGATGTAAAAATAAGAGGAAAGAAAAAAAAAATTACACTATTTTCCCCCTTTTTTTGCATGTTCTATTTGAAAGATAAAAGAAATTCCTTGGTCAGCATTTACTTTACCTTACATTTTCACTCTAAATTATGATGATATGTAAAGTGATAATATTTTCCTATCTTTTTCTCTTCGAAAATTTATAATAACTTGTGACCAGACAAAAAATCAAAAATAAATAAATCCCTCTCTTCCGTTGAAAAAAATACTCTTTCTCTGTCCCGACCAATTACACATGATTTGCCATTTTAATCCGTCTCAACCAATTATGTGTATTCGTTTTTTGTACACTACCTACTTATTTACTCCTAATTTAACTTTTAATTTACAAAAATACCACACCTAAATACACTATCACCTTCACTAATCACTATCACCTAATATTTCAATATGAAAGCGCACGATCGAGCAATTTCAGAATATAAGTGGCTCGATCTAGAATACCCGTGCCGGATGGAGATCACATTTACTGTTATCTCATATTGCACATCGAAAAAACCACAACCGCCATTCACCATTTTTGAGAAATACATAAACAATATACTGAAATTCATACAATATGAACTAATGGAAGGGCGACATGTACAATAATAAATAACAAACAGACGAATTATCGAAAAAAATTTGAAAACTACAACCGCCATTCACCAGTTTTTCAGAAATACATAAACAATATACTGAAATTCAAACAATATGAAATAATGGAACGAGGACATATACAGTACTAAATAACAAACAAACAAATACTTCCTGTTGAAAAAAACAACAAATTACCTGAAATTGTCCAAACAATTTCGCACAACGCTTCAATGAAGTTTGCCAAAAAATAAACTCGATTAATGGCGTTGAGTAAGGGTTGACGACGGATGTATACTCGCCGTCGTTAGCGTAGCCGGAGATTGGATATGCAGGATTGTTTTTTGAATCGCAAGTTTAACACATTTTCATGTTTATCTCTTAATTAAATAAGTAGAAAATTAAAGATAAAGGGTAATTTTGTCTCTTTACATTGAAAGTGACTAGATTTTATATATTACTTCCTCTGATTAAAGATTCGTGACCCCTTTCTTTTCCTTCTTTTCGGCAAGCATTTCAACGCTTCTCGATGATGGGTTTCAAAATAAAATTTTGAAGTATTGTTTCTTTTACAGGATACCATAACACTCGTAGTATCCCGTAAAAGAAATAATATTTTAAAAATTTATTTTGAAACCCATTATAGAGGAACGTGAAAATGCTTGCCGAAAAGAAAAAAAAGAAAGGGGTCACGAATCTTAAATCAGAAGAAGTATTAAGTTAGTGGCTAGAATTTATCTTTTTTTTATTTTAAGTGGCCATTTCGGACAATTATCACTTTTAATATTTAATGTGGGCCCCCTTTTTGCCACTAATATCACTATCAACTACTCCCTCCGTCCCGTTCGAGACGTTACAATCTTTTAATATATGTGAGGTATAAAATAATAAAATATAATGTCTCGAACATGACATAAATAGTACTTTTTATTAAAACTCGTGCCATAATTTTTTATACGTAAATGACTGGGACGGAGGGAGTTGTTTTTTTTCAAAAATATTTTTGTCAATTTAGGTGCATGCAAGTTTAGTTTTATGGGTAGACTAGAATTAATGTTAGTAGGCCGCAATAAGCCCTATGATTATTTTCATTTCAAATTCAAGATAACAATACTCAGAATAAAATAAATTAAGACAAAGGGAGTAAATTACCGTCATGGCAAAATTGGCATTAGACAGTGTTAGGATATATTGTTAAGGGGGAACTTGGATTCAATTGTGTTTTGATTGGATTCCAAAACCCTCATAGAATATTTCTTTTATTATCTTTGATGATCCAGCTCAAGTTACAATGTATATTTTAATAGCTTGTTAGGGAGCTCTCATCTTAAATGTAACTTTAGAGCGTTTAGGCCAAAGCACTTGTCTGAAGGGAAGCTTAAGCGCCTGTCTGAAGGGAAGCCAAAGCGCCTGTCTGAAGGAAAGCCAAAGCGTCTATCAGGACCAGAGCGCGCTTCCAAAGTCAAAGCGCGCGCTTCCAGTTCAAAGCGCCTTTCAGGACCAGAGCGCGCTTCCAAAGTCAAAGCGCGCGCTTCCAGTTCCGCGCTTCCAGTTCAAAGCGCCTTTCAGGACCAGAGCGCGCTCTCAAGTCAAAGCGTGCTTGCAAGACCAGAGCGTGCTTTCAGAGCAAAGCGTCCGCAGCAAAGCCACATGAAAGCGGAGCGACTGAACAACTCGAAGAGCGTGCTTAACTTAAAGCGTAAATGAGCTCGCTTTCATCACGCAAAGCGTCTCCACCCTTAGCTGCTTGAGCTTCAGTATTGAAGCAATAAACTTGAGCGAGAGCATCTGACAAGCAGGTGAGAAGCGACAGCTGCCAGACCACGTGTCCGCTCAGGATTGCTCAACGGACTGTGATATGTCTAATCGCCGAATTTGCAGGGCTATGCTCCACTAGTCAACGGCTATCTTCCTAGGACTGTGCTCTATCAAGGAAGAATTCAAATTCGGATTAGACAAGTAAGGAACACACACTCTATCTCTCCAACGGATAGATTAGTGTCTCATACTATAAATAGAAGGTTCAAGCTACATAGAAAGAATGGAAGAGAGAGCAAGCAAAAAAAGGTAGAAACCATCCTACATCTCTCCCAAAAGATCTTCGGATCTCAACCTTCTAGTTCATCAATAAGGCTTCAACTTCTATATCCATAAGCCTTAGAGAGAAATCATAGCCTTCTACATTATGCTTCATTGTAAAAGGATTTTTCATTAGTTGGAAACTATACGAACACAAACTCAAACCTAGTTTGAGAGTTTTGTTTGTAAAGGTTGTAAGGCTCGTGAGTGCCTATCGCATACACTCGTAGGCTCGTGAGTGCCAATCATATAAACTCACATAGGCTCTTGGGTGCCCATTGTAAATCCCAAGGTTTGAGTGAAGTTCATCACTGAGTGAAGGTGATGAGAGTGGATGTAGGAGCGTAACCTCCGAACCACTATAACTCTTGTGTTATGCGTTTTACATTCTTTATGCTTTGATTTATTGCATACACAAACACACGCTCTAAGTGATAAACTATTTTAAGTGCAAGATAACTAAAGCGAGTATAATAGCTCACCACATTCCGCACCACACACTCGCCAAGCGAGAAGCTTTGAAAGCGTGAAACGCTTTCAAAGCGTCCTGCTTAGCAAGAGACCGAAAAATTAAAGAGAAGTTAAACACTTCTCAACACACGTATTACCCCCCCCCCCCCTCTACGTGTGTTACTCGCTATCTTTCGGGACCAACAATCAGTGGATTGGAATTGGTCAAGCTTTGTATATGGGCCCATCGGCCCAACTAGCATATGAGCTTGATAAATTTGTTGGCCCATTTGCGGCATCATGTATTAATGACTAGGATGATTTCGAATAATCTTGTGGGCATGTAGTATTTTTTCTTCTTATATAATCAAAATCTAATAAGGGTGTAAAAAGAAAAAAATTACACAATTTTTCTCAATTTTTTTCATGTCTTATTTGATAGATATAAAAAAATTCTTTGGTCAGCCATTTACCTATCTTTCATTTTCACTCCAAATCATGATTTCTACCCATTTAGAGTGATAATATTTTCTCATTCTTTTCACCTTATAAAACATATGATAAAACAAATCATTATGAGATAATTATTTTTCATCTTTTTCCATAACACACCTAAAGATAAAATCAACTTAAAAAAAAGAAGCTCGTGACGAAATTAGTATTGACCTACTTAATGCGTCTATTGGAATAAACAATACAAAAGTCAACTTTGACCAAATCTGCGCTTGTCCAGCCCCTCTCTCTCTCTCTCTCTCTGTCTCTGTATTTTTGGGATTTACTCGTATTAAATTAAATCATGTTGAGGGAGTGGAAACTGGCTGATAATAAAACACCTCGGAACAAAGATTTATTTATTGGTATTGCCAAATAAACAGATTAATATATGATTATATCTAGTAATTAACTAGTGCCCGCATTAAAAAACCTGTTATCTCCATGTGCTCCTCTCATGAATTAATACATATAATCAGTAAGTTTACCAGAGCAACTTGCGTTTCAAATTCAAATTCAAATTATGTAGTCAAATATCATATTTTACCAACAATTTAACAGACCAAACCCCTCTTAAACTATAGTTTCAAGAGGCATTGAGCGTGCAATAATAGGTCTGAAAAGGTTAAAACCATTTGTCTTGGAATTATATGTTTTGGTGAGCAAACTAAATAAGTGATTGATCAAAACATAGCACCAAACTTCCTTAAGAATGAAGATAAGTTATCATCACGCTAACTAACCATTTTCTGGTAAACTCTAATAAACTCAGTATTTTTTAGTTTAGTACCAAAACAAAAAACAAAAAGAAACAATCTTAGTCTTTTCAAGACTGATGTAGAACAAGAAGAGATTAAGAGCCATAATAAATTAAAAAAATTAAAAAAAATCCTTGTGTACTTTTCTTATTCCAAGGGCTATTGTTGACCCCTTCATCCCTTTGTTTACGCTGTCTGTAGTTAACTTCACGTCATGGCATCTCCTCTCTCTCTCTCGATCTACAACAACTACAGCTACGGCAAGAAATTAATATTATTAGTCTTTCATAATCTTTTAAACGAGAGCAGTAGACCTCACGCCTAAGTCTTCGCACCCTCAATCCTTTTTTTTTCTTTTTCCTCTGGGAAAAATTCATTGACTTGTACCACCGGAGTCTCCGCCGCCAATCTCCGCTCCGAGAGATATGGCCACCTCTTGTGCGTTTCCGGCGTTACTACTATTATTAATACTAGTACTGTCAGTGGAATCAAGATTCGTGGTGGAGAAGAGCAGCATAAGCGTGGTGTCTCCCTACAGCCAGCGCTCCCGACACGACGCCGCAATCGCCAACTTCGGCGTCCCCGACTACGGCGGATCCTTGACCGGAACTCTCCTCTACCCGGACAAAGCCCAGGTCGGCTGCTCCCCCTTCGACGGCGACAAGCCCTTCAAGCCCAACTCCTCCCGCCCCACCATCCTCCTCCTCGACCGCGGCGCATGCTACTTCGCCCTCAAGGTATACAACGGCCAACAAGCCGGAGCATCGGCGGTTCTGATCGCCGACACCATCGACGAACCCTTAATCACCATGGATTCCCCCGAAAACAGCGGCCCCGAAGCCGACGCCTACGTGGAGAAGATCGGGATCCCCTCCGCCCTCATCGACCGCTCCTTAGCCACCTCCCTCAAGGAAGCCCTATCGAGAGGAGACGACGTCGTACTAAAAATCGACTGGACGGAATCCATGCCCCACCCGGACGAACGAGTCGAGTACGAGCTCTGGACCAACAGCAACGACGAGTGCGGGACCCGCTGCGACGAGCAGATGAACTTCGTCAAGAGCTTCAAGGGCCACGCCCAGATTCTTGAGAAAGGAGGGTACACGCAGTTCACCCCACACTACATAACCTGGTACTGCCCTCGCGATTTTGTTCAGACCGAGCAGTGCAAGTCGCAGTGCATCAACCGCGGCCGCTACTGCGCGCCCGACCCGGAGCTCGACTTCAGCCAGGGGTACCAAGGGAAGGATGTGGTGATGGAGAATCTGAGGCAGCTCTGTGTTCATCGCGTTGCGAATGAGAGCAACCGCTCTTGGATTTGGTGGGATTATGTCTCTGATTTCCATATTAGGTGCTCCATGAAGCAGAAGAGGTACAGCAAGGATTGTGCTGAGGAAGTCATGAGATCACTCGGTAATTAATTAAGAAGCTTTTTTTTTTTCTTTTTTTCTTTCATTCATGATTTTGGTTTACTAGTTGATTTTCCGATGTTGGTTTTGATTAAGGAATTCCTGTTGAGAAGATAAGCAAGTGCATGGGTGATCCCGAATCCGATACTGAGAATCAAGTCCTCAAAACCGAGCAAGAGCTTCAGGTCGGAATTTTGTTTTATACTCCCTCCGTCTCTCATATATGTGTGAAAAAAAAATATAATAATAATAATAATAAAATTGGGGCGTCCCTCATATATGTGTGATTTTATGGGTTTAGGTTGGCCATGGATCGCGTGGTGATGTTACCATCTTACCAACTTTGGTAGTAAATGAAGTTCAATACAGAGGTTAGTTTAGAGTTTTAAGTGTAGTATAGTACAGTATAATGATTCTCATGATTCTGTTTTTGAATGGAGTTTTTTTTTGGTGGGTGAAGGGAAGTTGGAGAGGAGCGCGGTGTTGAAGGCGATATGCGCGGGGTTTAAGGAGACGACGGAGCCTCCCATCTGCCTGAATGGAGGTTGTTAAACCATCATCATAAGTAGTGGTTCTATGAAATTTGATGTAACAGTAATTAACTTTGATAATGTGGGGATGAACATGAACAGATTTAGAGACAAACCAGTGCCTTGAGAACAATGGAGGGTGTTGGCATCACCCAAAATCTAACATAACAGCATGCAAGGTAATTTTAGATACTCCAACACACGCACATTATAGAAAATGTTGATGCATGAGACTAATAAAAGGTGTTTTTTTTGTTTGAATGAAGGACACGTTTAGGGGAAGAGTTTGTGAGTGCCCCCTAGCAAGTGGCATCCAGTTTCAAGGAGATGGATACGCATCGTGTGAAGGTACGTCACTTCACGTTTGTTACTTTTAAGGATCGATAAATTTTGAGATAAGACGTCAGATACACCTCCAATGAATAGTCTCGAACTTATGAGATAAAGTAAGAATTCTTGTGCATAACTGTTGAGTTTTTATTGACAGCCGTAGGACCGGGGCGGTGCTCCGTCAACAATGGAGGATGCTGGTCGGACAACAAAAACGGAGTCAAGTTCTCGGCATGCATGGTACCATGACTTTATTTTTATACAATATATTTATGTGCTCCCTGTGTCCACCAAGAGTTCGATATTCTTGTCGTTTTAGCTGAGATATGTTGGGGTTGGGTTGAGCAGGATAATGATCTATCAGGATGCCATTGCCCATCTGGCTTCAGTGGAGATGGCAAAACATGTGAAGGTACTTTCACCTCCTTCAACTTGCTTCGCAAAACAGAGTAATTTCTCTCTATAACTAAACACTTCATGCACATTTTTCAGATGTGGATGAATGCAAATTAGGCACGGCTTGTCAATGCGAGGGATGTAGCTGCAAGAACACGTGGGGCGGATACGAGTGCAGTTGCAGAGGCGATCAGCTCTACATAAACGAGCACAATACCTGCATCGGTATGTCTAACTCTGTCCCAGCACCGAAGAGCGTTTCATTCGTGTTTCTAATGATGTGTGTTTGCAGAAAGGAAAAGTTCCAAACTAGGTGGAATTCTTACTGTGGTGGTGCTAGGTGTAGTGGTCAGTGCTGCAATAGCCGGATACATATTCTACAAATACAGGCTACGGGTAAGCCATGATAACCTTTCTTCGTCCTCTTCTTTAACTGTCGAGAGCAAACTCTAACCAGAACGTGCCTCGTTTCTGGTGCAGTCGTACATGGACTCGGAGATTATGGCTATAATGTCGCAATACATGCCACTTGATAGCCAGCAGAATCAGCAGGTCGTCCATCACGACAACGAGCCATTAACACGCACTTCTTCAGTTTAAGATGATGAGTCTCAGTCACATCCTGTGCCATATAGTGTTACCTAGTCGTAAACAAACGGAGGAGGATAGGGCCCTCGTTGCTGCTTCTGTACATAACGTTTTTGAGACGATGTAAACACGGTCATAATAAGGAACCACACACACTTAGCATTCACTGTATACGAGTTCACATACCAACCACCTCTTGTGATGTATAAGAAAACAAAATTACATCTCTTCATTTTTCTACTTTCCATTTTTTGACAATATTGAGATTAACAGCTTGATTTCTGATGCAGACAATTTGCTAATTTTTTACAACAGAGAGCTATATAATAGAGTAAAAGGACATCACAACGGTATTAAACAACGTAAGGTCCCGGTCCCGATCCAGGTCCCAGACAACGCTGATCGACTGAATCAACAAGAATATTACTTGAAAGAGAACTAAAATAGGCATCCTAATATCTCCAACAGATTTCATAGAGTTTCAAATGCGCATCAAAAGCAAGCATCTAGCGACTAGCACGCAGGCTTAACATGAGTGAATGAAAATACACGAGCATGCAAATCTTCTGTTCTACATAATCGCAGAAAATAACAGAACTCAGTCGTGAATCGCCATTCACCACACCAGAAGTGCAACAGGAGGCTGCATGCAAACATAACAGGATAAGATCAACCATTTAAAGTATGCAACCAAATTCAAACTAGGATAAGATCAACCATTAAGATCCCTAAACAGCAGCAAAAACAAAAATGTTTTGAGAAGCTCATAATAAGACCAATATAGCAGTAAGCATGAAAAGTCTACAAAATCTACGGTGTGCTCATCTCTTTCTACCACCACGTTCTCTAAGAGAAAGTGATAGCGGCTCTCCAGGTCCAACATTGTAGTACGCAAGAGTTAAATTGTCCTTGAGGAACCCTGCCTTCCCACTCAGCTTCTGTTTATTTGCAGGAAGCTGGATCTCTCCGGCTATTTTCTCTTTCAAGCTACCAACTGTTTCAGACAAGGACTGCACGGCAATCTCCAACACCTGTCCTTTCAGGTTTCCTTCGTCGGTGTTGGGCACTGATATACTCACACGAACAGTACCCTGGAATTACACAAGCAAAGAGTAATATATTAGAAGCAATTCATACCGTTTTATAAAGAGGGACAAAAGACGGGAAGAAGCTCCATACCGGGTGTTTTGCCAGGAACTGATCTTCTGGAATAAGCATAGAGTCATCAAGCCTTTGCCTCTTGGGCTCTGGCTCTTCAGGAAGGGGTGGAGGGGCCTCTTCAGGTGGTGGTGGCGGAGGCATTCCTAGAGGCATAGGTGGCGGAGGAGCCATAGGCATGCCTGGTTGGGACATTGGCACAGGGACATATTGCCTAGGACCTCCCAAAGGTGAATATCCAGGTATCGGTGGAACGGGGATACTAGATGGCATTGGAGGGCGGTTGGCCATATGTTGCCCATGCATCATAGGCATTGACGGAGGTGGAGGCCGAATAGAAGGAATTGCATTGACAACGAGGGGGGCAGGTGGTTGTGGGTTTTGATATTGAACCATGGTAGGAGGCCTTGGAATATTCAAGGCTAGACCAGGAGGTGGGGGCAGTGGCCTAATTGATGGCATACCAGGCCTAGGAGGTGGAGGTGCAGGACCCGGAAGGCCCCTACCATCATAGTTCGAAGCATCACCCATGTCGTCCACACCACCATTCTGAGACATGGCCTGGTTAGCTGTGCGGCCAATGCTTCCAGTGTGACCGTCCCATATAACCTGTTTTGGTTGCTCATCTTTCTTCTTCTCAATTTCAGCCTTGACAGCATTAGAAACTTCTTCTTCTGTGGTGCCGAAGATATCAGGACGTGTTCTTGCAAGTCCCACGATGTTCTTGGATATCTCATCGTCCGCTGCAAGGGTAGTCTCTTTGATCTTTGCAAACATCCTGTCCTTCTGTTCCTTATATTTGGGATCGATAAGAGAAATTCTCATGTGTTCAGACATCTCACTAATAGGAACAAGCTCTCCGGTTATTGGAGAGACAACAAATTTAGTAGGATCTCTTTCAGCTGGGATCCTATCCTCAGGCCTCTTCCAATTTTTCACAATTCTCATGGGCGGATCTTGCTCATCAGGCGATGCCTTGCCCTCGTTATTCATCGCGTTGCCATTCTCTTCCAGACTAGCAGCCCTCATGCCCTCCTCAACCAGTTGGACCTCTTCTTCATCCATTTCCATTTCTACCTCCTTACCAGGCTCAACGTAATCATCCTCCTCCATAGCTGACATCTTGCTTCTTCTTATCACTTCATCGAGTGTCATTGGAGGAGGCAAGTCCTCATCCTCATCATCAGCAAAGTCTATTGCCTCGACCACGACAAAATCATGCCAATCAATCATAGCCATCTGCTCTCGCTCCTGCACTATCTCGTCTTCAGCTTTCTGCCTAGCCTGCTCTTGCGACCGTTCCCATTCAAGGCGATGCAAGCAGCGCTCAAGCACAGTTGTCATATCAGCGACACTATTTTTCATCTTATCAGTCAGCCCTCTGGGAGGCATCAAGACTTTCGAATATGCATCAGCAAGAGATGTAAAGAACATGAACATACTATTTTGTGGCCTTAGAAAATTAAACTGGGGATTGGTGGTCTCTCTACTAGTCAAACCAGTCAAGAAAGACTTGCCGTTTCTTGCCACAAACTGAGCAGTAAGCTTAATTATATCCAATTCTTCCCCAGTAATTCCTTCAGGAAGCCGAACAGTGTATTGCTCTGCCTCCGGTGGCTCAAGAACCTTACGTACTGTTCGGAATTGAGCCGAAGGGTCAGGCTTGGCTGAAGCATCATTTGCATCAGCCACTGGAGCACCAGTAAGTGAGTCAGGAGCAGAATCCTGCTCCAGAGGTTGCGTAGTAGAAGAGAGATTCTGTGCACGAGCTTCAGCGAGGCGGTGCTGATAATAAGCGTGGTAAGGATCAGAGGCGCGTAAGAAGTTGAATTTCGCATTACCTTCATTGTTTGCAATAATTCTTTTCTCAAAATCTGGTCCGTTTTTCGCCACAAACTGAGCAGTTTTGTCTACAATAGTTTTGATATCTGGTGGTGGGTATATAATTCCAATGGTCTTTGTGTGAGTTGCTACAGTTGCTGGGACTGAGTCGGGCATCTTCTGGTCTTCATTATTCTCCAAAATTTTCTCATCATCAGATTCCTCAGTCACTTGGGATTCGGGTAATGGGCCAAGATCGCCGTCCTCCGGTGGTGCCGGTAGGGGCAATATTGGCAATGATTTCCGCATTCTCAATCAACTAACAAAAACAATGTCAAACCCTACCCGCACGCCAACATTCAGAAACGGAAATTTTAAAGAAACGAATCGAGATTCTCACCTGGTTCGAGCGAGCCTCAACTAGTTCGACGGTGGCGGTGGCGGTGGCGGCGACGGCGGCGAAGAAACTGGGGGAGACCGTCACACGTTACTTCAATGCGAAAAATAAAGATATGAAATCAGAGAGAGTGAAAGAGAAAGAGAGACTCACCCTGAACTACCGCGGCGGTGGCGGAACCATGAGCTACTGACGGCGGCCGCGGAGGCGGTGGCTCTTGATCGGAAGGGAAAGGAGGCACGGGGAAGTTAGGGCTCCGGTTCGAAATCTAATGAAAGAGGGGAAATTTGTTTCGAATTTAAACCCACAAAATTATACTCCTAGAATAAATCTAATACTGCCCCAGTATATTCCGATTTTAATATTTATAATGACGGTGTTAATAAATTTTTACGTGATGATCAAGTTTTTAATTTTTTTAACTAAAATAAATATATCGTAAAATCAGAAATTAAGAAATTTATATATATCCTTCCGTCCGCAAAAGCATATTGTTAATTAGTGGGCCTTAGACAGTAAATAACATAAAATCAGGACCCATACCCGACTCAGAAAAAAGTTTGAATACTCGAAATCGACCTGAATTTCGGATCGGTTCCGGTACCCGAAAAGACCCGAATCATGTGTCTTTTTTCTGAAAAAAAATCTATTTCACCAAAATAATAACTTGTATCCAAAACTTCAAAATAAAAATCTGTAATCAAACTTCAAAATAAATATGTCCTAATTGCAATCATAAAAAAATATATCAAAATGATAGGGTTTCGATAAATGAGAATGAATAAACTTAAAACTAAAAGAATTAATAAATAAATATTATATTTAAATAAATTTGAGTATTCGGGTACCCATCACTTGGGTCCGAATAATCCGAAACCCAAAAATATCTAAAAATCTGAAACCGGACCCAACTCATTACCCGAAATTTCAGTTTTCGGGTACCCAAGCCCGACTAGGTTCAAATTCAGTTCTGGGTAGCCCGAAAACTCCAGACCGTTTAGATAGCCATAACGGTAAATGTAGTAAAAGATGCAAAGGTTTTGCACGACGGCCCGAAATGAAATTAAATGCATAATTTTCAGGGACAAATGAAATATGTAAAATCAGAGTACAAAGGGTATTATTGTAAATTTAATTTTGACTTTTTTATTAAAATGACTTTTTTTTGTTCGCATACGCACCTCTTGCCGAAAATTCTGTCCAATTTCCAATCGACATATCGTTTGCCAATGATCCAGTCGCATAATCGTTGAAATAACAAATACTTTCTCTGTCCCTCAAATTCATGCCCCGATTTTAATATAAATGGTGAGAGTGTTTGTATAAAGAAGTATATTATTAATACAACATTAATCTTCTAAAAGAGAATGGTAAGTGTATAATTTTATACAACTATGTACTCTATTGGAAATGACCGAGTATATTTCTATCCTTTAACATATCATTTTAAATAGATCTTCTTTTGCCACCAAATGTAAAACGAAAGTCTTCATTTCGTGTTATTAAACAAATAATAAGAGTGAAGAAATTAAGTTAAATGAAAAATAATTTAAAGAATGAATTTATGAGGAGAATTCTAACGACAATGATGGAAGAAACTCTTAAAAATTCTATGACTCGAGTATCAAAATATCATCCACCAAATATCAAAATTTTATGACTCGGAGTATTTGAGATAATACAATATTCCAAAATTCTATTCCAAAATTCTATTCCAAAATTCGTTAAAATTTATCATCCCCTTCATCTAGTAGGGTTGGGAGTTTTCTTTTACTTGATAACTTAGTAGAGGCTGCGAATTGCTCGGCCGTTCGAGCTCGCAGTTCATCTAAGCTCTCCCCTTCTTTAGCCCTCTCCAGTACCTACACAACAAAAGCCCAGAAGTCAATTATGCGTAAAATCACAGTACTCGATCTTTGGTCCAAAGCTGATGAAGCATAACGTACCAAGTGACGACCATAGAGATGGGTGTTTGAGAGAGCTTCAAGGGCATTCCGAGCTTCTTGTTTCGTGACATACTCCACGAAAGCAAAACCTCTATGCTTGCCCAACCTCATTGGCAACCTTAATCTTTTTATCTGCGAAAGTATGGGAGATATTGCGTTAATCCAAGTCCTCGGATTAAAAAGACCATGCCTCCAAAAGGATAAGTTACAAAGATATGAGGGATGCAATCAAGATATAAGTATATAACAAGCAATTTATATTTGGTGTAACATTAATGGAAGAAAAAACATCAATTGATTGCAAAAAGCTACTATTTTTTGTTACATGAGTTTTGAATAAGATTTCGACAACTTACTGCATGGCAGAAAATTGATAGAAATGGAAGAGTTTATACCTGACCAAAGGGACTAAATAATTGCTTCAGATCCTTTTCGGTTGCCTCAAAAGCTACATTCCTCACAATCAATTTTGTTGAACTCGTGTCATTTTCAATTTTTTTAGGTATTTTTTCGTCTTTTTGTTATTGCAAAGTTGCAAGATGAGGGCATGCCCATCCAGAACAGTTCCCTGAAGCAAATATCTAGAAGGTAAGACTGCATTCTGGAAATGCAGGCAACGGACATCATATCATAATAAGCTGTGTTGAAATAATACCTGTAGGTCCTTGCAAACCTTTAATGCTGTATCAACACTATCAAACTCTATGAAACCGAAACCCATTGAAAGAGTCTTCCCATTCTTTACATGCTTCTTGACCTATCATAGAGAGAAAAAATGAAATGTACCACCAAGAAGAAGAAAACAAAACAATCAACTGTAATATAAGAGAATGCAGCAAGTTTCATCCAGTGGAGAAGGGGGAAGCAGCATACCCTGACACTGAGAATCCTTCCTCCATTCATGTGTTCCGCAAAATGCTTTTTCACACTTTCATCAGATGTTTTGAAGTTCAGGTTCTTAACATATAATGAGCGTGACTGTAGCACATAAAAAAAAATAAAATTAAGTACACCTGAAATAAACCAGATTCAATATCTCATGCAATAACAGCTAGAACATTGAAGTACACAGCTTAAATAATTCCCCCCCAAATAGAGCCACAGGGAAACTCTGCCCTACCAAATTATACATTAAGCCCAAAACATAACTGTAACATTAATTTAACCAGAATGACAACTAGCAAGTTTTACAACTGCAGTCATTTGAAAATAGCGGATCTCTAAAAAAAATTGGCTTGAGTATACCTCTACTCTATCGGGGTCAACATCTTCTTCTGCAATATCTTCAATTTGTGGCTTCAGTGCAACTTTCATTACGTCAAGTGCACCTACAACTTTATCATCATCAACAGTTGAAGTTTGACTGAGAATATTACCAGGTGCCCATTCCAAATAAAGTGGACCATCCCTGTGAAATCAGAAAGATTGACAACTTTACATAACCAACAAAAGGTAGATGGAAACCCAAAGTCTGTGTCATCTAAATTATTAATTTTTCAGAATATGTTGGCATCATGATTCTTCAATCAAGCACAACAATATGCTAATAACAAACTTTAACCAAGCCTTACATCCTTGAACAAAGTACAATCAATGGTTTAAAATTGAAAAACTTACTTGTAACGCTTGTATGCTAAACCTTTAAAAGCTGCACGAGCTTCAGCAGGTTCCAAATAGATAACCTGGGTATCATAAAGTTCAATAGAAGTCTATTATTCTGAGATATGTTGACATTTGAATCATACTGCGAGCTCCTGACAACTGAAGTATGTACTATGCATCAAGCATAAATATTTACCATAAAAGCGTAAACGTATTTCAATTAAATAGAGAGACAAAAGGGTAAAATATTTATCACTTCTTAAATTTTGTATGAGCTCATGAATCTGCAATGTAAAATTAAAAATCGAAAAGAAATGAAACCAAACATACCAATGCCAAGGTTTTAGTAGGAGGGATAATGATTTTATCCAAGCTGCCAAATTTTCCGAACATACTTGATAATTCACTTTCAGATGCACCATATGGTAAATTCTTCACTAATATAACATGGTTGCTTCTGTTTAGGCCATCAGTTTTACCAGCAGCAAACTCTTCTAATGAATAAACATTAACCCCAGCACTTGATAGAGCTTTTTTGGTCTCAGCGATCACCTGAGTTTCCCCCAGAGCAATTCTTACAGCAAGATCATCAGATTCTCTATCTAGAAGTTCACTCTTACTAACACCAAATTTGCGTGCAACGTTCTCAACCACCTTGAATATGAAGGATAAGAAGAAAAAATCAGGAGAGAGCATTCAAATAAGTCAAAAGAATCATCTAAGGGAAAGAAAATGACATCATCAAGCAGCCTACCAACCCATACATTTTAGATAGGGAATAACTGAATAAGGATCAAGCTCCATGCTCAAGCACACTGAACCCAACCATTATACAGATAATGAAGACATTTAGAGAAAAAAAGTTCAACAAAATAAGTAAATATCTTGACTTAGGCTTTAAGGGATATCCTCACAAAGTTAATTTTGGTGCAGTGTTAATCAAGCTCTGCCACCAGTGTTACTTCAATGTTTCTTCAAGTTACAAGCTCACGAATAATTTCTTAAAGTCACGTATGAAAGCAACTACAGAGATGACAAGCCTATTATTTAAATTTTCTTACAGTATCAGGACGCATAAATAAACTATTCCACGCCCTGGTGTTTCCAGCTGCTTCCGATGCCTTCCTTTCGTCAATCCTTTTCTGCTTAAGTGTTTGGAAGATGGTCTTTCATCAATCTTACTCCTGTAACATGAGGACCCTCATAAAGATAAACTTCTTATGGCAAAGACAGTGCCCAAAATTAGCATTTTTAGTGAAATTTGATATCCTTACTCTTTCAAATGAGAAGGCCCTCTTTGTTTAGCAAGCATGACATGCAACAACCTCCCCTGAAAAATCGAGCTGTCCATCTCTTCCAAAGCCCTGAAAGAAAAAACATATAACGTTACAATTTTGACGTGGCACCCATCCCTGAACCTATATATACAGTTGTAGTGGAGTTTAAATTAGTCAAACAACTGAACCAAAAACTACTACAAATATAGCCCAAGTTTCAGCTGATACCATCTCTGGGGAGTCAGCAATAGGTCTGAGTTGCATAGGCATGGAAAACGCAAACTAAGACAAGTAAAAGCAAATTTATGCACAAAAGAATAAAAATGGATGATCACTAAAATGAGATTACCTCAGAAAAGATGAAGACATGAAATGGGAGTCTCAAATGAAAATTAATGTGGAAAAAGTATTATTTGAATAAGGTCACCCTCAATGTTCATATAAGACAGCTTGCTTTGATTTCGTTTAGAATGTAGACTAACTAACACAAACACATAAACAATTGAAATCCAATAACACCTACCAGATTAGTAACAGATTCAATTCCTAACATCTATACAGTAGAAGTGTCAACCAAAGTTGCTTTATCAAAACAATGGTGTAGCTTCATAACTCAGGAAATAATACCTATGAGCAGATTCTGGGAGAGTAAATAGAACATAAGCAAATCCTTTGGAGCGTCTTGTTTCTTTGTCAATAACTATATGGACCTGAGATACGGTGCCATATTTGCTGAAGTGATGCTCTAGTTCCTCCTCACTGAGTAATCACTGAGTATCAGGATAAATATAAACGACACAAAAGAAATAAAATAGGAAATTATTGAAGATGCATGAAAGGTTAACATAAATGTAGATGTACATATACAGAAAACTTGATCAGCAAGAATTAAAGGAGTAGCAATAAAAGCTCCCCTTAAAAACAAAATAAAATGAACAGTTAAACAACTGAGAATGACTTCAATGTTTTAATTTATCCACATATACTCCACGCAGCTATAAGATGACTTATGCAATCATAATGACTCTTGCCTGGACATCTTAATCTTTCTTCGATAATTATACTCTTTATGTGCAGGTCACTTGCTAAAATAATTCACACACACACAAAGACACCTGCAATTACACAGACACGTACACACATTGAAAGAAACCAACCGCAGTTGCACAGACGCACAATACACACACAAATATTCATTTATATAGAGAGACAGATATAGGCAACCAAATAAAATGGTACATACGTGGCAGTGTATGGAAGATTCCGAATGAACAGACGGCTAGTTTCTAGAACTTCAGCATTTTCATTTTCATTTTCATTTTTAAGACTTGATGGTGGTTCAACTGAGCCATTTACACATTCTTTAGAGGAGCCATCTTCAACCTCCCCTAGAGAAACTTCAGGTTTAATTGTACTCTCAGCAGGATCACGACTGCTCTTGTCTTTAAGCTCACCACTGATGTCACCACTATCACTATCACTGTGATCAATGCCATCAATACTACTCTCATCATCACTACTTTCTGAATCTGACCACTTCTTTGTTGTTATGAACTTCCGGTACTCCATGTCGGATACAATTCCATCATGAACAATTTCAGGCCTTTCTGTTTTTTCTAATGAAGCATCCAGTTCTCCTTCAGTACCTTCAAGACCTTCATCTAATGTTTCTTCTTCTCCTTCTTCCATCTTGTATTTGTTATCCGACACCGGATTACTTTGCTCACGAGAGCCTACTGAAGATATTGTATCATTTGCCCACAATTTTGACTTGCTACGATGCTGCATAACCTC
The DNA here is from genome assembly GCA_001642375.2 of Mentha longifolia. NCBI lineage: Eukaryota > Viridiplantae > Streptophyta > Magnoliopsida > Lamiales > Lamiaceae > Mentha > Mentha longifolia. Next base: position 22,294,813 of record CM038119.1, read on the forward strand.
GAGAAACTCCTGAAATTGGGGGTCATCATCATCCTTCACATGTTTCTTACTCTTCCCCTCTTGTTCAATGGTTTTAGAAGATTGGAAACTGGTTGCTTTGTTTTCTTCTGCGGAATAATTTTCCTTTTTCTTCAGTGAGTGTCGGCTCCAAGGACGAGGCATATCAGGGTCTCCAACCTTCCGAGCAATCTGGCTATGGACATTAAAATGTTACTGCATGTTATTAATTAAGAGGACCATTCATGTTTGTAGCCTCCTCCTATTACTAACTGAAAGTAATAACCCTGGCACTGTTTACTAACAAACTATCATTTACATGTGTTAGAATAATCTAATTCAGCAGCCATCAGCCTCCAATCGCCATTTCATATTATAGCTAATGCTTCTTGTATCCCCATTTAACCCTTTTACCCACCTCATCATTTTATCTCCTAAATAACTTTCAAAGCTTGAAACTTGGAATTAAATACTTGTAAATACTTGAACAATGAATCAAAAAAGCAAAAGGAAAAGACAAACCTCACAAGTAATTCTTGAAGTATGCATGAAAGACTTGTTGAAATACTTAATGGCTTCCTCAGCTTCATGCTCTGTTCTAAATCCCACAAACCCAAATTGCCGGCTCTTCCCATCCCTGAACAAAATACTCATCACCGTCACATATATAGAAAACGAAAACGATTAATATTGGGGGGGGGGGGGAAGGTGAGATAATCACTTGGTGCGCATAAGCTTGGCATCCGTCACTTCCCCTTTCTCGGAGAAGAATTGTCGGAGCTGATCCTCGCCTACATACTTGGGCAAGTTTTTCACACACACTCGCGACCTACAAAATCACATGTCCTACCATTACCGATGAATGAACTAAAAATGAAGGATGAATAGAATGGAAATAGACAAGGAAATACATGATTTGCGGATTTTATGGAAGACTGCAATACTCCACGCCGCCTTTGAGTAGATAGAGCACCGAGAGAATCGGGAACAGAGACAGAGAGAGTGTCGGGGGTAATGAGCGCTTGATTTTGGTTCAAATCGATTGATCTTCAAATTTTTGGGCCAGGGTTTTAGACTGCAAGGCGGTTGCAAATTCTGATTAAGAATTAGGTCGCCAGGGTTTTATATCTCTGCTCCGGCAGTTAACTTTGTTAGGCATGGGCGAAAGCTATTAATAACATTATTGTTTAAAAAATACTACTAACTTCTAATTTTATTTTTATATAATTTGTGAATATAATATTTTTAAAACTATTTTTAGGGTATAGAATAATAATAAATAAATAAAATCACCATGCATATGAGAGTTGACTGAAAAAAAAATCTGAACTAAAAGAAAATGAAAGTCGTAATATGTAGTGTAATGTAAGTCATTAACAACTTAGCATTATACTACATGTTACGACTTAATATATGTCCTTGCATGTTTATCAAAATATCAAAAATAGTTTTTGAATTATTTCTATTTATGTTGATAACATAAACATAATTGGAACAAGCGAATATATATAACAATGGAACGCGTAACCTTTGAAGATTATTATCTTGAGGGAGCAAATATTTTGAATAGTTGTTGAAACTTGGGAAGGTTTACATACATTAAACCGTAAATGTAAAAAATTTTGTTGCACACTTTTTCCCTTGTTGAGTTTTTTTATCATTGGATTTTTTTATCAATGTTTTTTGCGAGACAACAAATATAATGCATATGTATGTGTAAATATACAAATTTTTGCCCCTTGTGTTCAATTTTTTTTCACAATTTGAAATTTCCCCTAATCGTAACTGATGTGGGGCCTATGTGGCAACCGGTAGTGTGGCTTTTGAATTTTCCGCGGCAAATGAAACGACATCGTTTTGTAAGTGCAAGACGACGTTTTTTCCTTTAATTTTAGGCCGTTTGTTGTAATCGATTGTCCATTCTTCATCAAGCATGTCTTCCTCCATGTTCTCCTTTCGAGGTTCATTCAAATAAATATCACGCCAGAATGTCCTCATTCTTCGAATGAAGCTGTGAAGCATGCAATCTTCTCCATCAAGCACAAAGTTCGAGTGTTTACCAACTGATGAAGTTGTTCTAGCTTTGTGGGAAAAGAAAATGACACCGTCTGTTTGTTAACTTTCATACGATGTCGTTTCATTCGATATTATATCGTTTAGTCATTCGTTTAATAAGTAATTAAATAAATAAATAAAAGCTACTTAGATTGCAATTTCAGTTTCGATTTAGCCGGAAAACAAAATTAGTGAAAAAATTAAACACGAACAAAAATTTGTATATTTACATAAAAAAATAAAAACAATATGTCCAAAACAAAGTTGGTGTATTTAATTTTTTATATACTGAAAACACAAATTAGGTAACCCAACAAAATCACAAAATATAAAACTTGTTTCGAGTCTTTTGACGAGGAGGTTAGGAAAGCCCAACTTGGTGAAAAGACGGAAGCCCAATTAGCTCTTCTTGTTGGTTATTTAATTTTAACATATGCTTTAGTAAATAATTGACGATTCCTAACATGAGAAGGAAATCTATGGAGGGCGCCAACACAAACACCCTCTCGATCTTTGTATAAATCCCACAATTTTCTCCAAAATCTCTAATGTAAATAAATAAACTTGCTCTTAGAATCGAGATTTATCCCGTCTAAATCCGTTCTACTTTCTTTTTGCTTGATTTTAAAGTTTTTGCCGATTTTGCCCGAGGGGTTTCCCTTGTTGTCTAATAGTTATACAGAGAGTCGAATACAATCGGTATTGTAGAATAATTTTTTCAAGGACCGGTCCGGGTTGGACGAATAATCATTGGGCGAAGTGTATACATATTCGCGAGGAGGCTGAAGCTGAATCGTAGTCGTGGCCGCAGCTTAAATTTGTTCAGGGACATCGATTTCTTTCATGGCTACTAATTCACAAGCTCAGAATCGCTGCGTTTTTGGTCAGTGGCCATCTCTCTCTTCTTTTATTATTGGTTTGAATTTGGTAAAGCCAGAGTCTTTATGTCGAATTTGCTTTGAATTAGACTTGGGATTTGGTTTTGTTGATTGTGAAATTCGTGTTTTGTTCGCTCTCGGATTGTGATTCTGTCTTATACATTGATAGGGTTATGAATTAGTGTTTTAATTAATTAATTATTATATGGTGTCTGTACGCAGTTGGGAATATACCATATGATGCTACTGAAGAGCAACTCATTCAAATATGCGAGGAGGTTGGCCCTGTTGTTTCCTTCAGGTGAGTTCCAGTCAAGTTTAGTTGGGATAGTGAAGTGCGTGTATCTTGATTGATTGGTGGTTTCATGGTGTAATGTGTCTTACAGTGATATTTACATCTGAATGTTTCTATAGTGAATAACTTTAACCTGCCTTGACATTGTGAAAATCTTCTGAAAGCTTAGATACCAAGTCCGAAATCTATTTGATTCTGTCGAAACTCTTTCTGGAGCTCTTCTTGTGTATAGCTTAGAAAATAACTAAATCTTGGTTAATGCTCTTAATTTAGTGTAGAAGCAATTTGATTGAGGTCTTACATTCTTTATTTTGTTTCATGCCATATCAGATTGGTTACTGATAGAGAAACCGGAAAACCAAAGGGTTATGGTTTCTGTGAGTACAAGGATGAAGAGACAGCTAAGAGTGCTCGTCGGAATCTTAAGAATCATGAGATAAACGGTCGTCAGCTAAGAGTTGACTTTGCCGAGAATGACAAGAATGCTGACAGGAATCGAGAACAGGTAAAGTGGTTAATGAAGTTGGCACTTTTTGTGAGTATAAAGGCTTATGATGTTATTCGACTCTCAATTCAGTGTTAAGTGTTAACCAAGTGTCATTGAGACATAACCTGCTGTTCACTCTTAAATTTCTTAACATTAGTGATTTCTTGCAGGGGCGTGGTGGTCCTGGTGTTGCCTCAAATGTCGGTAAGTAAAATATTTTTGATTTTGTAATATTTCTTTTATTTTCTTCTAAGGTAAGATTCTGCATTTTAACTATTATTAAGTATATATCCATTAATGCCATGCAATGCAGATGCTCTAAAACGATATGGGGGTCCAGCAGTCCTCGGACATCCCAGTCTTCATCAGGCAGTTGGTGATTCAGTTGCTACATCTGCTGCAATTGCCATGGCAGGAGCTCTTGGATCTGCTCAGACTGCTAATGTACCAAATCAGATTGGATTGCAAAACCCGTCATTTCTGGGCACTGATCCTTTGACTCGGCACTTAGCCAAAATGTCAATTAGTCAACTCACAGAGATTTTGTCTGAATTAAAGGTAATAGTCTAAATACTAGTCAGCACAGAGATTTTTTTCCATTAATTTTTCCAAAGAAAGTTGAAGCAAAATAAATGAGTAAGCCTAGATGAATTCAGAAGTGAAGTTGTGAAAATTCAAGACCTAGTGCGGCAAACAGCTCTGATAAAAGAAAAGGGCCAATTTACAAGAGAATTAGTGGGAGTTCTTGTTCTTTTTACTTCGTAGAGTTTAGTTTTGGGATTTATGATCTTATGCAGTCATATGGTGTTGACAGGCCCTGGCTACGCAAAATAATGAACAAGCCCGGAAACTATTGCTCTCCATCCCCAACTTGCCTAAAGCAATTTTTCAGGTACTTATCAGCCCTTGAAATTCTATGAATTGTATGTGAGCTCTTTGCTGTAAATCTGATTTTAAATTTTTGTTAGATATCACTAAACATCCATCTAATCCATGCAGTCAATTACATTTCTCAATCTCTAAGGCCTACCTGTGAAAGTATCATTACTTATTCCTGCTTTACTTTTTTATTTATTCACCATTAGGTTAATCAACATCTTGTTTGACTTAAATGCAGGTTGAGATTATGCTTGGGCTGGTCTCCTCTCAAATGGTATGTTCTGTTCAGACTTTGTCCTTCATTTCTAGGGTTTGCTACAAGCTGTTATGTTTAAGTTAGTATATTTGATTCACTTTTTGAACTATTCAGTTACAGACACCCAATATTTCACAAGCTTTGAGTCAACCAGTACAGCCTTTGGGACAAATTTCTCAAACTCTTTCTGGACTACCCCCACTTCCACAGAACAAAATGCAGTTGGGTTTGCAGCCTTATGCACAAGATAGTCGAGTATCTACTGGTGTACCAATCCAATATTCTGCACTAGAGAACTTTTCTACACAAACTCAAATTCAACGTCCACAACTAGCTCAGAACCAAGTCTTGCAGCAATCTCAATCTGGAGTTAACTCACATCCCTCTATTCATCCCCAGTCATTGGGTGGACAACAAATTCCATTGCCAGCTTCTCATTTCAACCAGCAAATGCAGCATAATTTATCACAAAATGCGGGTCCAGTTCCGCCCATCAATGCGGGATACAATGCTGTGCCAAGGTCTCAGACTGTTGGCATAAATCCACAGTTTTCAGCTGCGGGCTTGCAGGTGCGGAACTTAACAAAATCTGATAAGAAAGGAGTTTGGAAGTCAAAATATTCCTATTGCTGTAGTATCTTCTAAAAAAAAATCATTCAATCTATGTTTTTTGCTTATTCACTTGATGTTATTTTTGTGCATCTTTATGGAGCCCTTCTCAAAGAATCTGATTTTTAAATCAAAGCAGTTGTTACTCCAGTGAGCTGTTCCACAAACACGACAATTATAAGATTAACTAGTAGAATTATGATTTAGATGTAACTATTCCTAGGTTAGCTGACTAATGTAGAAGGTAATGTTAGGCTTACAAAGATTTAATTTTTTATTTTTTTTCCCTTTCTTGCAGAACGCCTCTGGCATTGCAGAAAGTGTCCCTGGTATGACAAATCAGATCGATAGACCATCAAAGATTATGAAATTGAATGATGGAAGGGCTTCTCCTTCACATGCTGTACACGTAGCTCCACCTATGTCTGTACCAATCCCATCTTCTGGTATTCAAGGAAGACAGCCTCTGAGAGCAGAAGAAACTCCGGACACTGGGAAGCAAGTTACTCAGGTAGTTCTTTTTTCAGTGGCGTGTCTTTCAATTCGTTTCAGAAATGTGGGTCTTTTTTCTCCTACGTTTACTTCTACATGTGATGTTTAAAGAGCTGTTCAATGGCATACACCCATTTGCTTAATTGTTCAAGTCACTAAGATATTCAATCTGGATCTCTTATGTTGGGTACTCTTTGAACAAAGCAAGAAAGGTTGAAACTTATAAAAAATTTCATCCTCATCATGTTTTTATTTCAAGTATACACTGTTCGAAATTGAAGAAACTTTATGAGATCTTGATGTAATAGATGAGAAGTAAAGTCTAGTTTGAACAAGAAAGAAATTGACCATTCAGTTCATAGCTTGAATTCACCTGCATTAGTTGAGAAATAAAGGTGCATTCATGGAATATGATTATGCGTATGATTTTGAAGTTTTGCACTTATATATTTTATGATGATAAATCTTCAACGAGAATTTGTTTTGAGCGTTGCATATGAATCAAACTCTATTTTCATTGTTTACAGCTGCAACTTCCTGTGGATGTGGATTCTGCATTGCTTCAGCAAGTGATGAACCTGACGCCAGAGCAGCTAAGTTTGCTGCCACCAGATCAGCAGCAGCAAGTTATTCAACTTCAACAGATGCTCAGACAGGCTACATAGTATTTTACCTTCTTAGTCCCAGAAATAGTATAGGGTTTATTTAAATTCTTGTTCCACCACTGTTGCAATACCTTACTGTATCAACTTTTACGATGTAAACTATTGTTAGGTGTACACTAGCTTGCACGAGAGTTGTGCCATTCTTGTAACGTTACGAGCTTGTTCATGTATCGGGATGAACACATCATTTGAAATGAAAAGAAATTTTGGCTTATGCTTTTGATCCGCTTTAAGGTTATGAGTTTATGTTAATGATGTATGTTTTGTGGCTAGCTGATGTATGCAGTCTCTCCCACGCATTTGTGATCCTCTAATGCTGGAATAATATGAATATCAAATTGTTGAAACTGAAGTAGATATATAGAAGGCAATGTTAAAGAATTTGCTCTTAACATCATGAATTTAATTTGGGAGATGCTAAAAATTAGGCACTCATCATAAGAGAGGAACCATCTTCAGAATATGCACAAGATCACGGACCTTTTTTGTTTAAAAATAATCAATGTTCTAAAACCTTACCGGCGCGACCTCCAAGTCATGGTTCGATCGGTTGAACCGGCCAAATTATTATTGAAACTTTTAATAAATAAATCAGTAAAATTAATAGTAATATTTATTATAAATATTTTATATATATATAAATTTCAAGAATGTTATAATTTATGTAGTATAGGTTCATACAAAATTTATGAACCATACGTTAAAATCCATAACAAAAATATTCATATTCATGTTATATATATTTATATTTGAAAAATATATCTATAATTTTATATATGAATTCAAAACTAATTAAACAATATTTTTAACAAGATTTGATTTTGTTAGAATTATTTTTATATACTAAATCATTGACTCGTAAACTCGTAATCTATATGACACTGTCATAGTAATAGTGGTTTAGCTCACGGTAGGTAGATGATCAATCCTCTAGAGTTCAATATGATGTACTTTTCGATTGGTTAATAATACAGTATCTGCAAAAATTCAAAATTCTTGTGACATCATATTAATTTATATTTTGATAACTTACTACAAATTTCTCAGCAACTCTCATCTTGGAACTTATTGTATTATTGTTATGGGAAAGTAGCTAGAACCATCACACGCGATGAGCAGAAGAGCAATTCCACTAATTCTAGAATTATCTATAAGTGTGTCTAAATTGATTTATATTATACTTCGTTTTTTCTAAAAAAAACTGTCTTTCCAGATAAATACTACCTCCATCTCATTATACTTGGTCACTTTCATTTGATTGACATTTCGCGCACGCATTTCCACCGAAACTTAGTTCGGGTTTTAAAATATAATTTTGAAGTATCGTTTTTTTACGGGATACTATGACACTCATAGTATCCCGTAAAAAAAACGATACTTCAAAATTATATTTTAAAACCCGTACTAGGTTTCGGTGAATGAAATGCCTACGTAAAATGTCAATCAAATGAAAGTGGCCAAATATAGTGGGATGGGGGTAGTATATGCGATAATTCATTCAGACTTGGGTGGTATCTTTATTTTAATATCAATATATGCTTCAAATACTATTATAGTATAACATGCAATATAAATGCTTATAGTGTGAATACTTTTATTTAATTAATTTAGTGTGTACACATTCGGGTATCTATTCTCCATTACTGTGAAGGAGATCCGTTTAAATTAGTGCGGATAATATAAATAATTAAATATTGATAGGTCCTGATTCCTGAGTGGTAAACTTTAGGTTCAAAGAAATTTCATTATTCAAAATGGACTTGTCTTTATTCTACTTGAATTAATTAGAAGAAGAAGAAGAATAACACGTTCTGACTCTGAGCTTGAGATTTCCCAGTAGTAGCAGTAGGGTCCACAAAGTCGAGACTTGAGAGAAAGACCAGTCATACCGCGTTGCCACGTCAGGTCAAATTGGTCAAAATTGAGGAGATTTCAATCCCTCGTGTCTACACGCGTCAACTATACCGTAAGCAAAACATAAGCCTTGCGTGATCGTCGTCTCATTAAGATTTTAGAGAATAAAGTCATGTTTGGTAGCAAAAATGAGATAAGTAAAAAAAACAAGGGAGGAATAGTAAATCATGATATCTTACCAAGATAACATCAACATTGCATCTAAATGTGGGTATTTGTTATTTGTTTGGTAGGAAATATTAGAACATGATAAAAAAAAGAAATTACTAAATTATCTCTCTTAAAAATTAAAAATTACCACAGCCCTATTTCTCAAAAGAAACTTGAGAGAGAGAGAGAGAGAGAAAAAAAAAAAGAAAAAAAAGAGGGTAAAATGGGTTGAACAGTGTATAATACGAGGATAGGGGTCGGATTAAAATTTCAAAATGCTACAGTATTTTCTCTCTCGGGCCGAGATTATTTCTCGGGCCACCAAGATTGTCCATCTCGTCTAGCAAACGCCATGATAAGCCTGGATTACCTCTCTTATCTAGGCTTATCATGCCTAACAACGTTTTATTTTATTATAAAACCATCCCATAGTCAACTCAAGAAGAGAGTATATCTCGCCCCCTCAAGGAGTGATTCAGTGGTAGAGCGGTCTACCTGTAGCCCAATAGTCACGAGTTAGCATCGTGAATTTTGTGTGGAATTATAAATGAAGTCGATTATCGGAAGGTATTAGATAAGATAGGTCAAAATTTATTAGTAAAGCAATAAACTTGTGTTTTTGGCGGTGTCAGCCCGTCTAGTTGGATCCTACAGGCTGAAAAACATTTTAATTATCACGAGACATTTGATGATCAACGAATGTGATTATAGATTGATGAAAAACTTCTAAATATTGTCTTTTTGGACATGTTATAAAATAGAAGGTGATGAATAGATCTGGAGAATCCCAACTAGAAGACAACATTAAGGAGAAGATGTCGCCACCGGAAGAGCATCTACTATCAACTTCTGCAACCAACAATGGCAGAACAAGTTGTGATTGATTTGACGCTACAATTTAGAGTCTATTGATTATGGAGTCTCTACATTTGAGTTGTGATCTAAAAGATAATAAACAAGATAACTAACCAATTTTAGACCAAAATGACGAAATATTTGAGGATCAAATTGTGCAGTTTGTTGCAGATCCCAAAACAAATTTGTTACTCAAATAAGAAATTAGATATATATATATCCCTTTGAGCAAAAGATAGCAAAAGATGGAAGCTGTTCATGCTCCCAAATTAATGTGGTTCTAACTATAATGTGTGTGGATTTCTACTCTCAAAATTATATTCTTATTGTTTATGTTGTTCAATCTAAATTTAGAATCTAATTTTCTTGATAATGAGCCCTTTATTTTAGTAAATAACTACTACTCCCTCCATTTAGCTTAACTTGACTCATTTGAATAGTGACTTTTCTGGCACGCTTTTCCACGCTTCTTGTCGTAGTATCCCGTAAAAAAAATAAATTCTTCAAAAATCCATTTTAAAACCCATCATCAAGAAGCGTGGAAAACCGTGTCAGCACAAGCTAAAAAGTTTTGAGTCAAGTTAAGCGAAATGGAGGGAGTATAATTCAAAGTTATCTTTTGTCAATAAAAACTGAGGTATATAGTTTAGGCACAGATTTTGAGGGAATTGTTTGGGTGTATTTGTAAATAAAAGAATATGAGAATATTGGAGTGTATTATGTACTACATATATCTCAAAAAAAGTAAAACCCAAGGGAAGTAACAGCGAAGCGAAGCCGACTTATTTTGACAGTCGACGTATGTCGATGGCTAGGCGTTGAACGTATATGGTCGGCGAGAAACGCCATCTATAAATCGTCATCCGTGCCGTCAACTTTAAAGCGAAGCCGTACACTACCAGTCAGCACGCCGTCAGCGTCACCGTTAACTTTTTCAGAGTTTCCGCTCACCATCTTCTCCTCCTCCTATATATACTCTCCACCTTCATTTCGGTCATTCTTTCGTCTCAGCCTTCAAATTATTTTCTCTCTCCTCCTAATTATACGCTGAAGCTCGTTTCTGCAAACAATATGAGGTACTTCCAATTTTTACCTTTACTCATAAATTTTTAGGTTTACTGTTTTCACTTGATTCAATCATAGTAGTAGCATGTTTCCTGTTTTGTTTGGTGGTCGGTTGCTTGACGAAAACGAAACACAAGGAAGGGAAATTGTATGTTTGATTTGACTCTTGTGAGGAAGTTTCATTTAAAATAATGAGTAGACCTTTAGGTTTAGTCAAGGGGTTGATTTTTCGCTAGGGTTGAAAATTAACGATTGGGATTAATACTGGGATTAAGTATGCCATCTTTCTTGCTTTTAGATCTTTATTGTTCTTGATGCTTGCGAAAACATGGTTGGTGTTATTCAGTCAGAAATCAATGATGTTCCGATTTGGCTGTTAATTCTTGATATGGGTTAGCTCTTCTCTCTATTGCTTATTCAAGTTGGTAGAAATTAAGAATCTTGTATTTAGTTGGAATTGCTTCTTATTAATCTTGTACTATTTGTATGTTCTCTTTTATGTGTGGACTTGTGCAAGATTGTTTTGTTGAGATTACATGGAATTGCTTCATATATATTTCACATGTTACTGAAAAAGAGCGTAATTGCAAGCTATAATAGTTCCTTTTCATGAGAAAGCTTGTCTATCTATCTTTACACGTCGGCTGTCTTTCTTTTCAGGTTGCTAGTTTGAGTAAAATACCGTTAGAATCGGTTTGTTAACGAGATTATACTTGTACCATTTGAACTGCTGAGAATTCCTGATAAGAAGCCGATGCTTGTTTCACAGGATGGACCCTCGTAATCGTGGATTTGGTGATGCAGACTTATCCTACTCTTCTCATCCTACTGTTTCTTCCATACCAACAAGGCTGTTTGAATCTTTGAAATTCGATTCAAGAAACTCACCCAATTCGCCATTCTCTACTCACTTTGAGGCTGACACGGTCACCGCATATAGTGATAGTCAAGAGCGCCATAGTTCGTCTGATTATCTTTCTGAGACCACCCCATCTTCTGATTCGTCTGCGGATTACAGCATCAACCCTCAACAATCAACACCCTTTGCCTACTACCATCAAGACAGTCCGTCAATTGTTTCTGGTGGACCAGTTTTTCCTTCAAATGCAAATAACAATCAGAACATAGAACACGCTTTGCTAGAATTGGAGAGTGCTCTAATGGCTCCGGATTCAGATGAAGAAGTGACAAAATCAGAGCCATCTTTGCGGGGAAATAGACAATCTCGATCACCTAAGCAGAGGCAACGAGCATGGAACCAGGAATCTCAGGGGTCTCATCCACATGAATCCGAGTCGCCTCATGATTCTCGGATGACCACCACATTGAATCAAGCCCGCATTGAGAATCCTCAGGGAGACATGGAGGAGGACTTTAAATTACAGAGTTTCCCTCCAAATAATCTGAAAGAGCTGTTGATTGCTTGTGCCAGAGCTCTCTCCGAGAACAAATTAGAAGAGTTTGAAAAACTAATAGAATATGCTCGCGCAGCTGTTTCTATCTCTGGAGAGCCAATACAGCGTCTTGGTGCTTACTTAGTAGAAGGGCTGATAGCCCGAAAAGAATCTTCTGGAACTAACATCTATCGGGCCCTGAAATGCAACGAGCCAGAAAGCAAGGACTTGCTCTCCTATATGCACATTCTGTATGAGATATGTCCTTATCTGAAATTCGGTTACATGGCTGCAAATGGAGCAATTGCAGAAGCGTGTAAAAGTGAGGACCATATCCACATAGTAGATTTTCAGATTTCACAAGGAACGCAGTGGATGACTCTCTTGCAAGCGCTTGCTGCTAGACCTAGTGGCCCGCCACATGTTCGGATTACTGGAATTGATGATCCCGTGTCCAAACATGCTCGGGGGGATGGGCTAATAGCAGTGCAAAGGCGTTTAGCAGCGATTTCCGAGAAATTCAAAATCCCAGTTGAGTTTCATGCTGTTCCGGTTTATGCTCCGGACATTACAAGGGAGATGCTCGACATTAGGCCTGGTGAGGCATTGGCGGTGAATTTCCCACTGCAGCTCCACCACACTCCGGATGAGAGCGTCGACATTTCAAATCCAAGGGATGGACTTTTGAGGATGGTGAAATCGCTTAATCCGAAAGTGGTGACTCTGGTTGAGCAAGAATCGAACACGAATACTGCCCCTTTCCTCCCGAGGTTTAGGGAAACTCTGGACTACTACTCAGCCATGTTTGAGTCGATAGATGTTACAATGCCGAGGGACAGGAAGGAGAGGATTAATGTGGAGCAACAGTGTTTGGCCAGGGACATAGTTAACATCATTGCATGTGAAGGGAGTGAGAGAGTGGAACGACACGAGCTCTTTGGGAAATGGAGGCTGAGGTTTATGATGGCAGGTTTTCGGCAATATCCTTTGAGTTCTTATGTTAATTCTGTGATTAGGGGATTGTTGAGATGCTACTCCGAGCATTACACATTACTGGAAAAGGATGGAGCTATGCTGTTAGGATGGAAAGAAAGGAATTTGGTCTCGGCTTCTGCTTGGCACTGAAGATGAAGATGGAAGTACATGTAGAAATTGCAGGTTTCTTTTCTAGGCTTAAATGATGTTGTGCTGTAGTAATTATTAGAATAATATCTGTACGTGTAATTTTCATTCTAAATAGTGAGTTCATTCTTTTTAAGATTTTGGTATTCATGCTCTGATGGTGATTTTCTAAATCTGAATCTTGTGTGTATGTGTTTTTTTTTTTTTTTTTTTTTTTTTTTTGAGATCATTGATCTGAATCTTGTTGATTACAGGTGTTTTTATATGATGCGGTCGAATCTTCTAGATTGTTTTTCAGCCTTTCTTTTCTTTTCTTTTCTTTTTTTTTGTTTGTTTAGTTTTTGTTTAACTAGTGTACTTTGAAAAAACGTATCAACTGCAGCTGAAGTGAAGTTCTTGATGTGCATCAAGTATATACTATAATTTGAATCCAAAAAAATTTCAACTTAAATATTCAATTCAAAAATTCCTCATAAATAATTTCCATGAAAATGTAGAAAAATAATTTGATAGCATAATCTGATAATTTGATAGCATTATACTTTTTCGTCCACAATCTTTAGACACTAATACTATATTTGGACGTCACCATCTATAGACACTTTCCTTTTTTAGTAATGGACCTTATAACTTTATCACTTTACACTTTAACACTCACAAAAATTTTAAAGGGATGCACAATTATTCTACGTTAACACTTTAATACATCAATTTATTAATATATCACCACATTGCATTAAAACCTGTGTCGGAAATTTTGAGTCTTAAGATGGTAGACGGAGGGAGTAATTTATTGAGAATGAGTTGGACGTGCCAGCAATAACATGCTCTGGTCTTGCTCATCAAAAGTCTTCCTCGCACCATCATTAGATATTTAGATTATTGTTGAAACACCACTAGTTACATTTACAATCTGCAGTTGAGATGGCTGCTTACGCAGTGAACGACGGCACAAAAGCCCCGAAATAAAGGCCCCAAAATATTGGTCTTATATATAACTTATGCTATATATTAAAAAAATTCTTCTTAATTTTTGATTTATGATGATTAGCTCAGTGGTAAAGCCTAAACTATGTTTTGCGCAATTTTTTTTTTCTGCCACTGAAGTTTCGAACCCCATAGGCCATAGATGAGGCTTTCTCGCTCAATTATTATTATTTTTTTCCGGTCTTTTTGATAACAATCTCTTTTTTTTTTTAACTAAATAAAGGCTTCTTTTATCTTTTTTTTTTTTTCCTGCCAGCGAATGTTCGAACCCCATAGGCCATAGATGAGGCTTTCTCGCTCAATTATTATTATTTTTTTCGGTCGTTTGAAGACAATCTCTTTTTTTTGTAAGTAAATAAAGGGTATTGAGTTGGTATTTAGAAGTGGAACTGAGGCCCACTTAATTCTCTTTTTCTCTTTCTTTTTCTTTCTTTTAAAATTAAAAGGTTTTTCTTTTAGAAGTGAATTCCCACGTACTGGTAAGTTCCTAAATCAATGGTCTGAAAATAATGCCATGAAATAAACCATTTTTTAGTTCAGCTAGAAAGATATACTCCCTCCATTTCACCGGGAATGACCTGTTTGTTTTTGGAAGTTCTGGCACGTTTTTCCACGCTTCCAAACGATGGGTTTAAAACCCATCGTTTGGAAGCGTGGAAAAACGTGCCAGAACTTCCAAAAACAAACAGGTCATTCCTGGTGAAATGGAGGTAGTATTTATTTTTGTTGGTATATTAAGATTAAAAATAATTTTGCAACCATGTATAGCTAGAAAGATATATATGTACATAAATCTTCTCTAATTCTTTAACAAAATTGTTAATGGGTACTTTTTTGTATCACTCCAATTTTTCTAAACCGGCTTGATAATCAGAGCAACACTTATTTATTTATTTATTTTATTATTTAATATATATATATATATATATATATATATATATATTAAATATAGTATATAGAGTAATTTTTAATTTACACTATTATAAAAAGAGCCTTGTATACACAATTTAGTTTGCCCATTATGCCCCTACTATATATTTAGATTATATATTAATTATAAGGATAATAGTGCAAATATATTATATAATAATTATCTTGTTGTTATTGAATGGGTGCATGCAATACTCATTATTTTAGTGGGCAATTTATGTAGAAGATTTCCGTTGTGCTACTCACGAGTAGATAAATTGCATGAAGATTATTTATTCAAATATTTTATTGGGTAAATATGGGTTGAATATATGGAGAGATATATATGGATATATTTCCATATTATTGAAGATATGGTGAAGATTCTTCTAGGGCTGAATCTTTTGTGAGAAATAGCGTGAGTCTTTGAGTGCTTGCATCTGCAAGTTTTCTGGGTTTGGGTAGAGCGTGTGTTTCAATAAGACTTTTCCTAAGTATTATTGTGGTTGGAGTCTGAATCTGTAATTTAGAGTCGTTTTTCCTTTCATGTTAAAGGGTGTAGAACGGGTGCTATCTGCCGATAGTTGGAGCCTGATTACGAGTGACACTCGTAGTACAATTCACACACAAAAGGGAGTTGTAAACAAAAGTTTAGGTGGCAAGGTGGAGTACTTTTGTGTAAGTCTTGTACTTTCTCTGCTATCGTGAATTGGTTCTCTCGGATTTGACCCCAGATGTAGGTGTTTTATCACTGAACTCGGTTACCAATTGTTTGTGTTCTTTGCATTTTTATTTTATTGTTCCTGTTTAAAGAACATTATTAAGAACACTATTAAGAACATAACAATTTCACTTATGTAGTTTTATAGGAATAGAATTCTATTCAAATTAATATAAAAAATTAATTATCAATTATATAATCATCTAAAATTAAAGGATTGTACATTATATGTGTAGAGAAATGATGGACGGTGGATGAAATATTTCATCAATCATTCAATTTTTGTTTTGATTTATATTTTTTTCTTCACACTACCAATTTTGTAATTTTTACTCCTTCACATGATGTATAGACCAAAAAATCTGGGTACAAGTTTTAATGTGTGTTGATGATGTGTAAATAAATTAAAGTGTTAAAGTGAAATAATTGTGAGTCCATCTAATATTTTTAATTGTATTAAAGTGTTAAAGTGTTAAAAAATAGATTGATAAAATGTTAAAATGATTGTGGGGTCTACTACCAAAAAAAGAAATAGTCTATAGATGGTGGACATATGAGGTCAATAGATCGTGAATGGAGGGAGTATGAAATATTAAAAGAAGAAAATATTCAATTAGAAGGATCAAGCCAATATGATAAGAAAAAAAGAAAAAAAAAACTCAAGCACAATAAAAAAATAAAAAGAGAAAAAGGAGAATCCTATATAGAGTCGCGGAATCATGAAGTCAAAGAAAATGGAAAAGGAGTAATCATAAACATAAAGTTTAAAAGTCACATTGACATATTAAGAGATAATGATCATACATTGAATAAACTTTCAAGCGAAAAGAAGAAGAATTATTCTACATTGATCAATGTCATACAATAAAAAAATCTAATATGAGTATGGATTTCCATTTCAATCCATTTTCTTGAATTAACATTATTAACTTAGTTGGTTTTAGTTTTTACTGTATTACTACGTACTCCCTCCGTCCCAAACCACTAGGCTTGTTTCTTTTCGGCACGGGATTTTAGGAGAGTGTGTTTAGAGATAAAGTGTAATGATTAATATTTTAATGCAAATTTTATTATTTTAAAACTAGACCATTATAGACACATTGATGTCTATCTTAAATGAAAGACCGTATCAAGACCTTTAATTTGGTATAAAAATCATAAAAATCGGAGAACAAACGAGTAAGTTATGATAATTTAAACTTTTAGGATATAAATTATATTGGGATACGTGCTGAGAGGTGAGTGGATGATGAGATTATTAGTGGTTCATTTTGATGACTGATGACTAATTCTTTCCATATTAGGAAACATGTCAATTGGTATGGGACAACCCGATATGGTATACAGACAAAGAGGTCTGGGACGGAGGGAGTAGTAAAAAAATTGGGGCAACTGTAAATATTGAGATGAATTGATATTAATGAGTGTAACAATTATCATTTTATGTCTGTCTTTCACACTTGCACACTAATTATTATTTTTGTTACGATAGATTTTTTTTTTTTGGTTTTGATAGTAATAATTCATTACATACTCGGATACTCAATGTTCACTTACCGGGTTTCAAAACATTACATAACTCAATGTTCATTTACCGAAATCTCAACTTTAATGTCATATTAATAATATCAATCAAATTATGTGATACAATCAAATTATATAAAAAAATTACACTATATCGCCCTATTTTATAATATTAATAAAAAAATAGTTTCATGTACAAAGCACGTTATCTATGCTAGTTATTTATAAAAGGCTAAATTTTGAGACATGCACAGGGCCCCTCATTCCTTTGCACCGCCCTGGTAGTCCCTCTTATGAATAACATAGAGCAGATCATGAACCACCCTCACCTATGTAACAAGGATGAAGGAGGTAGAGAGCAAAGTCTTCTTCAACATAATTGGTGAGAACATAGAGGAGGCTGCGGAGAACTCCCCCAGCCTTGGATGGCTGAAGAGCAATGGACATGAAACCTGTACAAGGTACAATTGATTGGTATGTTGGTATGTCGAATAAATTTATATTTATAATTGATCTGAATTGATAGGTATAATGTGCAAAATTACATTGTAATTATAAGACTAATTTTGAAGAATGTGAAAAATTAAATATACAATAGAGTTGTTATTACTTTGATTCATGTAATGTAAAAATTACTTCATCCATTCTTCAAAACTTAACGATATATTTTTTGTTTGTCTGCTATGCCTACAATACAATTTTTTATTTTTTTCAAAAAATTTGCACGTATATCACACATCATTGAAATAATATTTACAAACTCTTCCAAGATTGAAGATATTGTCTATACATTGCAAAAAAAATAACTAGACTTAGAGGCCTAGGTGACCACATTTCAGTTTGGTCACTCGTAGGCGGGGAGTACCACTCTATTTCTCCCTCTTTACTCTATTTCTCTTCTTTTTCTGTACCTCTCTTTCTATTCTCTTTCTCTTCTTTTTGTGTACCTCTCGTTTCCTTCTCTTCACCAAAATATATCTTCATATGGTATGGAGCTGTGTTAAGGCTAATTATATCCCTATTATCAATAGTGAACATGTATAATATATCACGCCTATTTAATTGTTCCTCAAATGATACAAGCTTGAGTGCAAAGACGTCCATAATGAACAAATCACCAGCCAACCATGGTATGGGACGATTCAACTTGTTCTTCATGACTTCGAACAGGTGGGAGGCGGTGTTCCGAATGAAATCGATGAGGGCTCTATTTCGTGAGTAGGTTGCCATCCCTGGCACTCCGCCTTATCTTGAATTCATAACTTTTTCCTTTGAAGTTATAACACTCTTCTAGCACCTGATGGCCTTTTAGTAGTTTAGACCAATCTGAGCGTCTCAATTTCATTCCAATGATAGCTTTACCATATGCTTCATTCACCCATGTACTATCCAAAGGAAGACAATCTTCTCTTTTTTTTAAACTGCTAATCAGTGTCAGCCTCTCTACTAAGGAAAGTAAAGCAAAGTGATTGAACAGTAGATGCCTGTGGCAGCGGCTATCACAGCGATCCATTAAGTCTAGCAAAAGAAGAAGATCCTCGGGCCAATATTCCTTCTTCTCATCAACCTTGTTGAAAAGGTCTTTTAGAATAGTTGACAATTTATGAAAATCCTGTTTCCATTCATCCTGCCTTTCATCCCTTTTTACATATCTTAACAAGTGCCCACACAACACTATAACCCCCTCTTTAACAAAAAAAATTGTCTATTTCTAGACATGCAAAAGTAAAAGTTAAATTTTCCTAGAACATTAATAATAGTCAAAGAGAATTGAATTTGATGGAGAAGAATGACGGATAAGGGAATATAATTTAATTTGAGATATGTTCTAAATTAGAGTTACAATATTTTCAAATTAGGTAAAATAAACTTATAATATATTATATTACATTATTACCTTTAATTTGATATATATTATAAGGATATTATAGGCGATATACATTTTGTAAAACAATGTTCTTTTATATATTGGTATAGATAAGTTGCAGAGCTTTACGACAATAGTCAACTTTAGGTTGCTTGAGGAAGTGTGTAGGATGATTCCCAACATCAAGAAACTGCATTTGCTTTACCAAGGTAACTTGCATGGATATGATGTTAGTTTGATCGAGTTTCTGCAGAATCTTGATTGTTTGCATAAATTCGAATCCCTCAACTTGAGTTTTCAAGGGTACTAGACAAGTAAGGGAGTTGAATAAGAAACTTCCATTCCCCACTTCTCTAAACAAATTGTCCTTGTGGATGTAAACTTGGGTGGGAAGATCTAGCCATGATTGGCTCGTTACCCCAACTCAAAGTTTTGCAGCTAGGAATTAGCTCTGTCATGGTGGGAAACAAGTGGAGTGTTGATGAACAATTTAGGCGGCTCAAGTTTATCAAAATTACCGGTGTAATCTTGATTGTTGGGAAGCAAGACAACTCCGATTTTTGAAAAAGCTTATGCTTAGTGGATTGAGGCACTTGGAAGAAATTCCATTAGGTACCCGTAAAATACCAACACTCGAAATAATATGTGTGGAGTATTGCAGCGAATTTGTCGCGATTTCAGTAGTGAAAATAAAGGAAGATGAGTTGCAAATGGGGAATGATGGCCTTCAAATTCAAGTTCGAATCTCTGCTTCAGCTTTGGAGAGCTTCAAGGAGAAGGTGGAAACAGAGGGGCTATCAATCAATGATATTCAATTAGAGATACATTGATGAAAATTGTATCTTTTAGAATCTGAGTTTTCTTTTTTTATTGAACAATTTCAACATTAAATTTTAAAGAACGCTCCAGACTCGAAATGTTGATTAAAATCTCTAATTTCTTTCTTCTTTGGTTTTATAACTAGAAATGGGTTGGCATTGTAAAATTTAAATGAGTATGTAAGATTATAGTATCAGATTAACATCTAGAAAGTTTTCACCTATATGTAGATTATTGGTGTAGTTTGGTCTCATTTTCTTTATCCTAAAGCAACTTAACCAAAAATCTACTTTACAAATTACATCACAATCATCTCAAAAAACCGTCAAACCATTGTCTTTGTATGGGTTGAATTGATTTAGTTTGATTAGATTAACTTGACTAATTTTGGAAATTGAGTAAAGTGATTTATAAGTACATTAGATTCACAATCGAAAAACCAAGCCAACCAATACACTTTCGCCAAACATCATAAGATAAACTATAAGTGCACAGTAAGTGATCAATGTCTTCTGGAAACGCAGAACATAAAGTGCATTAAATATTTTATAACTTTGTGGTTCATATAATTCAAAATATATTGGTTTATGTAAATTTGTAAGAAAATCTTTCAATGTTCTAACTAGTATTCTTTAATTTGTTTAATATGTACTGATGAAATGTGTGGGTGCCTGTGTATATTATATTCCTTTAATATAAAGATAATGATATTCGGCCACAATGTGGCTGACCACACAAGGACATTTTTTCTTAATATAATGTCCCTACCGAATCTTAACAAATTATTTCTAGTGATTTCTAGTGTAATTTAGATTTTAACAAACTATTTTGTAATTTAACATCCAACGGAAAATTATTATGAGTTTGGAGCGATAGTGGATAATTGTGCTACTATTTTGAATGGAAATATCCACTATCGTGTAAATCATATTCGTCGTGAAGCCAATATTGTGGCACATCATCTTGCTAGAGTTGCTAGAGATTATTCGAACCCTTATAAGTGGGATGATCCTCCCTATTTTGTAGATGAACTTCTTACTTTATCTTGTTCATGTTTTTCGTAATAAAAAAAATTCCCATTAAAAAAATAAATAAATTATTTTGGAAGACTAAGGACTAAAAGCATACTCAGTTGTTAGTAATTTTGTTTCTTTATTATACTCCAATCGCAAAATGCTTGAAAATATGTACTCTACAATAAATCCTTAAAATATGGTATTTTACTAGAACCAAATTACTATTTACAACTCTCTCCGTCCCGGCTGAAGCGGTCACTTTCTTTTCGGCACACTTCTTAAGAAAGAATAAAGTAGAAGAAATTTGTGGTGTTAATTAATTAACACATGTGGCTGAGATTCCACATTATCTTTCTAAAATAGAAACATGCCGCTTCGACCGGGACGTCCCAAAAAGGAAACGTGGCTGCTTCGGCCGGTACGGAGGGAGTACAATTAAGTCATTAGAATCTTACGAAATCAAGTATAGAATTTGTCGTTGTAATTTTTTTAAAAAGCATTTCAATATTCTTGATAAAATCTATCAGAGATCTTCCTATTTTTCTTGCATATAAATGTGATGATATTTGAAAAAGAGTAGTTTTTTAAACTTTCTGTACTGAAAGTGTAAAAAATTCTATACACGTATAAAATTATGAATGTGTATAGTTCTTTTTTTCTTTCAGATTTCTTAAAATAATATAACAATCAAACTTCGATTTGTTCTTTTTATTTATTTCTTTGAAATTCAAGAGATCAAAAATAAATTAAGATTTGATTTTTATGTAATTTGTGAATGTGATGATGCTACTACACTAATAGTTTTTGAAGTATTAAAACAAATATCAATAAAAAACAAGAAAAAATCATGATAAAATAGCCTAAACGTAAGTGACATGCCAACAGGAGCATACTAACATATCATTCATTTCTGCTCTCATTTCCCTTCATAATACGATGCAATGAACTTACAAATGCTATTGCATACACTCTTTCCATCCAAGAAAATTGTGGCTCCTTTTCTTGGCACATATTTCAATGTTTCGTTATAATGGGTTTTAAAGAAAATTTTTGGAGTTTCTTTTACGGTGTACAACATATATCATAACGCCCTATTAACAAAAATACTCAAAATATCTACATTAAAACACATGCTAAAAAAACGAGTCACAATTTCCATGTACGGTTGGAGTATGCAGAATAACCATGCAAGTAACCGGAAAAAAAGAAACATCACTTAATTTTCTTCTCAACAAAATTTAAATAGACAAATGTTTTAAAATGCAATTAGCCGAAGGCGCGAAAGGAATTGAAATAGAAAGTGTATGAACACAGATTATAATTAAGTTCTAACTCAAAAGCAGATAGGCGCCACCTTCTCCCTCCTCCATTCCTCCCATCGTATCATACAACGGTCTATTCAAAGTTTCCGGCAACAGAAACGCAAGCGTCCCTCCCAAAATCCCACAAACTCCGAATACCAGAAACGGTATTCGCTCCCCTAAAACCACCACGAACGGCGCCAGTATCGCCCCCATCTGCGCCGCCTGCGTCGCGCACCCCAACGCCGCATTCCTCACCACCGTCGGAAACAGCTCCACCGTGTAGATGAACAGCAGATTATAAGTCCCCGCCATCCCAAATATCCCTAGAATCCCACACACCATCCGAATCGTCTTCCACGCGCCGTACGCGTGCATCAAACCTCCGATCACGCAGAAACAGCCGCTGAACCACTGCGTTCCGATGCTCAGCGGTTTCCGGCCGAATTTGTCGAGCAGGAGCGCCGTCAGTAGGAACGCCGGCATCTCCGCCACCGCGTTGAGGAAGACGTTGAGGTGGAGGTTGGTGCCGAGGTTCACGACATTCAGGCTCAGGCCGTAGTAGACGACGGAGCAGAAGAAGTTGATCGCCACCGCGAGGAGCAAGCGGACGCGCGTGAGGGGGGAGCGGAGCACGTCCACCAAGGATCCAGTGATGGCTTCTCTCGACTCCTCGACGCTCTTGTGCGAAGAGCCGTTCGCCTCTTCGTCGACGGCGAGGATCGCGTTACCGGGGAGATCTCCGCCGTTGGATTTGGCGATCGCGCGCATTGTGACCATGGCGGATTCGACGTCGCCCCTGATGAGGCACCACCGTGGGGACTCGGAGACGAAGGGGAGGACGAAGACGAGGAAGAGGATGGAGGGGATGGAGGTGGCGAGGTAGAGGGCGCGCCACGATTGGAACACGTAGGCTATGCCGGAGAGCGCGGCGATCCCGCCGGAGAAGAAGTAGAAGGTGGACATGCCCGCGGCGCCACGCTTTGTGGGGCCCACGGGCTCGGTGGCGAGGACGAAGGCGCAGAGGCCGACGCCGCCGGTGCTGATGCCGGTGAGGAAACGGAAGGCGACGTAGATGGGGAAGGTCGGAGAGAGAGCGGTGAGGCAACCGAAGATGGCATTCATGATGCATACTGCTAGCAGAGAGCCTTTTCTCCCAAATTTCGAGTCCGAGAGATGCCCAAATACGCCAGCACCTGAGAAGCCACACACGAAATGTTACGAGCGATTCACATCCTCTATTGCAATTTCACGTAACATCTCATATTATATCAATTGATGTTTATCACACGCAATGTTCGATATTGCAAAGAAAGAGAGTTGTAAAAGGAAAATAAAACATTGATAGACATGATTTTTGAGTGGAGGTAAAATTGGAAAAGTG
Organism: Mentha longifolia; assembly: GCA_001642375.2. Classification (NCBI taxonomy): domain Eukaryota; kingdom Viridiplantae; phylum Streptophyta; class Magnoliopsida; order Lamiales; family Lamiaceae; genus Mentha; species Mentha longifolia. Next base: position 22,318,454 of record CM038119.1, read on the forward strand.
AAGAATGAAAAAGGAGTATGACGGAAACTAAATCCATAGGAATTATATAAATAATTGAAATGTACACGTACGATACACTTTATTATAGATATTTTAGGCTATCTAGCCAAATGTAAACTATATTTATAAACATGACGAAAATATTAGTAAGTTATTTAAGATTCCTACCATACTTAATTAATTATTGACATCACCTATCATGTTAAATTGATATACAAGACATAATATATACTCGCAACATCCTTTTTTCTTTAAACATATGATTTCAGACATCAACCTTTAAAGCTGGATCAGCACATGCGTTGAGACCTTTTGAATAACTATCATGTTAAATTGATGTAGACATAATAACTAGCAACATCATTTTGAATAGAGAATTGGAGAATAGGGTAGTATTTTTATTTTTTTTTAGCTGACTAATAGGAAATTGTTGTTCTGTTTTTTTTTGTTTTTTTTTCTTTTTTCTCTTTTTAAGTACTGTAATGAAGCGTTTACTTTGAAGGATGTGATCAATTTAAGGATGATAAAAACCAAATCAAAGTGTGGGATTATCACAAACTTCCTAATTTAGAATTTACAGAACAAATATTTAATTATGTTAAATAAAATTAGTCAATCTACTTCTGTCCCTCAAACCATTATAAGTAAACCACCCTCAAACCCTCAGAAGTAAACGACGATAAAAAGAAATCGGTAGTTAGGTGAGAAGAGTTTGAGGCGCCATCTTTGAACGGAACAGAGTCGTACTCAAAGTGAATTAAATGATTAAAATATATTATGGGAAACAGATAAAAAGTCTGAATGAGCGAAGAGATAAGCTTTAAAAGGATGAAAACGTGATGAGAGCGAGGCCCAAGGTCACACTTGATCAGTGCCAGTCGTCCAATATAATACTCTCTCCTTTTATATTTCATAATATAATTAAGTACGGAGTATATATAATTTGCTAAAGTTAGTATAAATAGTAAAAATATTAGGAATTGATAAAGGAAAAATTATTGGAATAAAGTTATTTGGAAAAGAGATAAAGTAGTGGATTCAAATTTTTTTTCATAAATATAGTACTCCATACATAATAAACAGGCTCCAATTTTTCGGACACGATTTTTAATATTTTATAATGATACTATTAAAGTAGTGTAAAAATATTATACTACTTAAAGTAGTTCAAATGTATAAAAATAAAGTTTGAGTTTTACTTCAAAGCTCATTTATATGAGTTTGAAATGTGATAATTTGGTTGATAGCGATCTGATATTCATTATAATTGTAAAATTGTAATATGATTATTGAGTTGAGTTGTAATTCGATATGATATGATTCATTATATGTGTACTCCTAAAAAAAAAAGTGAAAATCATAAATTCAAAATGGTCCACATTTTAAATAGAATATTTACGTTTTCGTAAACGTACAGAACAGAAAAAATTAGTTTATTGCAAACGAAAATTGTATGACTATAAAATTTAAAATAAAAATCTGTAGAGAATCTTTACTACTCCCTCCGTCCCCCATATTAGTGTGCATATTTCCCGTTTGGGACGTCCCCATATTAGTGTGCATTCCAAATATGAAAAGATTCTTTAAGCAAAAAGATATATTCACCCTCACTTTATTTTTATTTTTCTCACTTTCTACCTACCTTTCCCACTTTCTCCCTACTTTATTTTACTTTTCCCACTTTACACCAATTTCGTCTTAAACTGCGTGTCGTTTCTCTCAACACATTAATATGGGGGACGGAGGGAGTATTTTGGAAACGAAAATTTTCAAAATACAAAAGCATTTCTAACTCGTAAGAAAGTGGATCCCAATAAAACGAGCCTAGCAATAATAATAATAATAATAATAATAATAATAATAAATCTAGGAATACATGTAAACCAAGAAAGATTTCTTCTGACATGGTTTGATTCATCGCGCGTAATTTGTCCTATTCAATTATTTATGGTTATTATTATATGAATGATAATACTATAGCTTAATTCTTATGATTTTATTTAGTGAGATCTATAATAACTCAGTGTACTCTCAATTTCAGCACATTCTGTGTTTATAATTTTATTAAAATAGGATTAAGTTACCATCAAAGTTTCATATCTACAAAATAAAAGCGTTTTTCCTATAAAATAACATATGTACCAAATGAGGAATGCTTCTCTACCAACCATAAACATGTTATTCTACTAGCTAAAAAAAAAATACCGTTCAATATTTATAGTTATTATTACTATTCCGATGTTTTTTCGACTAATTAAGTCCTCTAAATTCTCAAACTCTGCCCCCTTCGAGTTTCAAGGTGGACATATCAGATGAATAAACTAATACGTGGAAATTCGCCCAAAAGAGAAAAATAATGACAATAATAAAAATATGCTAATTAATATTCGTTATGACCATGAATTATAATGAGATTAATGTTTGAGACCTTAATGATAAAAGGTATTGAATTCAAATTCTTCATTGATGCAGCAGTTAAATTTCAGTTAATTTATTAAAAATAATAATTAATTAATAAAAGCAGCGTTTACGAAAATAGGAATGGGAAGAAGATACCTATCATGCAGCCGCCGAAAAACAAGGCCTGAACCAACCCCACCTTATATTTCTCCGAGCAAACCAATCCGAACTCCGCCACCGTCGAGCTCCCTTCGCCGCCGATCCACTCCCACGAACCGGGTTCCAGGCCGCACACGCTCGTCGCCTCCGCCGAGCATCCTGCGCCGCCGCCGTCTACACACCGCCACGCCGGCTCCCGGTCGGCGAATATGACGACCATGGTGTGGAAGGCCTCCAACGCCCACGCCGTGCTCGTTAGGACGAAGTGCCTCAGCTGCCACCACCCGAACTCGCCGCAATACTTTTTCAACATGTCGTCCATACACAATCTCTCCGCCTCCGCCGCCGCGCCTACCAGCGGCGACCGGAGCTCCGATTTTGGAGGAGAGCTTTTCGTCATTTATTTAGCACAAATCCAAAATCATGGGATATCCTTTTCTTCTTCTCTGTTTTGTTTTGTTTTTTTTTTATAAATGGAGAGTCCTTTTCTTTCTCCGTTTTTTTCCCTTTATCTTTGGGGGTGAGGATATGGATTCGGATTTCGAATATACTATTTGTATCTTCCTCTCACTCACACATAGACATATATAAAAATAGCATTTTCAATATCAAAAATATCTTCTTTTAGCCACTCTCGTAGAAAACAACTTTATAGCCACTTTTGTAATTTATTCCATATATGTCTTCACATTTTTCTCTTTTCCAATGATGGAAGAAGCCGCAATGCTTTTTTATTACAAGATTTATGTGTGATCCTCGTAGCCGTCGACAAGTAGACTCAAGTTGTTCAACAATTCAATTCACTCTTAGTACACTTGTTTTTCCCCATTTATCCACAACCTCAATTCAACAAGCAATTCAATATCTACAAATTTGTTTCTCAATTATTTTCCAATTTATTCAACGTGCTACTTTCTTCAACGCATAGGTGATGCAGTTAAAATAAAAATAATAATAATAATAATAAAAAAAAACTAAAACTAAAACTAAAACGGAATCGTACTCAATTTTGATTTTTTTTTTGTCAGAAAAAAGATACTCCATCCGTCTCACTTCAAACACCCCATTTACTTTTTGCACATTGATTAAGGAATATCATTTATGTAATAAATTTAGGTGGACCCATTTACTTTTTGCACATTGATTAAGGAATGGAGTGCTAGATAGTGAGACATAAGGGATTAATAATTATTTCCTTATTTGGGGTGTGACGTTTGAAGTGAGACAGATGCAAAAGGAAAGTGAGACGTTTCACATGACACGGAGGGAGTAATATTACTTCCTCTGTTTCAAGATTGTTGACACGTTTCTTTTCCTTTCTTTTTGGCACACATTTTCACGCTTCTCGATGATGGATTTTAAAATAAATTTTTGAAGTATTTTTTCTTTTACGAGATACTACGTGTGTCATAGTATCCCGTAAATAAAAAAATACTTCAAAAAATTATTTTAAAATCCATCATCTAGAAGCGTGGAAATGTGTGCCAAAAAGAAAAGAAAAGAAACGTGTCAACAATCTTGAAACAGAGGAAGTATATCACAAGGTTGGTACAAGGTGTGTCAACCTAGAGATCGATCAAGTTACATTCCGAGTATAATACATAAAGTTCTTTGCCCAAACAGTAAAACTAATGTAAGAATCAGCATCTCCATTCACCACACACGAGCTCCAAAATGATATGCCCATTTAAGTTCAGTTGTAGCCCATTTAAGTTCAATTTTAATAAGCACGATGAATGTAAAAATGATGGAGAATCTTTTGAGGCCAATGATTTGTGTCTCATCAGAGTAGATTTTGTGACATTATTTTGTTGTTATTTAGCCCTACGTCTTATTACATCTTTGCATCCAAGGATGTAATTGTGACTTTCTACATCTTTGTGGGTATTTTTGTCATTTCATATTTTATTCCAAGGTTAAAACTTAAAACTAGTTTATATCGATCTTATTAATCATAATATATCTAAACATACGTACCAAACGAGCCGTAAGAGAACAAATGTCTTTTACATTTTTTTTAAAAAAATGGCTATAAAGTATACCGAAACGCTCCATCGCCCATTATAAACATACTTAATGTGTCAACCGCAGTGCCACGTCGGCAAAATTTTCAGTTAGAGTTTAGTGTTTTAGGTAGAGTTTAGTTTTTTTATAAAAGTGTTTAATTTATTTTGGTATGATTTTTATTGACTTATTTATTTATTTCATTGTCACATTAGACGTGTGTGTGGTGAACATTGAAGCATTTCTCATAAATTATATACTTTTATAGTGAAGGTTATCCTCATAAATTATGTCGACGAAAAATAAACGAGAAAGCTATGATAATTCAAAAAATTTAGAATTTAAATTATGTTGAAGTATATGCAGAGTTAGTGCAAATGATAGGTGGATAAACATTTTCATTTTTAGAATAAAACTAATATATAAGACAGACCAAATAAAAAAGTGAGACTAATATAATGGGACGACTTAGTATATTATATCCTAACATACTTGGCAGACGAGCCCAAGGTTGATGTCTTTTACACTAAAAAAAATAGCTATAAAATATATACTTTGTTTACTTTTTTTGGTTACATAGTTCTCCCAAATACTATTATTTTTACCATAATCAAATGAAGTTTGGATTAAATATAGTCTTTGTTTATAAAAGGCATCAGGAAATAGTGACCATTATAAAATAAGCACACCAAAATTTATATTCCGTTGGTCCATTCGGTGCTTGTGTTTTTATTTAAGAAGAGGCTAAAACTTAAAACGTGTAAGCAAAAGGCAGAGATTGCTTAAGACGCCGCCAACTACACCTTTTCGAAAGCAACTGAGCGCTTTTTCTCCCATTTTTGTGGCTTCCCTTCCAAAACATTCTTGCTTAGTAGCTTCATCGATCGTAATCCTACCTCACCACCCAATATATAATAATTACCTACTCCAAATGCTTCTTAATCCAGGAGCTTAATTTCAATTTATGGATGATCAGAAAATGGCAGCTATCTTCACATTACTTTTGTCCATGCTCATGACATTTTTCTTGGTTGAGTCTTCTGAGTCGATTAGCAGAGATGATTTTCCACAAAACTTCACTTTCGGAACTGCTTCTTCAGCTTACCAGGTGAGTGATATATACCTATACCTCAAACTTTCTTGTATGTGTGTGTATTCCTGCGTGTGAGTGAGTGGTTATATATGGTGTTGTTTATCAGTTTGAAGGAGCTGCCAATGAAGGAAATAAAGGCCAAAGCATATGGGATACCTTCTCTAGGAAACCAGGTTGGTAAAAAGTAAAAACTCTCTCTCTCTCTCTCTCCATATATACTTATATGTGTGTGTATGTGTGTCAACCACACAATTCGTGCAATTCGCGATTCTGATCTTCTATTGTTATTTCGTGTGACATCTCTTATTGTATTAATGGATTGTTGAGAATCATCCGTTGATTCAATAAGAGATTGTATTAATGGATTATTGACAATCATCTATTGATTCAATAAGAGATGTTATATCAGATTGCAATAAAGGGCAAATTTGAGCTAATTAGTAAATAACATTATGTTTTCATCACAAAAAAATTAGGAAGGATATTGGATTTCAGCAATGCAGACACCGCGGTTGATCAGTACCATCGCTTCCAGGTGGATTTTCAAGAAAATACGTACTTTTTATTTTACTTTAATTTTAACCAATTCTCTTTTTGTTTTATTTTATTTTATGTACTATAGTTTAATAACCGACGACTCTGCTTTTATTGATACTTGGCCTTTCAATAATCGGTTTATTAGGATAGAGCCGAAACTGATGACGAAAAAGGAATCTTTCATTTATATAAGTTTTAAAGCCAAAATGTTGAGATTAAAGTATTCAGGAGGATAAGCATGCCAACGTTTTTATTTTTATTTTTTATGTATATATACATTTCATTACGTCTCTTGGAAAACAAGATAAGAAGAATAAATGATTTTCCTATTGTGAAAATTGGATGCTTTTATGGCACGAGGTTTACTTTATGAAATTGGAATTTCACCAACTGAAATGGATGCAGAGTGACATAGACTTGATGGATGATTTGGGAATAGATGCTTATAGATTCTCCATATCTTGGTCAAGGATCTTGCCTAGTAAGATTTAATTAACAAGCATTTGAACCCTCAATTCCCGATTCGGATCCTTTCTTACATTTCAGTGTTGCATCTTCTATTGCACCGTCAGATGCTCGTCGATCATGTGTTAAAACTATTTCCTAAATCAGCAATAATTAAAGAATTCCATAAACAAATATGTTGAACACCTGGCAAGCATCCGACGATAGAGAGGATTCGAATCGCAAAATTTCCCACCTAACATTATGCTATGCATGTAGATGGAACAGGTGAACCAAATCCCCAAGGAATAGCTTACTACAACAATCTCATCGATTCCTTAATAGAAAAAGGTTGGATTAAGAGGAATCATATCTTAATATTATATATCTCAATCTCATTAAAACATTTTTAATTAGTTGTTGATTCTATAAGGCATCCAGCCTTACGTGACCTTGTACCATTGGGATCTTCCGCAAATGCTAGAAGATAGTTATGGGGGACTCTTGAGCAATCAAGTAGTGTATGTATTTTTCTTTTTAATCAATATGGTTTAATAATGTGATGAATAGTTGAAGTATATATAATTGGTTAACTCATACTTTTTGCAGGCAGGATTTTGAGAACTATGCATACATATGCTTCGAAGCTTTTGGCGATAGAGTGAAGCATTGGATGACTTTCAACGAGCCACACGGTATAGCTATCCAAGGCTATGACTTCGGTATTCAAGCTCCGGGGAGATGCTCGATTCTCGGACATTTGTTCTGCAAAGCCGGAAAATCTTCTGTCGAACCTTATGTAGTAGCACATAATGTTCTTCTGTCTCATGCTAGAGCTTATCATACCTATCAGAATAATTTTAAGGTACTTATTTTGATAAAAAAAAAAAAGTTTGTAATTTTTATTGGAATGAACCCTTTCGATGAATGTGATTGCTGTAGGAAATCCAACGAGGCGTGGTTGGGATAGTACTGGATGCTAAGTGGTACGAGCCCATATCCGACAACGAAGAAGATGTGGATGCTGCGCAGAGAGCCATGGATTTCGGACTTGGATGGTAATAACTCACAAAGACTACTTAATTAGAGGAGATAAATTAAGTATTCATATTTGGTTGAATTAAATAAGTTTGACATCTAAATCAGGTTCCTTGATCCACTTCTACTTGGGAATTACCCTCTTTCAATGCAGAAGTTGGTGGCTGAAAGGCTGCCCGAGATCACCCCGGAGGTGTCCCGATTCCTCAAGGGAACTCTTGATTTTGTCGGTATAAATCACTACACGACGTTATATGTGCGCAATGATAGAATGAAACTCCGTAAGCTCATTTTGCAGGACGCCTCAACCGATTCTGCTGTCATTACAACTTGTAAGATGCCATCAATACTTGATCAATTTTTTTTTTTTCGAGCAACGAGACTTTGGACTAATGTTATTCCCTTGTTTGTTTTAGCTTCAAAGCATGGAGTTGCAATTGGAGACAGAGTATGCCTCAACTTATATATCATCAAGTAGTTGTCCCAAACTATTTGAAAGTCTGTATAATTTATACCTATTTTTGCAGGCGTCGTCAAGTTGGCTATACATCGTTCCTTGGGGGATTCGGAAGCTGGCAAACTACATCAAAGACAAGTATGACAATCCAACGGTAATCATAACCGAAAATGGTAAGGTTTTTCAGGTGGTTGAGATGGTGTAATTCAGAATTTTGGTGATGTATGTTGTGAATTTGCAGGAATGGATGATCCGAATAGATCTCTCTCGTCCCTCGACAAGGCTTTACAGGACGATAAGAGAATAAGTTACCACAGAGACTATCTCTCAAACCTCTCTGCTGCAATAAGGTACTAAAATGGTAAACCCTCCATAAAATTTCATATTATGAGCCTAATCTTTGAGCACTAATGCAGGCAAGATAACTGTGACATTCGCGGCTATTTTGTGTGGTCGTTGCTCGATAACTGGGAATGGAACATGGGATACACGAAGAGGTTTGGCCTTTACTATGTGGACTTTAAGAACAACCTCACTAGGATTCCCAAGTCCTCTGTCAAGTGGTTCCGAAACATGCTCGCGTCACCCGTGGACAATGCTGCGTTGCATTTTGAGTGACAATCCAACTTGTGGTATTTTTATATCAAATTTGTACATTTTATGTCAATTGTAGAACAATATTTATTGAATTATGGACATGTAGAGCTAAACAAAAACCAAAAAGTATTCTTACGTTCATATAATTAATAATCAAGACATTGATTGGCATATATTCGAGTATGAAGCCATTCCTTTTCTTCTAGATAAAAACTTGGGTGAGGTCGGCCACATAGTGTGGCCGGGTCAAAGTGTCAATCTTTACATAGAAAAATGCTAATCTATACGAATAAAAGTGTCAATCTTTAACATAATTATTTTACGAATAAAATGCCAATTTTTAAAAGTGTCAATCTTTATACAGAAAATTGTTAATCTACACGAATAAAAGTGCCAGTATTTTAGCCGTCCGCACGGTGCCTCTGGCTGACCCAAGTGTGTCCCTTTCTTCTATTGTATTTGTAATGGTCCCTCTAACAAAGTGTATGTATAGTTTAATGTGTTTTGTAATTAGAATTTTCTGAAATTTTAGTGCCAAGTAATTCTCATTCACAATTTTTTTTAAATGTAGAAGGATCAATCACGTGCCTTTTTCACATTCCCTTCAAATTGCATACCATCAACAAATTGAAACACAATTGATTCAATTGCCACAAATCTAGCCATTTTATCTCTAGCGCACGGCCACTTTCATGGCTATATTTAGACAAAGGTTATTGGTATCTCTTGAAATTCCCCATCTCACTTTTGGTGTCCCACTCTGTTTTCATGTTCATTTTTTTTTCCCTTCAATTTTAATATCTTATGTTTTACTTTACTTTTATGACTATTGACTAGGATTCACTAGCTATATCAAATTAGTCATATAATTATTTTTAAGCATTTAGTTTTAATTTATTCGGTATTAATTGAATTTTTGGGTTGATAAATCCATCACGAGAATATATATTATAGTTATATTTTAGAGGTAAATATTAATTCAGGTCTATAATATATATATATATATATATATATATATATATATATATATATATATATATTTAATTTGGGAATAGCTCAAGGTTTATTTCGTTGTAAATTCACAAACTTTCCATAAATTCTGATTTTCCCCATAAACTATGAACTTTGATTTTAAATATATATATTATAAGCTTTTCTGGAATTTCCCTCAAATCAAATTCCAAATTTCCAACCAAAATGTAACTAACTTGCACCAAAATTCAGGATCATGATTTTATTTTTCAACTTTTAAAATGACACATGATTAGTTGCCAACAACTGACATCGTGTAATGTCTTCATCGGTTCATCCTTTATCAATTATAAATTATATTATTACAAGCTACACACTTCACAAATTTTTAGTCTGGTTTTTATTTTATGGCAACTTTGAGAGAATATTTGATCAACCATATCACTATTAAAATTGTAGGTCGCGGGATAAGTGTCACACTAGAGGGGGAGAGGCGGGTTAAATACGCTTGAGTTGTCTTTTGACAACTTTTTTCGAATTTAGCCTCTTTCATTATATACCGCTTTTACAAAACAAATTATTAGTCGGGTGGGTGGGGAATAGACCTGCCCACGGGCCGAGCCCGCCGGTTTCGGGCCCGGCCCGGCGGGCCACAGGCCTCGGACAGCATGAACCTAGCCCGGCCCTAGACTTGTGCCGCGGTTTAGGGCTCGGCCCTAGGCCCGCCGGTTTAGGGCCGGGCCAGAACCGTAGGGCCTAGGGCCGGCCCGGCGGTTCACGCACATGGGAAAGGGGATGGGATGGCTGAAGGCTGAAGGCTGAAGGCTGAAAAACAGAGCAATGCTCTGTTTCAGTGAAATGCTCTCGGCATTTTCGCCCTTAAGGGCTATTTAATTTTTTTTTTTTTTTTTTTTTTTTTCTTTCAACTTTTTTTAAGATTTTAAATTTTATTCTTTTAAATTAATTAATTTAATGAATAGGAAATGTTAATTTGTCAACTTTTAATGTATTTTTTTTAAAAAAAATATTTAAATTACTCATTAAATTGTTGATAATGCATATCAAATTATCAATTGATGGAGGTTTGCAAATTGCAATATTGATGAAAAAAATTACAATATTAAATTAAGCTCAATTTAATCACTTTGACAATTGAATAAGTATTTTTACCTTTGACAAGAAAAATACTAAAAATTATAATAAGGGACTTGAACTCAATTTAATTTTAAAAATTGAGTTGCCTACGTATCCTCATTTTAATAGAGGAATCAAAGTCGACGTAGTTCTTATTACAACACAACGGTTCCTATTCCGCACCCGATGCCGATGCCGATCGATCCGTCTCGGTGAAGGCTTCATCTTCGCTCTCATTCCGATCATCCCATTCCGGTTCTTGAGCTCTAAGGTCGGCCCTACACCAATCATCGAGCAACATGGTAGCTTCAATGTTTGCCGGCTTCATTGTTGATCTTCTTTGATCTAGCATAAGACCTCCGGTGCTAAAGGCTTGTTCAACGGATACGGTGGATGCCGGGACGGCAAATAACTCCTTCGCCATCATGGAGAGTATTGGGTACTCCACTTTCTTCGACCACCATTTCAACACGTCGATCGACGGACCACTATCTTCAACACCAAAAACAAAACGAGTTTGCAAAAATATATCCAATTCACTATTACCTTGGCTCCTTGGATTATTATAGGTTCTATTTTGGTACATTCCTTGCATTTGTCTAACTAAAGGATCCATTGAGTCCATTGCAAAGGGAAAATCAAATGAAGGCATCATAGTAGAAGAAGAAGAAATCTCCGTATTATCTTCATTACTACCATACTTTCTCCTATATTCATCAAAAAGTTCTATCAAAGTCCTATGTAGATCATCCTTCATATCTTGCACATTAGGAAGATCAAAAAATATTTGTTCACCATCAATTACAACATTACTAAAGTCCATTTGCAAAAAAGCATCATAATAAATTTGTAGCATTTGACAAACACCTTCATATCTCCATTTAGGATCCAAACATTTAGCAATCAAGAAAACTTTCGGAATCTCCCTAAAATACTTTAGCCATTTTTGAACCATAAAATAAATCACACCTTGCAAGTTTGGCCTAGTAAAACAAGCCTTAAAAGACATGACAATATACATGCAATGTTCCAACACTTTAACGGAAGTACAATAATAAACACCCGATAATTGTTTAGTAGCCATATGAAAAACCTTCAATAATCCATATAAATCATAACATGCATCCCAATGACTCTCATTAAGAACTAATTGAGCTGTGGAAAATTCTTTCCTAAAAAAATCACATAAATGACCCTTATACTCCATCGTACTATTAAGCATCTCATAAGTAGAATTCCAACGATGAGATACATCGGCTTTGAAACATGTATAAACAATATTCTTTGAACGACAATATTTTTGCCATTTTTTCCCCAATATTTTTGATTTATGCAAATATTTAACGGCATTTTTAATAGGAACAACGGACTCTTGAAAAATCTCAAGCGCATCTTGGACACATAAATTCAAAATATGACAAATGCATCTAGAATGAAAATATTTTCCATCAAAAGATGGTGCACATGCTTCAATGAGTTGAGGAATACTAGCCGTGTTCGCCGTTGCATTATCAAAACCAACCGAAAAAACCTTATTAACCAAACCATATTCATTTAAAACGGTGATAATAATCAAAACAATATTTTGAGCCGTGTGAGGCTCTTCAAACTCCCTAAATGCAATCAAACGTTTTTGCAAAGTCCATTTTGCATCAATCCAATGACATGTAATTCCCATATAACTAGCCCTATTATATGCATCGGTCCAAACATCGGCACAAATAGAAACTTTATGACCCAAACGTTGTAAATATTTCATCAAATCTTTTTGTTTTTCCATGCATTGACGCCTAATCCTCTTAAGCATTTGAGTTCTAGCAACTTTACTAGCATTGGGACCTAAACCTTCTTTATAGGATGCTTCATACGTTATTCTATCGGCATAATTAAAAGGTTGTTTCTCCATAGCACAATATCTAGCACATGCATCTTCGTATCGACCTTTATCAAATTTAAATAAAATAGGCGTACCCGTCTCTGAAGATGAAGTGGTACCTCGAATTTGAGTTTGAGAAGTAGAGATTCCCCACTCACTCGGATGCGTGCTCTCCATGTGCCTATTCATGGTGCCGTAGCCTCCCTTTTCGATCTACTTATAAATAGTTGTGCAATAGTTGCAATACGCAAGGAATCTCTTTCGACCATCGGGTAGAGGAGGTTGGCCTTCGATCTCCGGAGCATCAACAAGTCGAAAGTGTTTCTTGAAGATGTCGGACTTCGGTGCTTTCTTGGGTTTTGATGAAGGAGGAGGAGGAGGAGGTTGATCGTCTTCGTTGTCGTCGTGCTCTTCATCGTCGTCGTTGGTGGAGCCATGAAATTCGAATCCTTGGGTTTCCATCGTATTCACCATTTCCTCAAACCTCGCATCATCTTCTTCTTGGGCTCGAAGTCTTGCATATTCTTCGGCTTGTAGTCGTTCGGCTACTTGCCTTGAGATTTCCTCCGATATTTCCGTCCTTCTTGACCTTTGAGTTTGTCGGCTATTTCCTTCGTCACCACCGACCACCTTGCCCTTACCCTTGTTTCCTTTGGAAGAAGACATAATGTGTGTGTGTATTTATGAAAGTGAGAGTGAGAATAGAGATTGAGTTGAAAGAGTGACAATAGAGATTTCAAGAAATGAGAGCTTGAGAAAGTGAGAGCTTGAGAGAGTAAGAGCTTGAGAGCTTGAGATAATTAAAATGAGAGTGAGAGCTTGAGAGTGAGAATGAGAGCTTAAGAATTAAAATTGGGTGTTTGATCTTTGAATATACCATGAATTTATAGGAGGAATGGAGGAAGAAGGTGTTGGAGGAGGGGGAAGATGACAACCAAACGGCTAGGAGCCGTTGGTGGGCATGCATGCATGCTGCAGCAGCAGCTGACCCCTGTTTTCTGCCGTTGGGCCCGCCGGTCCGGTCCCGGCCCGTCGGTCCTGGGCGGCCCGTCGGGCCCCAACGGCTATAATAAGCCCGTCGGTTCAACGGCTGGCCCGGCGGGCCAGCCCTACGGTTAACCGGCGGGCCGCGGTTCCTTCCCACGTCGAACCTAGCCCGGCCCTTCGTCGCGGTCTAGGGCTCGGTTCGGGCCCGTTGACCTGCGGTTTAGGGCTCAGCCCGTTGACTTTAGGGCTGGGCTAGGGCTAGCCCGACGGGCCGAAAAGCCCAGGCACGTCTAGTGGGGAATATGCCGATTTAAAGGGATGTAGCGATAAAACCGATTTAAAATTCTCACCCGAACCGGTTCACATGTTTTCATGCGGAAAATAAATAAAGAGGGCCGTTTTAAGGTAAAGGCGAGGCGAGGGCGGGTTGGATTGGAACTGTGGAAAAAACAAACTCACCAACTCAATTCCGAAAACCCTAACCCCCGAACAAAGAACATTCGATTTTTTGGGGGGAATTGATTGCGAAATTGAATCGATTTTGTTCGATAGTTGCGGATCAGATCTTCGGTCGTTGCTGAATTGATATCGAATGGGGAAGAAGAAGAAGAGAGGGGCGGTGGATAAGGTGTGGTGCTACTACTGCGACAGGGAGTTTGAGGACGAGAAGATATTGGTGCAGCATCAGAAGGCCAAGCACTTCAAGTGCCATGTTTGCCACAAGAAGCTCTCCACCGCCGGCGGCATGGCCATCCACGTCCTCCAGGTTCACAAGGAACAAGTTACCAAGTCCGTATCTCCCTCCTATTTACCTTTCTTGAATTGTTTCCTCTTGTTTATTTACTTGTTGCTTCTATCGATGGACTGTCATGGTTTAATGTTTAGGTTTTAGGTTTAATATTTAGGTTTTATGCGTTACTCTGGATTTATTTCAAGAATTTGATAATGTTGGTGCCTGGATATCTCCTGATATGATTCGGCATTGTTGTTACAGAGTCCCAAATGCAAAACCTGGAAGAGAATCAACGGAGATCGAGATTTATGGAATGCAAGGAATCCCCCCTGATGTCCTGGCTTCACATTACGGAGAGGATGGTATTATGGGTTATTTTGCTTTATTCTATAATGTCTTTTCTGCATTCTAGAGTTACTTGAGGTTTTATTTTATAGCATATCTTCTTTCTTGCTATTTTTTGGGATAGGGGCCAGGGATCGCTAACCTTAATTTCCGAAGAGTTTAATTTGTGGTCGACCTGCTTGTGGATTCCAGCTTCGTTTTATTTTGATTTCACCTTTGGCATGAAATCAGATACAAACAGTAGTAAAGTAAATCAACAAAGCTACATTATTTTGTTCACTTTAGGAATGAAAAACACAAAAAGCTAGATTTAAATCAAATTGAAACAAATCAAGTTTGTTTATGTTTGGGTTGAAAATTTCTCGGAGGTTTGTGTCAGGGTGTCTGCTTTATGCTAAAATGTTGCAAAATTTTTGGTCATGTATAAGAATCAAACACTTTGGAAAACCAAAAGTCAACAAAATGGCCTGAACCTTGTGGAAGTTGAAACTTTTGTGAAGTATATCTTTCTACTATATCCGTTTTGTTCTTTTTAACCTGTCTAGTATTTGAGTGGTGATGAGTCTGATGATTAATCTTCTGTAGTGTTGCCTATTCAATGACATTATGTTGATCCGTTTTTTTTACTTATCAGATGAAGAAAACCCTTCAAAAGCAGCTAAAGTTGATCTACCAACCTCCCAGATAGCTGGTGGTGTGATACCGGGATCATTATATTCTCCCCAGTCCATAGGGTTGATGCCTCCGAAGTAAGTTCCTCTGATACGTGCTCGTGTACTTTGTGCTACTAATATTATGACATATAGCTGTCTTATTTAACAAAAGTGGAAAGGGCTGGGACTTAATATTTCCTAATAATAATATGCTCCCCATTGGATGGTGATGTGAGATCTGAAATCTTGGATGTCTGTTGAGTGGAGGACTGCTAGGTTCTGTATTTTACGTGCTTGAGTCTTCTTATTCTATTAGAAAATTGATAGCTCAAACACCATGACCTTTCTTATTTGTACCGCAGCATCTCATGCCCCCCCCCCCCCAATACAAAAAGTAAAGTTCATGGGAATCATACCATAATATTTGATGCAACAACAATCTTCTTAAAGCAGTCATAAAACTATCTTGATACAGGATCGGATGCTCTAATTAGTCAATGTTACCACTCCATATTGGAGCGATGTTTCTTACCTGAATTACTTTGTCGTTAATGCAGTTACAATCCCAGAATACCTGGTCCTCCTGGTGGTTGGCAAATTCCACCTCGACCTCAACCGTGGTTCCCTCAACACCCAACTGTTTCGGTACCGCTCCCTGGGCAAGCAGGGTTGCCTCAACAGCCTTTATTTCCTGTGCACAATATTCGGCCTCCTATTCCATCTGCAGCACCCCCTGGGCTTCAACCAACATTGCCAATCACTCCGCCAGGGATGCCTGCAACTACACCTTCCATTCCTGTTTCTCAACCTTTATTTCCTGTCGTTCCTAACAGTAATGTTCCTCCTCAGAGCTCCCCGTTCTCTGCTCCTATGCCTCCAATGAGCTTGCCTTTAAGCTCTTCTTTAGAAATGAACAGTGCAGAACCTCTCTTTGGTGGCACTTTAGCAACCAATAATTACAGGCCTGTAGGAATCCCAGGTTAGTTTTTTTTTTCCAGTCTGTATTTACCTTTAATGATTTGATATCCTGTTTATTCCATGATTTGCACAATAATTCGCTGTTGTTTGATAAATTAAACTATACTCCCTCCGTCTCGCCGAATTCGCCTTGTTTCTTTTTTGCCTTTTTTGGCACGTTTTTCCACGCTTCTCGATGATGGGTTTTAAAATGGATTTTTAAAGAATTCTTTCTTTTACGGGATACTATGACTGTCGTAGTATTCCGTAAAAGAAAGAATTCTTTAAAAATCCATTTTAAAACCCATCATCGAGAAGCGTGGAAAAACGTGCCAAAAAAGGCAAAAAAAGAAACAAGGCGAATTCGGCGAGACTGAGGGAGTATTGGAAAATCTGTATCTTGTTGTAACATTCCTTTTCTTATTTTTGCATTTCTTTTGTAGGTTTTATGTTTCTTGTATATTTGTTGTCTTTGTAGTCAAAGTAGTTGTCATCACATGATCATGATCATATCCAGTTCTTTATTTCCTGAACACATTGTGCCTTGTATGGCGTGAGTTTTATATTTCTTTGTTTGTCAGTCGTGTTTACATTTCATTTTGATGATGCAATCTGATCCATCTCAGAGAAGTTGCATTTGTTTTTTTTTTAATTTTTTTATTTCAAAACTGCCGGACTACCAAGAGAAAAGGAAAAACAGATTACAGGAATGTAGTAAAGCTGATTTCTAGAACATTAAAGAAATACATCCATTTTTTTTCACATGCTAGTCCTTGACTATTAAGATTTAAAGAATCCGACAGTATTTTTTAATCTCCATTCTCATGTTTTTCCGTCTTACTACAGCCATACCTGCTGCTAATTCACATTCTTATGCATCCGGTCCAAATACTGGAGGTCCCTCTATAGGGCCACCTCCAGTAATTGCAAACAAAGCCCCAGCTACACAACCTGCAACTAATGAGGTCTACTTAGTTTGGGATGATGAGGCTATGTCTATGGTTAGTTATTTTTCTCTAATGTGAAATTTCAATAGACATGTTATCTTGCACCTAACCCTGTTTGCTGAGAAGTCTTTGAATTTCTTAAAAACTTTTCAGGAAGAAAGAAGATTGTCCTTATTGAAGTATCAGGTGCATGATGAGAATAGCCAGGTAAGTCATTAAAACCTTTAAATTAATATACTTCGGCCTGGATAATAGGGTTGAGTTAGTCAAGTATCCTGGTGGCTAGACTGTTTTTCAGTTCACTTGTTTACTCTTTTTTCACATAGATAAAGGTATTCTTCCTGTATGGCTTCAATTATATATCCAAATATAGACACATAAAACGTCTTTGCAACATGATCATGTAATTTATGTTATTTTCAATCCCCATTCACGTGATGAGCTGTTTTTTCGTTCTTGGCCACTGTCCGCTTGGCAAGCAATCCTGTCGATTTTGTGGTCAACGAAGGTTCAATTCAAGTAGGTACTTTCATTTTCGTTGCTAATAGTTAGTAATTCTGATTACCATGCCGCAATTTTTCGAGGATCTCGTACTAGCTCCATCCAAGGTTATGAACAGAGTGTATGTATTTACTCTTTGGAAATTTGACTTTAATTTTTGACTTCTACCTATGGTTACTTGATAACTAAGTATTGGGTTTGGTGGAGTAACCATTACCCAACAGATTTTTGCCCATTCATGTCATCATACACTATATTTTTTAGATCGAACGTGAATTCAGTGGGCCAGGTCAGCTCCTTTTGCAAAGTTTGTATATATTGACTACAAGCAAAGCTCTAATTCTTTGACTGATAATGAGAAGATTGGCTTCTTTTGGCTGGCCTAATATCAACTTAATTGAATGTTCGTTTCAGATGAGTTCAATCGATGCAGCCATTGACAGAAGGATATCTGAGAGCAGGCTTGCTGGTCGCATGGCTTTTTAGAGTATTGATGGTGCCTCGTTCTAACTGGATTCAACAGCTG
Source organism: Mentha longifolia (assembly GCA_001642375.2). Taxonomy (NCBI): domain Eukaryota; kingdom Viridiplantae; phylum Streptophyta; class Magnoliopsida; order Lamiales; family Lamiaceae; genus Mentha; species Mentha longifolia. Next base: position 22,336,814 of record CM038119.1, read on the forward strand.
GAGATAATGTGTATCGATCGCAACAAAAGCATCTGGTGGTTTTAGCCTCTACCTGGTGCTGCTTCTTGCAATTCTTTCTATATTTAAATGTTGTATTTTTTAGGATATAGGTTTTGGGATTGCCCCTTCTATAATTTTACAGAGAATGTTTTATTTTTCTTTTATTTTTTTGAGTTTTATTATTTAGATTGGTTCTCAGAGTGTAGAGATTATGGACCAAGTGTACCTTGACTCTCATCAGAGGTTAATGCAGTTCGACTAGTTTTGACAAAGGGGAATCTGCCTCTGGCTGGTGATTTTGGATGATGAATAAATTTGGTACATGTAAAAGCGTCGATTATTTCATAATAGGATGCAACTTCTATATTATTCTCTTGTTTTTTTCGAAGATAGTATTATTGCTTCTGTTCTCTCTCTCTCTGTCCCAGTTAAAGTGAGACTTTGCAACACATAATTGCTTTCTGCTCTCATCTATTTTCAAGTAAGATCCCATGTTTGAAAGTTGAAACTTTGAAATTTAACTTGGATGATTTCATGGTTCGAGAGAAATAAAGAAGCCAAATAGGTATATCACCTATGTTGCATAGGTGAGGGATGCGGAGGCGATCTGGCCATGCAGATATTGATTTTAAAAATTTACTGTACGATTCGGCAAGAATATGTCTGTGTATTTCTAATTATATACGTACATATCACCTATTTATAATAAAAATTAATTAATTAATTAATTGCTACATTGATTTTATAGTAAATTTAGATTTTAAAGCAATATATGTAAAAAAAATTTATAAAAAAATAAAATAATTGTAAAAACAACCCCAAATGCATCCTAGATGGCACCCGATACACCAAGTGGCGTATTCCATGCGAAGCACACCCGCATCCTACACGTATCTGATACTGCAATATGATATTTTTAGGAGGATCACATATTGAGTTTGTGAAGCACCACTTTGCACCCAAGGTTAATGAAGATCCCTAGCTTCAATTTTTTTTGTTTTTTTTTTTTGTTTATGACCTTCAAAGTTCAAACTATTTCGCTCCCTTCAATTTTCTTTTGCTTGCGTTCAAAATTTAAGATCGCTTCCATTTGGTTTTAATTAGTCATACATACATTTAATATTGTCGTCGAGTTTGAGTGTTAAATGGAAATGTACCTTCAAAAAGAAAAGAAAAAAAATGTAAATGTAGCATAAGACATTCTTCTGCTCAGTGATTTATTGTTTATAAATATGGACTGAAGGTAATAAACAGATCCCCAGAAAGACGTAAAGCTGATCGTTAGCAGGAATACGTACCACTTTGTGAAGTAGGTATCGTACTTGTATTTGCTAATTTAATCCTTGTCTTTTCAAAGTGGATTAATTTTTAAAAATAAAATAAATAGGGCTCATTTACTTGTAAAAATAAATAAATTAGGAGGGTAACGTAGTACTCTCTCCATACATGATAGATAGTCCCCATCTCCCCATTGCATTATCTAACCGTTCTTCCAAAACAAACATTTTTATATCTAAAATAGAAATAACATTTCTCACTACACATAATAAATACTCTCAACATATTCGTAAATTACACAATTTGCCCGTGTTGTACGTCCATTAAAAGCTAACTACATTTTATCCATAATTTTTTTCTCCTACAACCAATTTGATTTTAAAGCCTCTTAAAGAGTCAAATTTTCTTTTCCGATTTTGTCATAAATTGCTTTGTTTCTAAATGTTCGTAGTTGACCCTAAGAGACTACAATTTGATTTTAAAGCCTCTTAAAGAGTCAAATTTTCTTTTCCGATTTTGTCATAAATTGCTTTGTTTCTAAATGTTCGTAGTTGACCCTAGGAGACTATTTTTTTGAGACGAAGAGAGTATTAAAGTGAGACATTTTGTATTGCTGGTTGCGGTTTGTTCTGATCCGAGCACTTAATCTTCATACTAGTGTAATTAATAACTAAAATTCAACAAAATAACTAGAATTCCTTGGATTTACTTGCTTAATATTTCATTTGTCCCAACGAACTTGATTCGTATACATCACACATATTCAAGAAAACGATTTGGTGATGATTAGAAATGATAACTCAAATTCTTACTGATGTCTAAATAGTCCTAACTAGAGCATACCCATAGTCCCATACTATACACATTACTCTCTCCGTCCCGTTCATCTTGACATATTTTTATTATTTTATTTTCACATATATTCAAAAAACGTATCAAGTTAAACGAGATGGAAGGAGTACATAACAATCGGGTAGTTAAAACATGTTAGGATCCATTAATGTAAGGAGCAAAGTGGTGGTAATGATCCGACCAGCAGGCAATGAAGAGCGAGGAGAGAGAAAGCAATAAAGTGATCGGAGAGAGAGGGCAGAAGGCCGCCCATTTTCACTAAGCTGCAAACAAGTCAAAGAGAAAATAAATGCAGCAACAGTGCTCCACTCTAGCAATGCTACTAGGTTTAGGGTAATTAGTAGGCAATAAAAAACAAAACTAAATGTCATAAGTCGCATTTTCACCTCCGCTCCACTGTTGCAAGTCCCATTCTTTCCACTTGTGGTGGCCAACGCTTTTTCCGTTTATGGTTATTTCTTTCTCCTACCGAAACACGACTTTCCATATCTGATGCCCTTGCTTTTTTCCATTTAGGGCTTCTTCGGGGGCAATCATATTCATATCTGTGACTCTGAGATTAATTGACACCAACAATACACTGAGTGGTGGAGGACAATAAGTCTCTGACTTAGATTTGCAAAAACCCCACTTTTACATAAACCACCAAGAGCCAATTCATTTGCAGAAAGAGAATATAATTACTCACTCGAAGGAGAAACTTATTTATTAAGTTAGTAGCTACTAGCATAGCCTATCCCTCTGCTCTTCATCTCCTGGATTTCCTTTCCTTTTTCTTTTTCTTCTTTTTTGATGAACAAAATCTACAACGAATTTTTTTACAATTTTTTTAATAATTTTATCTCACCCTGACCTGTGATATTTGGTTGGACGGACTCGGCTCGGTTTATTTACTCTTAGGCCCCGTTTGGTAGTCAAGAAAAATCATGAAAAATATAGATAATAAAATTTATCTCGCCTTTTCCCATATTTGGTATCCGAAAAATATAATTTCACCGGCCCGCAAAATTGTTTGGGCCCGGACTAAATTCACTGTTATACTTGCATATACTCCCTCCGGTTTTTTGAAGTTGCTATATTTTTTTTCGGTACGGGAATTAAGGTAGGAGTGTTTAAGATTTTAAGTGGGTTTGTAATTGTGGAGTGTTTTGAATTAGGATTATAATTAATATATTATTTATATTAAAATAAAAAAATACAAAAATCAGAAATTAAATTATTTTTATTTTCAGTTTAAATTTAATTATTTAATTATTTTTTTAATTTTTTTTTTGGGCTTATTTTTTTTGCAATTTTCTGTAGTTTCTTAAACTTAAAACTGAACTTGAAGAATCTAAAAAAGAAGGAGAATTACTTCAATTAAAATAAAACCTGCAAAGTTGTTATATCATTAAAAAAATGGCGCCCTAAACACAAAAATTTGGAGCTAAATTACACCAAGGGAGAAAATTCGAATTTCCCCCCAAAAAGAAAAAGTACATAAACCTTCTACATTCACCCTACAAGCATTATTTTACTACACATTTCATTGTCTAATTTCTGCTCCTGAAGACTGAAGTGGAAAAGGGAAGAAAACACCATGGGCAAACACAAAGAGCTTTCTACAGCTGACAAGAATAAGGTTGGTCCAATTTCTGCTTCAAAGCTGCAACAATGGCAAACCAGCAAGAGGGGCGTTTAATGAAGCTGCAGCCAAATTCTGCATCACAAGATGCACAACTTCAAGGTACTGGAAAGCTGCAAAAACACAGATGCAGAGTAATGAAGTCATCAACTCAGTTTCTGGTAAGAAAACAAGAGCTAAAAGAATTCTGAAACATATAGATTATGCAAAGTTTAAAGCCATACCTAAGAATGAAAGGAGCTCTCAGCTGAAGATTTCTGTGAGAATGGAAGCGAGCAAAACTACAGTGCAAAGATGGTATAACATGCATCTTTTAGTAGCTCACACTTATGCTCTACACCCTCAACTCACTCAAGATAACAAGTTCTTGAGAGTTCGGTTTAGTTTAGAAGCTTTAGAGTTGGATAAGATTCTGAACAGAATCAGATTCTCACATATGCAGAACATTGTGCATATAGATGAAAAGTGGTTCTACATCACAAAGGGCAGCCACATATACTATCTTGCACCAGATGAAGAGGTGCCACATAGAACTTGGCAAAAAAAGAAATTCATAGGTAAAATAATGTTTGTCTATGCTGTATCAAGACCTCTCCTTGCTGAAAATGGAGAAGTCTTGTTTGATGGCAAAATTGGTAATTGGCCATTAATGGAATCATGTGTGGCTAAGAGGAGCTATAAACTCAGACCCAAAGGTACAAGGTACAACAAACCTATAGACTCAATTAACAGAGATGTGATGAAACAAACACTGATTGAAAGGGTGTGTTTTCCTACTATTTTTCATGCATAAACTCTATTAATAATTCGGTTACATGTATTGGATGTCAAAGAAATGCAAAAAGAACTTCATGTGAAAGCATTCAATACAACCTACTGCTTTATTAATATAGTGTTATGATATGATAACATGGAAAATGCATCATGCAGTCATCATTCATCATGTTTCTATGCATTTCTTTCCCTATGTACATTTCATTCTAGGTTATAATTGATCTCAGAAAATATATTTCATCACTGATCATAAACATGCAATAGATTATCCCAGCCATAAGACATAAATGGCCCTCAGTAGCAAGCAAAGACATAAGGATTCAGCAAGATAATGCAAAGCCACATGTGAAAGGTGATGATCCAGATTTTATGAGTGCAGCAAAAAAGGGTGGTTTTAACATGAAGTTGGTTCAGCAACCACCAAATAGTCCAGACACAAATGTCTTGGACTTGGGGTTTTTCAATGCCATACAGAGTCTGCAATATGAAAGTGCATGCAACACACTTGAAGAACTAGTGAATGTGGTAATCCAAGCCTTCTACAACATATCCCCAACAACACTAAATAAGGTGTTCTTATCACTTCAAGGTGTCATGATTGAAATTCTGAAGGCTAAGGGACACAACAACTTCAAACTACCACACATGGGCAAAGATGCACTCATAAGGGCTGGAGAACTACCAACACATCTTGAAGTTTCAAAGCAAGTAGTCACAGAAGCACTGACTTTTCTACTTGAAGCAGGGTAGATAAATGGAATCATAGAAATAGGACACAGATTGGGGGTTGAAGCAACATTTGGAATATTGGATCTCTTTGGTAGCCTACAACTCTAAGGCTGGTGAAAGGCTAGTTTTTTGTGTAGATTTTGTGCAGGAATTACATTTCTTTTTGGGACAGATATGCACTAGTTTTTTGTTTATGCGTATGCACTAGGTAGTCAAAAAAGGTATGATCTTCAACCTTTTTTGAATTTGTAGTGCATTTCTATTTGTTATGTGTGGATTTCAGTAGCATACTAATGATATTTCTATTTCAATTTATGAAACACATAATATCACACATAGCAAATGTATCATAACAAACCAACAAAGGGGCATATTCTAATCCATCAGCTATAACCTACACATAAAGGGCCTAACCAAGAACACATGCAATCACAAATAATCTGTAATATCCCAGATTTTCTTATTAAAATTTAGCTTTTATTATTATTATTATTATTATTATTATTATTATTATTATTATTATTATTATTATTATTATTATATATGTGTGTGTGAATTAGAATGAGTTTCTAAACTAAAAATATATATGCATATCTATACATATGTATATATTTAGCTAATATACGTGTAATACATATATTAGTATACTAAATTAATATTATATTATATATGTCATGCATGAATAAATATATAGGTAACTAATATGGTTACCATGCATGTACTAGTTAAAATGCATGGCTTCTAAGTTTATCTATACTTGTCGGCCACCTTATGCATTAGATAAAAGTTCATTTTATCAAGTAAAAACTTATCTACCTAGCTAATATATATACGTGTTTTATTGTCCTAAATATGGAGTGTTGACTCATCAATGCTATATAAGATGACTAATCGAGCCTATTATATTTTGGGGCTATAAATACAAGTCTTTCGAAGCCATTTTATTCATTCCTTGAATTTACAAGTTATTATCCCAAATATTCAATACGTATGCTATAAATACTATTAGTAGTACAATATTATCAAAGAGCATCTGTAGCATCCGACAAGAGATTAAGGATTTAAGTATCTCAAGTTATCAGGTGAGGCTCTATACTTACAAAGTATTGTTTGAGTTATTAAGTTATGATAAAATGGGATTATCCATGAAAATGTTTTAATGTGTTATTACATGTTTAAGGCTCTTATAATGTATGCGATCGGGTCTTTCGGTTGGTCTAACACACTAATCGAGAGGCTGTGCGCACAGTTAGAAATCGTTGGGTTGATCACCAATTGATTCTAACTTGAGGGGAGAACCTCTGCATGAAATTCCATTGTCTCCAAATCATGGCTCCATTTAAAAAGGAAAAAGGGATCCGACGGTGGTAATGTCCCGGGATCAATATAAGAGTAACATGGTAATACACATGCGCGCGCAATCATGAAAACAAGGTTTTGTGTGCATGGAAGTAAATGATTTCAAAACCCTTCTATGTATACTCTATTATCATGGATATTCTTTTTATGAAAAATGTTTTTGGCACAAGCCTACTGGGTACATTAGTACTCAGCCTGCAATTTCTTTCCAAATGTTTTGCAGATTAAGGAGCTGGTGGAACAGGCGAAGCTAGAGAGGACAATTGTTGTTGCTAATATATAATAAAAGCTTCCGCTACGCCTATAAATAAAATCCCTATGTTTTCGTACACCACAAGTTATATATAATATTACGGGTACTCAGACAAATCGGCCAGCATGGGTTGTTCGGCTTAGCCAAACCCATAGTTTGAGCTGTATGTCCCGATCCCATATTTAAATATTATATTATTTTATGTCTACGGGTATTCAGACACAGGCGGCCGGTACGGGCAGTATGATTTATCTACCCCGTAGTTCGTGCTGTGGGTCCCGATCCCGTATTTAATTTCTTAACAATAGGATTAAATATCCCTAAGCCATGAGCTCCTTTCTATCCCCGCTTCTTAATTCCAACCCCTTGCCACGTCCCGGCACACGTGCCTTCCCTCGGGAACTGGGGCGTGACAAAGTGGTATCAGAGCAATTCACCGCTCTGAAATCGAGAGTCTTTGTCTGGGTAAAGCACAACAACAACTCTCAAGCTCGTTGTTGCACCAGACTCCGGGTAAAAGGTAAAGGATATTCTTTTATGAGCATACATGAAGTATATGATCATGATTCATGTTATTGTAATGAGTTTAAGACTCATCATCATGGATACATCAGGAACATGCACTTATTTGAGAAAGTAATTACTCAATTAGGTCAAAGAATGATCATGCATGGTTTTTAGTTATTTTTATGACCTATTATAGGTTACAGGTACTGTAGATGGATCCAAAAGAACAAGTAGAGCTCCAGCCTATTGCTAGGATCGATGAGTGTTTTCGTAGAGAAAATCCACCGACCTTTAATGGACTTGGTGATCCAACTGATGCAGAAAATTGGATCAGATCGATGGAGAAAATCTTTGACTATATCGATTGTAGAGATAGGAATCGACTAATATTAGCAACTTATCAACTAGTTGACGAAGCTGATTATTGGTGGGAGTCAATAAAGCCGACAATAACTCCAGAGCAATGGGAGAAATATACGTGGGAAAATTTCAAGAATGAACTATGTGAAAAGTATATACCAAGTTGTTATAAACAACAAAAGCAGAACGAGTTTTGGAATCTCAAACAGGGAAATATGATGGTCATGGAATATGACAGAATGTTTAACCAACTATCACGTTATGCTCCACATCTAGTGAAAACAGATGCGAGTCGTGCTGACAAATTCCGACGTGGCTTATGTCACGGGATAGGTATTTCCTTAGCTAGCCAAGGAACACTTATATATGCTCAGACACTCAGCAGAGCTATGGATATAGAATCTATGCTTCCAAAAGAAGGAGAGATAGGGCTCGAGTACGTTCCAGACCAAACCTATAGAAAAAGGAAATGGGGAGAATACAAGAAGTTTTAGAGGAAAAGATTAAGACCCAGTACTACGACATAGAATACCAAGGTACGTGAAATTTCGGGACGAAATTTTTATAAGGAGGGAGGGATGTAATATCCCAGATTTTCTTATTAAAATTTAGCTTTTATTATTATTATTATTATTATTATTATTATTATTATTATTATTATTATTATTATTATTATTATTATTATTATTATTATTATTATTATTATTATTATTATTATTATTATTATTATATATGTGTGTGTGAATTAGAATGAGTTTCTAAACTAAAAATATATATGCATATCTATACATATGTATATATTTAGCTAATATACGTGTAATACATATATTAGTATACTAAATTAATATTATATTATATATGTCATGCATGAATAAATATATAGGTAACTAATATGGTTACCATGCATGTACTAGTTAAAATGCATGGCTTCTAAGTTTATCTATACTTGTCGGCCACCTTATGCATTAGATAAAAGTTCATTTTATCAAGTAAAAACTTATCTACCTAGCTAATATATATACGTGTTTTATTGTCCTAAATATGGAGTGTTGACTCATCAATGCTATATAAGATGACTAATCGAGCCTATTATATTTTGGGGCTATAAATACAAGTCTTTCGAAGCCATTTTATTCATTCCTTGAATTTACAAGTTATTATCCCAAATATTCAATACGTATGCTATAAATACTATTAGTAGTACAATATTATCAAAGAGCATCTGTAGCATCCGACAAGAGATTAAGGATTTAAGTATCTCAAGTTATCAGGTGAGGCTCTATACTTACAAAGTATTGTTTGAGTTATTAAGTTATGATAAAATGGGATTATCCATGAAAATGTTTTAATGTGTTATTACATGTTTAAGGCTCTTATAATGTATGCGATCGGGTCTTTCGGTTGGTCTAACACACTAATCGAGAGGCTGTGCGCACAGTTAGAAATCGTTGGGTTGATCACCAATTGATTCTAACTTGAGGGGAGAACCTCTGCATGAAATTCCATTGTCTCCAAATCATGGCTCCATTTAAAAAGGAAAAAGGGATCCGACGGTGGTAATGTCCCGGGATCAATATAAGAGTACCATGGTAATACACATGCGCGCGCAATCATGAAAACAAGGTTTTGTGTGCATGGAAGTAAATGATTTCAAAACCCTTCTATGTATACTCTATTATCATGGATATTCTTTTTATGAAAAATGTTTTTGGCACAAGCCTACTGGGTACATTAGTACTCAGCCTGCAATTTCTTTCCAAATGTTTTGCAGATTAAGGAGCTGGTGGAACAGGCGAAGCTAGAGAGGACAATTGTTGTTGCTAATATATAATAAAAGCTTCCGCTACGCCTATAAATAAAATCCCTATGTTTTCGTACACCACAAGTTATATATAATATTACGGGTACTCAGACAAATCGGCCAGCATGGGTTGTTCGGCTTAGCCAAACCCATAGTTTGAGCTGTATGTCCCGATCCCGTATTTAAATATTATATTATTTTATGTCTACGGGTATTCAGACACAGGCGGCCGGTACGGGCAGTATGATTTATTTACCCCGTAGTTCGTGTTGTGGGTCCCGATCCCGTATTTAATTTCTTAACAATAGGATTAAATATCCCTAAGCCATGAGCTCGTTTCTATCCCCGCTTCTTAATTCCAACCCCTTGCCACATCCCAGCATACGTGCCTTCCCTCGGGAACTGGGGCGTGACATAATCATAATCACTGCATCCACAATGAGCATGCAAGAAACACTGCATCCACATAAAACCTATAGATCCAATCGATATCAAAGCATCGAGAATCTACAGAGATCTCAAAAAATATACCACATTCAAAATCAGCCATTTTCTGCCCTCATTTGTGCGTCCAACTCCATGCACTCTCTGTCCACTTCGGCCACACAAGCCTCCCAAGTGTCTCCGGCTAGGTCAAAGGGACACCATGGAGGAGAACTTGTAATCTGTCTGTCATGGTTCTCTTCCACTCCGGCTTCCTCCACGCCGCTGGAGGCCCAACAAAGGAGGTACGAATGGGGGAGTAGCAGTGGAGTTGACCTCGGACGTCGGGTGTCCGATCGCCACCAACCAGCCCACCGCTCCGATCCATCATCGCGGCGAGGGGGCGGCGATCGACATCCGGTCTCGACCCAATAACCGCCAACGGTTTAGCCGCTCTCGGAAAAGGGGTGTAGCGCTCTGGATGTCGCAGATTGTTGTACGGTGGCGGCAAGATCGGTTCACCCAACGGCCACTGAGGCCAATTTCGCGGCGAGATAGGCTCACCGTTCGGATAGATCCAATCGGGGTGACCTATCTCGGAATTGCAGACAGATGGATGAACTAGGGTTTATAGTGAGAGAGGGATCTCGCATTTTAGGGCTAAAAATGAGATAGGTTTTGGAGAGATCCAACCGTCGTCGGCCATTGAAGGAGTGCAGAGATTGAAGAGTTTCGGCGAGGAAGAAGAAGCGGTGGAGAGAATGGGGCGAAGTGGAGTGAGAGAGGTGAAGTTGTTCTTCACAATTAGGGTTTAGAAAAGAGAATTGGGTGGGTTGGTTGGATTGGATTTAAGTTGGGTAGGTGGAATATATTTAATTGGGTTGGGTTGGGTAGATTTAATTAGTGTTAATTAATTACAATAAGGGTCCAATTAATTCTGCCTAATTTTTTTACTAATGTTAAGCTTAAATTGTTAATTTTTGCCAAATTAGGAAATGTATCAACTTGAAGGGACCGTCCCAAAAAGGAAAGTGTATCAACTTGAAAAAACCGCAGAGAGTATTATCCCGCCTCTACCCCGTCATAAGTCGTGATAAGTATTGTTCAATTTTAATTATCAATTTTTTATTTTCAATTTTAATTATTAATTTTTTATTTTCAATTTTAATTATCAATTTTCAATTTTAATTATCAATTTTTTATTTTCAATTTTAATTATCAATTTTCAATTTTGACAAGATTTTCAATTTTAATTATCAATTTTTTATTTTCAATTTTGTTCTTTTTATTTGCAAAATACAAAAAAAAATTATTTTTTTATATATTTCAATTTTGCTTTCTTTCAAGGGTAATTTCGTACTTTTGTAATTTTGGCTTGATTTAAAATTATTCTACCAAACACACAATCCAAGATATATATGTTTGTACCAAACACACAATATATTTCTTATCCCAACTTATCATACTTTTTTTTATCTCAACTTATCACATATTTTCTTATCTGCCATTTTCTCGGTATTGCTACCAAACGGGCCCTTATGATAATGCCATGTTGATGTAGGGTTTTGGACTCTCCTTTGAAAAAATTCAAATGATATTTTATGTCCCAATTTTGATGTCGCAATCATGTCCCAAATATTAATTTTTATTAGTTTTATAATTTTTTTATAAAATTAAGAAAAATATAATATAATTAATTATAATTAACATTTATAACTAGAAATTAAAATTTTGAAAAATTATGTACCATAGCTTTAAAGTTATCAATTTTATCTTAACTAATAAAACTGAAATCAAATTAGATTAGTGAATCCTATGTAATAATTGTCAAGTTACAATAAATCAAAATATATTTGACTTGACAACGAAGTGCAACTCAGTTGGTAAGGCGTTTCCTCTCCAATCAAGAGGTTGTGAGTTTGAGTCACCTAGAGTACGTGTGTGTGTGAGTGTGTTATGTTTACCGATCAAAATATATATATATATATATATATAATGTATATAGGGGTGGGATCTCGTACAAATGAGGTTTTCTGTAAAAAGTAAAAAATGATGCACTATATGCACAATTATAATGCACGATATGTACAATTATAATGTACTGTGCTCATAATGCATTGTCAATACTATCATAATGTATCAGTCATCATAATGCATTTTCAGTACAATTATAATGCACCAGTTAATATGGGCCATAGATTACACCAAGATAAAAAAAAACCTAAAGATTTAAAAAAATATTAAATTTAGAATGCATTTGATATATATACTAAAATTGAGACAGATGAGACAAAATTAAGCTCCTGTTGTTTTATCTTGGGCCGATCTTCATCTCATATTTTATCTTAGTTAGATCAACAAAACACTTAGCTCATCTATCTCATACTGGTGTTTGGTTGAGCTTATTAACTCCTTAAAACAACTTTATAAGCTATTTGACTGTTTATGTATTTCTAGTATATACAATTCCATTTGATTTTTATTAAAATTATGAATTTCAAAATTTCAATTTTTCAATTTTTTTATTTTTTATTTTTATTATTTTGGTGGTTGTTGTTGAACTTATAAGTTCTTTAGAGCATCTCCAGCCGCAAGCCTGTTTTAAGGGCTTGCGGCACTATTCCGGTGGGGAGGGACTCTCTCCAGATTTCATCTCCAGCCGCAAGTCCTTTCCCCGGGTTCTCTCTTATTTTTAATTCATTTTATTTATGATTTTCGATATATTTTTTTAATTCAATTTTCTGATTAACTTCGGCACTTGATTGCCAAAACTCATGTTCGGCTCCCTCCGGAACGTCCTCCAAATTAATCGGCTCCTCAGCTTGTTTGCCTTTTCCTTTATTTTTTCTTTGGGCGACTGCTTTCTTGTTCCCCATCAGGCGGGGGTGTTCCGGAAAATAGTCATCCTCTTCCACAGCTTCTGCGTCGGGATTGTTGGAGTTGGACGACCCGTCGTTGGCTAGCCGTTGCCTTGCAACGGTATTATTATTTTTTATTTTTTTTGGCTGAAAATCGGTTTTTTTTATTAAAAAAAATTAATACCTGGCTGATGTCATAATGATGTCAGCACAAGGGGGGTGGGCGGGCGCGAGCTTGGGCTTGGCTCGCACGCGGGCTCGAGCCCCTCACCGACGGTGGGCTGGAGATGCTCTTATGTCATCATTTGAAAATAGGCTTAGCCAAACATAGTAGTATGTCCCTATAAGTTGAATCAACCAAGCACTTACCTAATCTCCTGGATTTCCTTTCTTTTGTGAGTTAATCCTTTTCAAGTGGTCCAATCCCAACACAACGTTGCAAATTAAAGCAATGCATGAAGAGTGGGAAAAATTTACAGCTTCATATAGTTAGCAGCGAAGCTCTAGCTAGTTGTTGTTTTCTTTTAATTGTGATGGTGATCGATGGAGTATTTCTTTTTTGCATTTCTCCTTTTTTGTGAAAAATAAAGTGATCGAATGCATTCATAACTTTCTGTGTGTCTGAACAGTTTAATTAATAAGTGTGAGGTGAGGTCAGGTCTGGTGCACGTCCTTCCTTCCTCGGCATTGACAAGAAAACACTGAAATGATAGATGCATCCATCATGAATGACTTAATTTCAGTGCCTTTTTCCCCCAAGAGAGAGAGCTTCATTATTTCTCTTAATTATACTCATCACCATCATTATATTATATAAATTTATTTTTATTTAGTGAATTAAACTCATCAATATATTTAATACTAACTCATAAAAATATGAAAGACTTCACAATAACCGCCAGGTAGATTACACTAACCAACTCCTATATATATATAATACTACCTCCGTCCCGCCGAAATGACCTGATTTCTTTTCGGCACGGGATTTAAGGAGAAAGTGTTTAATTCGTAAATTGTGTTTTAATTAAATTTTTGAATTTTTTATAAATATATTAAATATTAAATAAGTATTTCAAGGTAAACAAAGTCATTAAATAATTTTTTTATGCATTAATTAATTATTTTAATTCACTAATTATTTCCTTTTTAGGAAACAAGGTCATTTCGGTGGGACGACCCAAAAAGGAAAACAAGGCCATTTTGACGGGACGGAGAGAGTAAGTACTAGAAGTACTATATAAGTATATGGAAGCCTCCACAATTCCATGCTTCACATTTTCTGCAACTACAAAAGAGTATCTTTTTCTTTCATTGTCTCTTCCACTTCCACTTCCACTTCCACTCAAACTTGTTTGAATTCCTTTGCCCAAACAAACCTTACTTAAATTAATTCTTGTCACTTTCTTGCACTACAAACTTCAAAAAATGGAACCTAATTTCCACACTCCCATAACCATACCTATTCCCTACGCATTCACCTCCATTAATCATCCTCCCATCGCCACCACTCCATGGATGGATTGCAGAATCTGGAGCAGACTTCCTCAGAGACTCATCGACCGCATCGTCGCTTCTCTCCCCCCGCCTGCCTTCTTCCGATCGCGCGCCGTCTGCAAGCGGTGGTACGGCCTCATATTCTCCCCCACTTTCATGGAGCTGTACCTCCATGTCTCCCCCTCCCGCCACTGGTTCCTCTTCTTCAAGCAGCAGACCCTCAAGAACTGCATCTACAGAAACACCGCCGCCGCCAACAACAGCGCCGGCGGCGGCGATCGAGCCAGCTACGAGGGCTTCCTCTTCGACCCGGAAAACCTAAAATGGTACCGTCTGGGTATTCCAATGATCCCTCCTGGCGTCTCGCCGGCGTCTTCCTCCGGCGGACTCATCTGCTTCGTGTCGGAGGAGGCCGGCTCGAAGAGCATCCTTCTCTGCAACCCTTTAATGGGGTCGTTGATCCAGCTGCCGTCGACGCTGCGGCCGCGGCTCTGCCCTTCCATCGGCCTCACCATCACCAACTCCTCCATCGATGTCATCTTCGCCGGCGACGACCTGATATCGCCGTACGCCGTCAAGAACCTCACCTCGGAGAGCTTCCACATCGACGGCGGCGGGTTCTACTCCATCTGGGGCACCACCGCGTCGCTGCCGCGGCTGTGCAGCCTGGAGTCGGGGCGGATGGTCCACGTGGACGGCCGGTTCTACTGCATGAACTACAGCCCCTTCAGCGTGCTGGCGTACGACGTCGCTTCGAACCAGTGGGGGAAGATCCAAGCCCCCATGCGGAGGTTCCTCCGCTCCCCGAGCCTGGTGGAGAGCGGAGGGAAGCTCATATTAGTGGCGGCGGTGGAGAAGAGCAAGCTCAACGTGCCCAAGAGCTTGAGGCTGTGGACGCTGCAGGAGTGTGGGACCCTGTGGGTGGAGATCGAGAGGATGCCGCAGCAGCTGTACAATCAGTTCGCCGAGATTGAGTGGGGCCGCGGCTTTAACGCGGTGGCGCACGGCAACTTCGTCGTCATACTCATCAAGGGCTCCCACAGGGCGCTGCTGTTCGATTTCTCCGAGAAGCGGTGGTCGTGGATTTCTCCTTGTCCGTACACCGGAGGCGGAGGCGGAGGTGATGATCTGCATGGCTTCGCGTATGAGCCGAGGCTGGTTGTGCCGATTACTGCTCTTCTTGAACAGCTTACGCTTCCCTTCAACACCTTCGCTGCCTAGCTAGCTAGATTTAGGTTTTGTTTTCTCTGTGTTTATTGTCTTGCTTGTTTAGTTTCTGTGTATTTGTTTTAATTTCCAAGAAAATGTCTAATGCAATCTCTGCTCTTGTTTAGTTGTAACAATTAATTAAGATTAGTAATTGTCTGATTTGTCTAAGAACAATAGCAATGAGAACAACATGCTAAAAAATAATCTGTTTTCTAGCTGGTTTCGGCCATCGGAGTTTTAAAATAGAATTTTGAGTAATTTTTTTTAGGTACTACGAGTGTCATATTTAGTACCTTTAAAAAAATTAAACTCAAAAAATCTCATCATTATAATAGTTTGGGGCAAGAAAGTGAATTTTCGGACAGGATTCCAAGTAGGCAAAATGAAAACAAAAGACTAACTTTACATGTTTTCTCGTATACATCAATGATCAATCCTTAGAGACAAATCTGGAAAAACGCCGAAAAAAAAAAAAAACACGACGAACAAAACAAAATGCTTCGGTGCTTCCTCAGAGATCTGATATATGCTACTACCTAGCAAAAGGAAAGTCTTTATATAGCCAGATGATGAAAGATCTGAAATCCTTCCTTCCTTCTTTCTTTAACTTCGTCGTCTCTTCCAGCTATATATCAACTTTTTCAGGAGGTGAGTCCATGCACACATTGTGTTATTGTAACGATTATCCATCTACTTGCTGCAGTTTACTTGACTCTAACAGTAAGAATGAGATGGACATTTCTCTTGAATATGGCTCGCAGTTCTTCATTAGCTTCCATGCCTATTCTCCTGCACATGTATCAATGTATTCAAAGCTCGGTATATTGAGACACATTAAGGTGCTTCATAATGATGCTATGCTATCAACATAGTCTGAACCATATTAGTGCTAATATAAATGAGCCAGCTCTGAAATTGCTTGCTTTCAAATGGAAGTGGAATAGAACGGAAGGGAGTAAGCAGATGTACTGACCCTATTTTGCAGCCCTTCTTCCCCACAAGAATTTTACGTTGGCTGACCTTTGGAGTGATGAAATGTTGCTCGATTCGAAGAGAACCATCTCTTAACTCCTTCCAGCTCACCAAGCGATGGTCGATGCCGTATGGAACTTCCTGTATCAAGGAAAGTTAATCAGTTGGGTACATTCATTCGGAGTTGTATTCCTCGTATTGATTGAACAGCAGAGCTGATTTACCTGATGCACATGATCCAACAATTTTTCCCTCACCATTTCCAGTGATATGTTCTTCATTGATTCTTCACTCATTGCAAATGGATCTTCGTCCCACGGTCTTTGTACCGCCTGAGGATAAAAAAAATTAGAACACCTCTAAAGCTTTCAAGGTTTATTTACTCCATAATTGCTAAGATTGTGAGATGTCGAAGGCCCTCGCAGATGTAATCTTTTCTAATGAGAAATATAAACGAAAGATAGTTGCAGATGTATTATCTCCAATCGTTATAAACAACAGAAAATGGTGTGCGCCAAAAAAAATTCAATCGGTATACCAGGAAATGGTACTGAATTAAAAATAACTTGAAGGCATAAGTTGATCTGTGCTGGTGAACAATGGTGACTTCTACTAAATAATTATAGAAACTTCCAACTAGCTGCTATTAACAATCTTTAATGTAAAATTTTGGCAATGCCTCAACTGAAGATTAGCCAGTAGGCTGTATCATCTATCTAGGATAGCACATACATGCATACATGATACCAAAAGATGACCGACTAAAGCAATGGGAGGGCGACAATAAAAAATACCTGCTCCATTAAGTACTTTGTAAGATCTTTTACCCCAGTACCCTTAACTCCTGATGTCAAGAAACGCCTATAAGAATAGTTGAAACTGGAATCAGGATCCACTACAAAATAGTTAAGAAAATATTATTAAAAAAATGAAGGAAACATGTAACATACTTTTCATATCCCGATAGGTCGCTGAATTCCTCCACAACCTTTAGCAAATCTTTCTTCTTTTCAACCAAGTCAACCTTATTCATGCATAATATGCGCTTCTGATTAGGGGTACTCATTGAACCCATTCTTTCGATCAATCTCACCACTCGCGAATCAGGTCTATACCAATGAAAAGTTAAAGATAGAAATCAGAATCACTAAAATGCACTGCAATACAGATTTATAATGCCGCTAAAATATATGACTGCAGGAGTAGAAAGGGTTTGTATTGCAAAAAGATTCACGAGCCTGCATAATACAAAATGGTTTAGCCTCACTTAACCTCTAGTTTCTAGATTATTTTTATGTAAGTACACACACACACACACACACACACACATAGGAATTGGATCATATGAGAAGCAATTATGTCATAAAAACTAGGAAACAACCATTGATTTTCTCAAGATCAACGGTTGTCATGATAGAAAGTATGATTATAATACATAATAAGCATGATTCATAAAAAAGCATAATTTCATATCTAAAAAGGAATCATTTGCAAGAAAACATCAAATACAACTATCAAGACGTGGCATATTTTAGGAAGGTAAAGAAAGGCCTAAAAGGCTAAAATTTTCTGTTAGGGAAGTATAACAGATAAAACACAAAAGTGGAGTAGGAGTCAACTTGGAAAGGGGAACCCACCTGGTGATATGCCTCTGAACATCAAATACAACTATCAAGACGTCATATAAACTAACAGAACTCCAGGCACTTTCATTACGAATTTTGATATCACTAGCAGCAAACCCACTTTTCCTTAACATAAGTCCAGGAGTATCAAAGAAACACTGCATGGGCATCAGAACTAGTCAGAAAGCTTCGATAAATGGAGACCCGTAACTTTTCATCAGTATAATGAGTCTACATTTAATGTTTATTTGATTCGTTTTTTAAGCAAAAAGTGACATTAAATAAAAGAGGCAGAAAGTCATTGAGTAGCACAGACCCAACAATTCCTGACTCAACCAGAATACTCTCTCTGATTCTAAGAGTAACAAAACTCCCAAGCAGTACACTAACGTTAACACAATCTCTCAATCCCTGCATCAAGTACTCTGCACTTCAATTTGCAGATTTGGCAAATAACTTGCTTCCATACAATTTTTCTAATTAGTAAAGAAAGATAATACAATTTGCCAATGCAAAGTACTTGATTAAAACAAATAATACTCCTGGACAAGGTGTCAATACACAACGCATTTCACAAGATAAAAAATGAACCAGCCAAGATCTCCAAAGCAAAAAAGGAAGTAAATTTTCAACCATGTTCTGTTCTTCACAAAACCAGAAGTCTAGAATAATCTACATCACTTCAATTTGCTTCCAACTTACTATTGAAAGCCAAAAAAAAAAAAAAAAAAAACGTAGCAAAAAGCAGCACATAAGATATATTTCAGCATAGGTAATAACTGTAGATCAAAGCTAACTTATATAGTCAAGAACTTAATTTCTTTAAAAACCTCTCTAAGATAAAACATCAAAGTACATTGATATAAAACATGTCTATATCCACTCGGCCACAAATAACTGGAGGCAAACAAGAAGCAAGTGATCAGAGAACATACAACTTGAGTATCTCCTTTAGTCATAACACCCAAAACTTCGTGAGTGGTGGTATTCGTCTTCCGTGAAACTGCTGAAACTTTAGTTCCCACCTTCACCCAGAAAGGGGAAAAAAACAAGATGATTGCAAAGTCAGAATATATTTGTAAATTATTTCAAATATGAAAAGAATGGGAGCACAAAAAGAAAGGGCACAGACCATGCTATTAGTGAGAGCAGATTTTCCAGCATTGGGAGCTCCAATGATGCCGACGGCTAAAGATTTCTGATCTTCATCCGTCACCACTCTCTCCTCCTCATCCTCGCTCTCACCTCCGTCCAACGCCGCCCCCAGCAGCTCAGCAGCCAGCCTCCCGGCCTTCTTTTTCCTCTCATCTTCTCTTTGCGAGATTCTCGAATGCAAAACATTTTCCCCAAACACTTGGCTTCTCACTCTGTCCCTGTACTTCTCGTCCCACGTTGTCTCCTGATTACTGCTACCGGCACCTCCTCCGCCGCTGGGATTGAAATCAGAATCATCGAAATGGGAACTGTCGAACACGGCATCTTGAGCGGAGAATTCTTCGGGGTTTGGCGGCGAAAGGTCTTCGTGCTGCGGCTGCGCAGAGTACAGACGGAGAAGGAAGGCAGAATCTTGGAAGGGTTTTCGAGATAGAGCAGTGGCGATTGGACTGAATCGTCTCAGCGCCTTTACTGCTTTCATTTCAAATATCTACAAACCCTTGTTCAGATGCACAAATCAAGCATCTATTGGTAAAATACCGATGTGCAGAAGATACAATTGAAAGGAAAGACAAACAATTGGTTTCGACATAAAATTGTGAAGCTGCACAAGAGTGGGGGTTTTGCGAGGGTTTAGCGATGCTGCTGATTGGGGGAGGGAGTCTATTTCTTTTTCTGTGTTAATACAATTTTTATAAATTTCTCTTAAAAAAAAAAGAAAAAAAAGAGAGAGAGAGAAACAAAGAAAATTTAAATTATATTGATGATTTTCATTTTATGTACTTTTAATGGATAATTGCCTAAATACACACTCTTGTTCAGAATATCGTCCCTTAACTAATTTTAAGTTCATCTAAAAAAACTAATTTTAAGTTTATCTATTCGATTTTTTATTTTTAATTTAAAGTTGCTCAAAATCACAAAATTTTGATCAAAACAATGTCATTTTAATGTCACGTCAGTTCTAATTAGTCATATCATCTTTAAATTTTTTTTCTCTCCAAAAGCTATCTATGTGTAAAATCAGATCAAATCAAGAAGTTAGATATTCGAATTAAAATTTTAAAACTCGTAAATAATGCTCCCTCCATCCTCTATATTTGTGGGGGAGAAAAATGGCACATTATTTAAGAAAAAAAATTAGGCAAAAGTAGAAAAGGTAAGATAAATAGGAAAAAATAAGTAGAAAATGGAAAAAATAGAAATAAAGTGAGAAAATTAAAAAAAAAATTAAAAGGTGAATAAATAATTTTAATGAGAAAATCTTTCTATTTTGAATATAAACACTAATAGGATGTGTATTATCCGAAATTTTTAGTAAAGAGTGGTTAGTGGAACTCGAATCATGAATAATGAGAAAATTTCTACTAAGTACTATCTACTCTAGTCCATAAATTTGCCCCCCAATGCGGAGGGTTAAGATTTTTATTACCTCTCCTTATTCTCAAAGAATTTTGTACTCATAAATGTTGCATTTTTTTTTTTTTTTTTCCGAAATATAAAACAGTACGTAAATAGACTTTCATAACTTTCTTATACTCCCGTAATTTTTTTCTAAGGTCAACGTGAACCCAGCCTAATTCTACTACTTATACAGTTATTCAGTTATATGCACGGTTGTATATGAAAAGAGGCCCAATCCATGAAACGAGGAAAGAGGCCCATCTCCACTTTTTGGGCTTTGTGTGAGAAAAATGGGATAAAATAAAAATGTATTGGCGCGATGTTTGTTAATGAGGAGAGGATTGAAATTGAAGGTGATTGCGGAGGGAAAAAGAGTAGCAGTAGCAGTAGCAGGGTTCCACTGTAGTTGAAGATGCCAGTGGCAAGACCAGAGTTGTCCGATTCTAGAGTTATTGCTCACGTTGACATGGATTGCTTCTATGTTCAAGGTTTTTCCCCATCCCTCTACTTTCCTACAGTGATCATTTGGCGTGTGTAATGGGATTCTGTTTTTTCTGTATTTTTTTTTTTTAATTCTTGATTGGTGGTTCTCCAGTAAAGAAATTCAATGCCGGTATTGTTTTGAGAGGATATTTCATCTCTCATGGCTTTTATCTTCAATTATTTTCTCTTTTCTAGGAGACTTGTGGTTTCAGAGGAATAATTTTATGAGCATCGATTGCGGAAGCATATGCTTGTTGATTGTTATGGAATTTCTAATATTTTCCTCAATTTAAAATATTTTATTTTGTTATTTTATCTCTAGCTATTTGTTGAAATTTTCGTGTTTGGAGTTTGTCATGACTGTTTTTGCAGTCGAGCAGCGGAAACAGCCAAGTTTAAGAGGTCTGCCAACTGCTGTTGTACAGTACAACTCCTGGAAAGGAGGAGGCCTTATTGCTGTGGGTTACGAAGCTCGTAAGTATGGAGTCAAAAGGTAAATACAAAAAACCAAATTTGTTCCGGTGTACTAAATTACATACATGATACGAATGCTAAAGTTTCCTATGTGGTTTAAGGTCCATGCGTGGTGATGAGGCCAAAAATGTCTGTCCCGGAATTCACCTTGTACAAGTTCCGGTGGCTCGTGGTAAAGCAGATCTAACAGTGTATCGAGATGCTGGTTCAGAGGTCTAAACTGTATTTATTTTGTAAGGCATTCTTCTCCAACTCTTAGAGTTATCTACTCAATGGCATTTATAATACTTGTAGGTGGTAACGGTCCTTTCAAGAAGGGGTCGATGTGAGCGTGCTTCTATAGATGAAGTATATCTGGATCTTACTGAAGCTGCAGAGGCAATGTTAACTGAAAACCCCCCAGAGAGTTTGGAAACAATTAGTGAAGAAGCTCTTAAATCACATATATTGGGGCTTCATTTGGTATACATCTTTATTTTTGTTTCTCCATACTCTATTAGTTTTTTGGCCCCTCTACAAGCAGGAGGGGTTGCTATCTTCATTTTGCTGCAAGATGAAATAGTATTTACTTGATATTCCACATGGATCAGAGTTCTATCATTAAAAGGCCAAATGATTATTCAAAGTTCCCGGCATCCTGTTTGTTTCCCTGCATTCTGTTTTAGTGTTACATACATTATATAAATCTTGCATTTGAAATAGTTCTTGCATTTCTGGGAGTATCAAATTTTAAATTTCCCAGGATGGAGCAGACAATCGAGATCGTGTGAGGGAATGGTTTCAGTTAAGCACTGCTGATCGGCGTGATAAGTTGTTGGCATGTGGAGCTATCATTGTAGCAGAACTTAGACTGGAGGTTTTGAAAGAAACTGAATTTACATGTTCAGCTGGCATAGCTCATAATAAGGTTAGGTAGCATTTCAAAATTGTATATACAATGTTTCTCCTTGCCAATGAATGACCTTTTTAGCTTTTTGCATAAAAAAATGTGTTCCTCTCTGGACTTAAATGGGTATTGGTGATGTGAACAGATGCTCGCTAAGTTAGCTAGTGGAATGAATAAACCTGCTCAACAAACCATTGTGCTTTCATCATCTGTCAATGAATTACTTGAATCCCTACCTATAAAGAAAATGTAAGTTAACTAGCAAAATGTGAAAACTACTAGTTTGAACATAATATTGCACAAGTTAAGGCAGAAATTATTACAGGAAACAGCTCGGGGGAAAGCTAGGAACCTCTTTGCAAGCTGACCTTGGTGTGAATACTGTAGGCGACCTATTGCAGTTTTCAGTGGAAAAGCTGCAAGATTGCTATGGCATAAATACTGGGTTTGTACTTGTTTTATGCTTTCTTGTCATTTTTCTAAAATATAGGAATATATTGTTGTCTGAGGGGTTGTGGTTCTGTTTTTGACTGGTTACTTATTTATTGTGATGGCATTTCATGAACCTATAACATTTAAAAATTGTTCAGTTTTTATCCATATTATCTTCTACTACAATCGCTCTTATTTGACTAATCTCTTTACATCTTTTTCTTGCTAATATCCAGGCTGGTATTTCTTGCATATATTTTGATGCACCCTTTCTATTTCTCATACTTCTTTGGGTTTCTGCTGTTTTTCTTTCCCTGCTCTGCTTTAGGACGAAACCATTGTCTACATTTTCATGAACATCACAAAATCATATCTCATATTGTTCATGGTATGCTTTTGCTGTAGTATAACATTTCGACGTTGCACTGTCTTAATTTTTGGTTTTGGTTATCATTCCATGCAGTACTTGGCTATGGAATATTGCGCGGGGGATCTGTGGGGATGAGGTTGAGGGTCGCCTTCTTCCCAAAAGTCATGGTTCTGGGAAGACATTTCCTGGACGTCAAGCTCTTAAAACAATCTCCTCTGTACAGTCTCTCTCTCTCAATCGACTTTTGCCCTTGGAAGATCTGTTTCTCACCTTTTCGGATAGCTGTTTGAAATACACATTTATACTTGTTTGATAGTCAAAACTTTGTTTGCCGTCTCTAATAATGTTACTATTGCAGGTCCAGAAGTGGCTGAATGAACTTTGTGATGAACTGAGTGAACGTCTCGTTCGTGATGTGGAACAGAATAAACGCATTGCTCGTACTCTTACCCTGCATGCAAGTGCTTACAAGGTCTTTCTCTCATTAACTTTTATTGCAATATAACAAGAAAAGCCTCATGTATCTAGTTTTACCTTCCTGGCACCTTTGCAGGAATATACTTATTACTGCACTTGAATATTTATTATTACGTGGCACTTCTCATAATATATGTATTTAATCCTCCAGTTAAATGACTCAGAATCTCTTAAAAAGTTCCCTTCAAAGTCCTGTCCCTTAAGGTATGGGATTGCCAAGATGCAAGAAGATGCCCTCAATCTATTTAATGCTGCACTGCGTGAATATGTTGGAGTCTACCATGTCAGGAGTAAAGAATCAAAGCATGAAGATTGGGCGATAACTGGTCTCTCTGTCTCAGCTAGTAAAATAGTTGTGATCTCCTCTGTGAGTTACAGTCACTTTGTCTCTCAAACATCTGGTTTATACTGTTCTATCCTGATACTACTTGCAAATTTATTTTACTGATTGCATGTTTGCCACCAGCTTAGATGAGTAAATTTGGCGATTTTAGCACTCAAATATTAAAGTTTCTCTATCTCATGGGATTACCAAGTTTTTTAAGGAACTTGTTAAGCACTATCATATTAGTGATCCTTTGAAGTTACAACAAAAATTTTCCTAACTGCATTTTGATGTTTCTTTGGCCAAATTATATACTACCTTCATCCCATTACATTAAGACTTATTTGACTTGCACAGAAACCAATGAATGGAAGAATATGTGGCTATAATCAATTCTAAAGAGAGAGAGTTAATTGTAGCCAAGTATTTTTTGCCATTTTAGAAAAGAGCTCTAATATAATGGGACGGACCAAAACGGAAATAAGCTCTAATATAATGGGATGGAGGTAGTACACAATAAGTAATTTTATGTTCTTTTATTACAATGTCCATGTCATATCATGCCTTATCGTCTTATGCTTCTGTAGCACTCTAGTTTTTTGAGGAAGTTGGCTTGGCTACTTCTTTAAAGTATCTTTATACTGTTGTTGCTTCATTTTGCGGAAGATTTTTAATATTTTGCTGCATACCGTAGTGGAAAAGTGTTCTGCAGTTACATGTTGTGACCAGATTCACTTCATATGTGCAGTAAATTTCTCAGTTGTCTGCGATGTTTTGGCAGGGAACAAACACAATTATGAAGTATTTGCATCTCCAGAATCAGACTTGCACTACTTTAGATGAATCAAATGATTTATGCACCCAAGATGCTGCATCTCTGCCGTCATCAGGTTCTATTTGCTGTTATGTTATGCTTTTGAAATTTGGATATGCCTTTTTTGTGCTGTGAAATTTCAGTTATATTTCAGTATCATGATAACTGTCAGCTTGGTTTAGGTACTGGGAGCTCTGTAGGATTAATTTTGTCTGACCCAGAAAATGATGTGTTTGAGGATGAAGCAAGATTTGGTCATATCGTGCCATGTTCAGGACCAGATGGTGATGAAATAGCAGAGTGTGAGGCAAGATTTGGTTCCAGACTTTCAGTATATCATTTATTACTTGAAAGATAAAATAAACATATATAAAAGTTTAGATTGGAGATAACTCTGCTATTCCTGTAAAAGTATCTGACCAGAGTTCCTTTCATTAGCTTGTCAGCGATACCATGGTCTTTTCTTACTTTTCTTTTTTCTTCTCTGTAGGATGGCATTTATACCTACGAAGCTGCAGATAAGAAAGGCACATCTTTCTTTGGAAGGGAGCAGAACCTGAGGCTTCAAGAAAACACTCTTGCATCATCCTTAGGTGGCTCTCATCTCATCTGACAATGATTTTAATATCTGAACTTTCCCTTTTCTTCTCCCTTCCGCTGATTCATTGTCAACTTGAAATCAGGTAGTGAGACTGGCTTGGGATTGAAACTCACTCAGTCAAAGATAGATATCCGAGGACCTGGTTCGAAATCAAAGAAGAAAACGAAGGTAGAAAAGGTTAGTTTGTTCATACTTTTTAATCTGTAAATGGAATCTAAAATATATATTTTAAGGGAGGAATTCAAAAACTGAAATTTCTGTGTTCCTTATTCGCTGTAGATAATAGTATAGTACCTTCTTATGAGGAATCGCATGATCATGTCATTTAGTTTATTTTTCTTTTATCAAATGATTTGATGTTGTGTAATTGCTAAATAAAGTTGATCTGTAGTAGTATCTCATGGAAATGAAATCATTTTGCCACAATATGCATTTTGATCTCACTGATTTCATGTATTTTATCTTTTGGATAAAAACTTTTAAAGTATGCTCATGATTCACGACATTTTTGTAGGGAACTTCATCAATCTTAAGATTTTTCCACAATCAAGAGAGTGGAGAATCTACCTCTGGTAATTGTCTATTTCCTACCCTCTGCTTAGAACATGAGCGTCCTTTTTCTTCATACGATACATCCTTCGTGTCAGTATTTTCTAGTGGTAACCGGTTTCCATGTGAATTTCTAGAAGGTAAGTCACTTCAAGAGAAAACCCAGCAACCGATGACTGGGATCACACCAAGCATATGCAATTCCAGAACTGATGCATGGAGCTACAAGATTGATGAGATTGACCCTTCTGTCTTGAGTGAATTGCCCCCCGAGGTTCAAGCGGAAGTGCGTGCTTGGATCCAGCCTCAGAAGCGAGCTAACATTGCGAAAAGGGGTTCCAGTATTGCTCAGTATTTCTCACCAACTCCAAACTCTTGATCCTATAGGCCAGAAATTGTTTACCCTTCAGAAGGATTCTTCTCTGTACTATCAACAGAAGGCCAGAAATATCACATTGTAAATAGCTGGCTATTCTTTATAAGTTTATTCTGAGCTTGACTGAGCTATGTGTATGGAGATTGGCATCTTCCTGTCAGTAGAGAAATATATTTATTATTTGTAAATGCTCTTGTAAAAACTATATGCACAGTTGTGTATAGAATTCAAGACAAATTATGGAAATTCTTCTGCCTCTTTTCTCTTGTTGCATTTTGTAGTACTAGTTTATGCTACTTAGAAACAAGATAGCTTGACATTATTTGGTTTGGTTTGTACGTTTAATTAGTCTAAATGATACGTATGAAACTATCAAAGTTAAGTAAAATAACATGTACGAATAGAAAGAAGGTTGAGTTCTTGCCCAACAAATTCGATCATCATCTGAAAGGTTGTCAGGTCACTTCAAGTTGAAGGACGTCGTTGCCGTATTCCTCTTGTTCCTCCATCATTCTTCGAGCCGATTCCACCGCAGAATCATTACAATGTTCCAACTTGATTGACTGTAGAGTCGCTATGTCTCCGATGCCGGAAGGAATCTCCCTCAACTCGGTTAAATGGCGAACAACGAGGTGCTCAAGGCGTGGAAAGTGGGTGCTGTCAGTGAACCAGTACTTCAGATCAGGGCACTTCGCAATGGCCAAGAATTTGAGACTCGGGAATTGGGCTTCGACTGTTTCCCACTCGGATCCCGTGAAGGAATTCTCTCTCAGTTTGAGAACTTGAAGAAGGGGCAAGCAACCTATCTTTGTCTCCATCTCTTCCCAATGAAGCATGGTACCTTGTAATATTAACTCTTTGAGAGAATATGGAAATGTGAGGGTGTGTTGATGGACAGTCAATGAGGAAGCAGTTATTTGAAGAAGTTGGAGTTTGTGGAGACGACAAAGATTGTTGAGACAGAAACCATTGCCTAATTCTTCTCCTCTCGTTGAGGTTTCACCATAAGCTAACAATAATCTGTTGATATTGGGGATTCTTTTAAGCACATTCTCACTCAAGATGAGATTGCTCACTGCATAAAGTGTGTATAGGTTTTGCAACACCACTTCATCCATATCATCACCACTTAGAGGAGGATCGGGGAGACAGAATGGGGTGTTGGAATAGGTAATGACATGCCTAAGTAGAGGCATCTTCCAAATATCCAAAACGTCATCTCCACCTACGTTGAATAAAATTAGTGTCTGCAAATTCCAAAGAGAAGAGGCCCAAGAAGGAATTCTGGGCACCAAAATGAAACGCAAGTTAGCTTGCCGAACAAAATTCTCCTGAACAGAATGTGAACCGGCTGCCATACATACCCTCAAAAGTCTAAAATTAGATATTGAGAAAGTCTCTGGAAAATTTCCTATCAAACTACGCACAAGTGACGACGCTGGTTCCAGAGATTCGAGGAGTGGATTTGGAGGATGTTCTTCTTTTAACCAGGTTGCAATTCGGCGTTGAGTACTTATTATGTAACGAGAAATTTCCCTATGATCACTGCTCTCCATTAACGCACATACAAACTTATTCTGTAGACCCTCTCTCAAGGCTAAGTCCCTCAACAGATCATGCATCTTGAATGATTTCACTTTTCCACAACCATCGTGTTTTTCAACTAAAATCAGGTTTCTATCAACAAGTTCTTCTATACAACCTTCTGCTACCTCTTCCAAACTTTTCCCATCGAACGATTTTATAAACCCCTCTGCAACCAATTGAGGGATGAGTAAAAAGACTGCAATCTCTTCATCTTCCCGAAACACTCCCATATATAGAAAACATGGTTTTATATAAACCGGCAAGTTATTATAGCTCACGTATAATATTTGCAAGCAATTTCCATTACCTTCCGAATTCACAACTGAACTTAAATTTTCCTCAATAAGTTCCCAATTTTCTCTTGTTGGTTTAGACTTTGATAATAGTCCTCCAACCACAACAATCGACAATGGAAGTCCTCTACAACCTTCCACAATCTTCTTTCCAATTTCCTCCAACTCAAAAGGACAAATTTCTTCCCTAAACACAGTTTTACAGAAGAGGTCCCAACTACTAGCCTCATCCAAAAATTTCATGTCAAGCCCATCGGAATAGTTAAACTGAGAAGCCAAGTTTGATAGCCTCGTAGTTACTATTACTCTGCTACCATTTTCATTATCCGGGAAGAACTTTCTAACTATATCCCAAGCCTCAATACTCCACATGTCATCCATCACAATCAAATACCTTCTACCTATCATATATTTATACAATTTTTCACCTAGTTCACATTCACTCAAATCTCCCCCACCATCCCTGTCTACCTGACCAAGAATTTCGCTAAGAATTTTTCGAGCATTATGCACTTGAGAAATCGTAGACCACGCACAAATATCAAAGTGCTCCTTGATAAGGGGATTAGCATAGATACTTCGAGCAAGAGTGGTCTTACCTAAACCACCCATCCCT
Organism: Mentha longifolia; assembly: GCA_001642375.2. Lineage (NCBI taxonomy): Eukaryota > Viridiplantae > Streptophyta > Magnoliopsida > Lamiales > Lamiaceae > Mentha > Mentha longifolia. Next base: position 22,365,774 of record CM038119.1, read on the forward strand.
ACGATGGGTATGATTTTGCGAACACGTTCTCCTCTAGTGAGCTTGTCCAGCATTTCATACAACAAATCATCAAAACCGACCATGGCCACTTTCTGAGCACTGGAAGAAGATCTAGACGAATCAGCATCAGTCGTTAACTTTTTGATGATATGGAGTCCCATCTTCTTCTTTACCTCCATCTTGATCACATCCATTTCTTCTATCACCTTCTGCAAACCTATTCATTAAAACAATTGATTAGTACCTGACTTAATTAGAAATTTGTGAAGAGATAGATATCAGCAACCAAATTAAATTGAACTCTCTAAGTAATTTGGTTGAATGATCTGTGGAAGAAACGAGCATAGCTATATATGTATTTGTGTTTGTGTCTGATAAAAGTGAAAGAGTAGTTGTTGAGAGTACCTTGATAGAATTCAATGGAGCTGATCTCTTCGGTATGATCTGTGGATCGAGCATGAATTTGATCGACGATGTAGGACTCAATCACATCTTCAGCTGCGTAAGCTGCTTCTGCTATGCGACTCTCCAACGGATCTGCTTCTGCGGTGTAGCTAAGATGGGGATTGTAGCCTTCCAGAAATTTTTGCAGGAAAGTAAGATTTGCGACGAGAGAATTAGATTGCTTTTTGTCGAGGGAGATGGGAGGATGAGGATGACGATGAATTTGATCCACTATTTGCATAACGGAAACCAGAGCCGCATAGGCCGCCATTTCCGACTTTTTTTTTTTTTTTTTTTTTTGAGAAGAAAGCACCGGAATTTTCAAACTCAAACGGCAAAGATTTTGTAAGTGTAAGTGAAGAAAACTTGATAATGTTAGCCTTATCTGGAGCTAGCTAGCTGTTCTCCAATCCTGCATCTGAGCTATTCGACAAAATGCCTTAATGAAAGTTATCCAACACATTTATTGTTTTATTTATAATTCAGTCAATGTCTGGACATTCATATCTTTTTGAGAAGCTGGACATATATATCTTAACTCCATTGATAAACCAGAAATTGACAAACTTTATCAATTGAGAACATGCTAGTCACTCATTCATGACACCTTTGTGAGCACATTTATCGTTTTATCACTTTGATATTAATTTTTTAATTTTTATTTTTGTTTTATATTATAATATTTTAGAAATTAATATATAAATCATAAAATTTTAAAAATCAATGCTCGATTTGTTATTTTTTATTTTTAAATTCAAAAAATGAGTCATAAAGCAAATCGAGCTTTGATTTTTATTTATTTTTTAGATTTTATAATTTTATAAATTATATATATACACACTATATAATTAAATATAGTGATATCAAGTTTTATCATTCTGATAAACCTCCCATATATATATATATATATATATATATATATATATATATATAATTTATTTATTTTTCTTTAATACTACAATATTATTGAAGCTCGAAAGACATACAAACCGGTACCTTATATTCTACTGTATCAAACTAAAAGAGAATTCATAGTTCTGCATGTTATTTCATGTAATTTTGTTTGGCTGATAACTGTAAAATTTATTAGTTAAAATAATTGAGATAAAGTGTAAAAATTTAAAAGTAACAAATTGCGGGTAATGATCAAATTCAAATTTTCATGTGCATAGGTGAAATCTCGGTTTTGTATATATTTAAGACAAATTCACATGTTTATAGTATTACACTTTTGTGTATATGTGTAATTTTTTGAACAAAAATTTGTGAATGTAAATTGAAAGTTAACCCTTAACCCAAAACATTCTATAGAATTAAACGATACTATGACGTAATAATGGAATGATTTATAGTCAAATCATTTGCAAATCTAAAATAATACATATATGAATAAAAAATAAAAAAAACTAAACATATTATATTTGTGTAAATCATGATTTCTGCCATTGTTATATCCAAATATATATGCAAATAAAAAGTCGGTACATTATTGAGAAGGAGAAATGATATGCTACCCCCCTCTTTGATGGGCACCTCGTGGGCACCATCGCCGTTTTATCATTTTGACATTACTTTATTCGATTTTTTCGATTGTTTTATATTCTAGTACCTTAAAAATTATAAAATCTAAAAAATCAAAGCTCGATTTATTATTTATTATTTTTAACTTCAAAAAATGAGTAATAAAACAAATCGAGTTTTGATTTTTAATTATTTTAAAATTTTATGATTTCTAAATTAATTTCTAAAGTACTAGAATATAAAACAATCGAAAAAATCGAATAAAATAATATCAAAATGATCAAACGACGATGATGCCCACAAAGGTGCCACCAAAGAGGGAGTAGCATACCATTTCTCTATTCAGAAGATTTTTGGTTGCATTGAATAATGGTCCATGATAAGAAAAAGAAAAAGAAAAAAGAAAAAGGCATTGCAGCTTCTCAAGACAAAGAAAGATACGGTGATGATGGTAGTAAAAATAAAATAAGAAATTCACTTTTGCATGGCACATGCAAGTTTAGGCGGTAAAAGCAATAGTTTAGGAGGGAAAATATTTTGTTTTAATATATACTAGAGTTACGCCCGCGCTTTGCGCGGTCTTAGATATACTTTCTTAGTCTTATTTATTCGACCTAAGTCATTCAAGCATGATTATTTAGGAGAAGATATGAAGTGAATAGAAAAAATAAACACACATATCTTAGGAATATATGATTATTTCTTCACTTCATGTTTGTATATTTATATATTTTTTATAAAATTAGTTTAAACTTTTAACTCAATTGCTACATACTATAAATTTCTAATTCACGTTTGCAATTTTACATGTGTACTAATTGTACAATATTCCATTAGTACCGCTAGAATTAACTCATATTTTTCTTTTGAGGAGTTCTGAAATAGAAAAACACTAAGTACGTCATGGTGGGTAGAGAAATATTTCTATATCTACATGAGATTCGCCTCGAATTCTTCAAACCGCATGCAATAATGTATCAACACAAAACCTATCATTTGAAAAATGATTCATTTCATTCAATAAATAAATAAAAAATCGTTAATTATTCTATATCTAACTTGGCCGAATGGTCACTATAAAATTTTCTAAATTATGGTCTCGATAGATTTGACGAACAAAAAAAAACACAGATTAATCAAAAAAACTGCAATTATATAAAACTAAAAACAACAAATCTCACATATTAATACCATATGATTATTATCTTCGACAGTTACGACATGACTGGCTCACTGCCATCACATACTAATTTGAACTCTCCATATGACTACCTATATTAAATTATTCAATGTAGTCAAAGTTCATAAAATGATAAATTATATTACGTCATAGTTAGGTAATACGGAGTATAATTACTTTGAATTTATTTAATTCATTGTTCCAATTGTTAAAGAATAGCCCAACGAATTATTATTGGTACATCACTTATGTTAATATTTTTAAATGTTTATACATTATTATTCAAAAGGGCAAAAAAAAAGAATGGGATTGGACGCTACATTACATAGAAGATGAGTAGAAAATTACATTCTCAAAAAGTAGAGTGCACGGTTATTTGTAAAAGACAGTGGTTGTATTTATTAGTAAAAACATTTCACAATTTTCAATGTTTAAATTAACTTATTAGAGCAAATAAAAAGTCAGATGTCATTGATCAGCGTGTAGCATGCACTTAGTAGACAATTCATGCAATTTAGGCAGGATAAAAAGCATTTGGGCGGGAATTTTTCATACACGGTGATTTTGTTTTAATCTATATCTATATCTATATCTATATATCTATATATCTATATATATATATAAAAGCCAAGTAGTGGCTTATAGAGAAAGTTGCTGCCAAAATGCAATCTATTTTTTTAATATTATATTCATAGATTAGGGTCTAATATTTGGTGTGTAATTTGTGATCATCATATATATATATATGATCTAATACATTTTTCATAAATAAAATTAAAAATTATGAAACATATGAAATCTAATCTATATGTACATAAAAGCCAAGTAGTGGCTTATAGAGAAAGTTGCCGCCAAAATGCAATCTACTTTTTTAATATTATATTCACAGATTAGGGTCTAATATTTGGTGTGTAATTTGTGATCTAACACATTTTTCATAAATAAAATTAAAAATTATGAAACATATGAAATATTAATAAAATTTATATCTAAATAATATTCATTTATATATCACATATTCAACTTCACACATAGGTGAAATTCTACCATACATAAAGAATAGAAAAAAATACTGCACCCGTCAATAGTGAAAATTGAACCCCAAACAAATTAAAAGTTATGTTGAATCGTTGCCCCATATTGGAACGTGCAAATACTCAATCTTGCGTTCGTGATTATCTTACGGTGATTCTAATAGATATCTTCGACTACATTAATTTAGTGAAATTGTTAACGTTAAGCAAGGTTTTGTTTGATTTTGTTTATTTACTTTTTATGTGCTTGTGCTTATATTTTAATATATTTATATAATTATTTTTTTCTTATCTAAATGATGTAGTCGATTAAAGTCATTTTCGAGAGAGTTTTACTAAAAATAATAATTTACCCACATCATTTGTTTATTGTTGTTGATGTGTTTTATTTCTTTATTATTTTGAAATTTCTTTTAAATAATAAATTATTAAAATCTATTAAAATTATCTTTATATTTTATTTATTCAATTTCTTTTTTTAATAGTATTAATTTACTTACATTTGTGACATCCCGTGCATAGAACGGGTTGCAATACTAGTATATATAATAATATAGATATAGATTTTCATGACAAAATATATACTCCATCCGTCCTCCATTTAGTGACCCTATTTTTTCAGCATGTGTGGCACGCATTTCCACGCTTATCGTTGATGAGTTTTAAAATGAATTTTTGAAGTATTCTTTCTTTTACGGGATACTACAAGTGTTGCAATATCCCGTAAAAGAAAGAATACTTCAAAAATTCATTTTAAAACTCATCAATGATAAGTGTGGAAACGCGTGCCACACATGCTGAAAAAAGAAGGTCACTAAATGGAGGACGGAGGTAGTACTTCATTCTTGGCACATTACACTTTTGTTCTATTATCTTCGATATAATTCTTGTGATAATTGATTGACTTTTTAAACTTTTTTAATAGTATTTTTTAACAGCTTCAATAATAACATAAATTTGAATTGTTAATTATGCCAACTTAAGTTCACATTGTAGTTTGATTATAGAAGATTATGCATAAGTTGTGTTAATCTACACCATCAAAATAATTGGCCAAGTAATTGCATACCATTTAGTTTTTACATTATTGTCTAAAGATATATAGTTACAAATATTTTGTTAAAGTTAAAAATTAAAAATATTCCACTCTTACAGATTTTGTTCATTCATAATATATTGTTCTTTCGTTTTAGAGAATAAGATAAATGATAAATTATACGTGCAACACAAGTATATAATCAGTATTTTAAACTAAGGCATCATTTTATATAACATTATCTTTTCCTTTTCTTAATCGTAACAAAGTCAAGTCATTTTGATTCTCTAATACATCTTTGTCTTTCTTAGCTACATCTGTCCATCCATTCATAGCCAAAAATCCTAATCATCGTAGAGTGGGGAAGTTGAAAGCATGGTGAGAAGCCTAACTCTAGGCTTGGCCTGACAACAATATCTATCCTGAAATAATGGCCGCGTTGAATGAATTTGGGAGTCTTCCGGGTGAAGGTGGACGTTTGAAATGTCTCACACATTATCTACAGAATCACATAGCAATAGTTGGGAAGAGACAGCAGGGTTTATACTCAGAGTTATTCCAAAAGCGACTAAAGAAAATCAAGATCGAAGGCGTGACCCTTGATCTCATCAATGAAGCTGCTGAAAAGACGAAGGGCTTTTCTTGGGAGGAAATCGCCAAGCTTATGGTTAAAGTTCAAGCAGCGGCATATGCTAGTGAAGACGACGTGTTGGATGCGACGCTTTTTCATAAAGTCATAGATGATGAAGTTGCTATCAAGAGAGGAAGAAATGAAGTTCCTACTTACAGTATTAATGTCTGAAGCCATTTTGTTAACTTTTTGCCTTATTGTAGTTGGTGGATCGAGTAGAAATGTATATATTTGTTCACAAGTTGCTGCCGAGAGGGCTGGTAGAGGCTCGTGAAGGAATAAGAGTTCCTACGGGCGCACGACATGTCTGGGGACGTCCACTCATCTAGTGAGGAAGGATGTTACTGTTGGGGCTGTTGTGTATAGCTAAAGCAAAAACGTGTTTTAGTGTATATGATATGTATTCCACTATTTACAATCACCTATCTGAATAAATATATTAATAAGAATAAGCCCAATATCTCATGTTTTAGAACACGTGGATGGCTCGGGTGTCGGGGAGATCACGCAGCGTTCGGTAATAATTATGAGATATAAATAGTGTCACAGTCGAGATAGCTCGGGAAAGCTATCGGTTTAGACTGTAACATGACGGTAGTGGCGGGTCTCAGTTGCTAGTTATGTTGGTACGGTGGAACGTATTGACAGGATCGAGTGAGATAATGTTCTTCTGATACTGACCCTAGCAATAGATGAAGAACTAGAGATCTCGGGATTTAGAGATATGATCTTAATCTCGATAGGCTATTAGAGATATATGTGTTGTTCATTGTTACTTTGATTTGCAAGATAAGGGTCTATCGCAGCATCCCTGATGACTGGCCTCTTGGGTAACATGAGGGCACATAGTATGTCTAATTAGTTTTATCGAGACACCGTGTCCGTATTAGGTTGAGAGATATCCCCTCAGCAAGTTCACAAGGTTTATTATACCAAGTCATGCATGCTGATTAAGTTCAGGTATAATAATAAGGGGTGAACGGGTACTACTTAAGGAATAATAAGAAGTTAATTAATTAAGAGCAGTCAGAGGAGCTCTAATTAGTTAACGGATATCGGAGTCTTAAACACGAGGATAACTCTAAATAAAGTATCATCCCCAATCTACAAATTGGGACAGAGCAGTGATTCAGTTGTGATTCTTTAGTGGAATGCATCACAGCTCTAATGGAATAAATGTTATGGGTTGATCATGGAATTATTTCATTAGGTAAGGCTAAACTCTGTCTGGTACATAGATCCCTGGGATGGCTGGAGAGCTCTTCAAGAAAGGAATTCAAGGTATTATTGAGTGATATCAGTTTTGGACTGAAAAGAGACATTATGGGCTTGAGTCCATAATGTGGCGCCTACAGTAATGTAGGGGGCGCCTATTTCCTCTTTTGGTGTCCATCTGGGCTCAATAATTGCACTCTGGTTAAATATGTAATATGAAATAAATTAATATCTAATTAATTAAGATTCATTCTTAATTAAGAAATGAGATAATTAATTTAATATTTACATATAATACTTTCCTTATAATAATTAGGATTAATTCTAATTATTATTTAATTAGAATTTGTTTCAGTAATTATTAACTAAACCGGACTTTATTAATTAAAGCCCGTATCTTAGTGGAGAAGGAAAAAGAGGTGCCTCCTCCTCCTATAAATAAGGAGGAGAAAATTCTAAAAAACCTAAGCTTATGCAGAAGGGTGACGCACCGTTTTTCAAGAGTGCAGAGGGAGTTCCGAGTTCCAAAGTTCCGAGACGCCCAGATAGTCGGAGAACTTCGAGGAAAGGGATCACATCCCAGTAATCTAGATCTGTAGATTACTCCATCTGCAACTACGAAGGTATAACTCTCTAAACTTAAATGTATGATGTATTTGCATTTAAATTATCACATTCAATTCGAAGATCTAGTGGGAAAAATGAACGCTTTCGAGCAGCGGTTCCATCAGTTACATGCCGCCCTTTTGATCATGCTTGGCCTTAAGCGTGGGCGGGTGTAACTCGCGGGGCGCATGCAAGATGCACTATGATATGATGATGGCCAATAATAGTTTCACCCCTTAAGTATATTGAGAATGTGGGGAAGGCATTGAGCAACGAGAAGGGATGTCCGATGAGAGGCCAACAAACTGGTTAGGTGCTTATGCCGTTCCCCTGATGAACCCGATGGCAGGGCGAAACCAGTTATTGTCCATGAGTCCCCGAGAATGGGGAAGCCCTAATAGTAGAGAAGTTGAAAGCATGCGTGAGAAGTATAACTCTAGGCTTGGCCGGCGACAAAGTGGTTGTCCTAAGAGTGGTAAAATAAAAACCTTATCTAGTGCCAAAGAGAGCTTCAACAACTTAGGGTGGATACTTCTTGTAGACAATAAGATCTGTTTGAAAATCATAACAAAAAAATAACAATTGAGAGAAAACATGAATGAAGACTTGGAACGGGGCCAAGAGTGAAAAACTAACTGAAACTCTATAAATGGAACGGAGACCAATGATAGATATTGGTCAGCACAAAAAGGATAGAGTGCATTACAAAGCCTCTGTAAGGTAACCGGATGAGGGCCTTCATCAAAGCTATGAAGAGCTGTAAACATAATGAGAGACAATTGTTAATGCTTTATTTTATTATACAGAGTATGCCTCAACAAATAACTTATTTCATGTTATTTGGTGCCTAAGTTACGAGCATAATCATCAGCATAATGCAAAGTAGTAGGAGCTCCAGAGCACACTGCACACATACTCAGACAGACAAATGGTGGTACATTAGTCTATTTCTTCCTCCCTAAAGGAAAATAAACTTGGGAGCTAATAAGAAATAGAATTTCCTGGAACGACAGTCGTAATTACAGTTTATGACCGATGCCTAGCAAGCCAAAGTGAATGAAAAGAAGGTTGAGATAGGGAATACCATCGTCCAACCTTTTCACCAACTCCTGGAAGGTCTCCCCTAATGAAGAAGTTTGCTGCTTAGTGGTCATTTTAGGCTCTGGATATTCTGTGAGGACCTTTTGATAGATTATAAACAGTGAGATACTAGGATAAACTCACACATGAAACAAATGAATTTATGTGGGGAAGTTTTATGCCATTAGCAGCCACATTGGAACAGAACATTATGAACAAAAATATACATTTCTACTCGATCCACCAACTACAATAAGGCAAAAAGTTAACAAAATGGCTTCAGACACTAATTAGTAGAAACTTCATTTCTTCCTCTCTTGATAGCAACTTCATCATCTACGACTTTTTGAAAAAGCGTCGCATCCAACACATCGTCTTCACTAGCATATGCCGCTGCTTGAACTTTAACCATAAGCTTGGCGATTTCCTCCCAAGAAAAGCCCTTCGTCTTTTCAGCAGCTTCATTGATGAGATCAAGGGTCACACCTTCAATCTTGATTTTCTTTTGTCGTTTTTGGAATAACTCTAATTATAAACCCTGTTGTCTCTTCCCAACTATTGCTATGTGATTCTGTAGATAATGTGTAAGATATTTCAAACGTCCACCTTCACCCGGAAGACTCCCAAATTCATTCAACGTGGCCATTATTTCAGGATAGATATTGCTGTCAGGCCAAGCCTAGAGTTAGGCTTCTCACGCATGCTTTCAACTTCCCCACTCTTAGGGCTTCCCCATTCTCGGGGACTCATGGACAACAACTGGTTTCGCCCTGCCTTCGGTCTCATCAGAGAAACGGCATCAGCACCCAACCAGTTTGTCCGCCTCTCGTCGGACATCCCTTCTCGTTGCTCAATGCATTCCCCACATTCTCAATATACTCAAGGGGCGAAACTATTGTTGGCCATTATCATATCAGAGTGCATCTTGCATGCGCCCCACGAGTTACACCCGCCCACGCTTAAGGCCGAGCACGGCCAAAAGGGCGGCGTGTAACACATTGGGAGGCAACGGCTAAATTGCCACTCCATTCCTATAAATTCATGCTCATTCTTCGTCTTCTTCACTCCCATTTATTCACTTTCTTCCTCATATTTCTCTTTAAATTTTTATAATTCTACATCAAATTCAAGAAAAAAAAAAAAGGGAGACCCATTTGAGAACCAATTTAACAATTAGTTTAGAAATTATTCCGTCAACTATGCCCCGCCGCCGCCGCCTCCTCAACAAATCCGGAAGATATCCCGCCTCCAACTCCAAAGCTCGGTTTTGGTGCATATGCCAACCCCCCAACACCATTCATGGGATATTCATGCGAAGGCTATCGACCTTACTATCCACCCGATAGTCAAGGTTTCAGTCAATTTCTAACTCCTCCCCCCCCCACTAATTCCGATCAAGCTCGCTTTGCAACTCAAAGATTGGTATCGATGAATCTCGCTGCCTCGTTTGAGAGTGTCTCTAATATTCCCGCCCTACCCCGAAGAAAGGGAAGAAGGAGGGATAAAGGAAAGGCAAGGCGAGGGCGAAAGGCGAAGGCTGTGACCTATGACAAAGGTGACAACACTCCGGCAAGTAAGCCGCCTACTCAGTACACCCCCGAAGAAATGGAGTGTCTCACGTGGGCTTGGTCAACCGCGTCTCAAGACATGTCTAAGGGAAGAGACCAAACAAATAACCAACTTTGAAAGCAGATAGAGGAAGTATACAATCAAAAAAGGCGATCCCGAGGGACGACAAAATGCTCAAATCGCATTTCGAAAGAGTGCAAGCAAAAATCCGAGAATTCAACGGCTACTACTGCCATGTGAAGAGGGAATGGTCGAGCGGATCCTCCCACGAGTACATATACGACGCTGCAAATAATTTGTACTACGACAACAACAATAAGCAGTACTTCAAGTTGAAAGAAGCATGAAAAACCTTGCACGTGCTTCCCAAATTTCAGCTCATCGGGAAGAAGTTCTCCCCACGAGTGATTCTGATAAGCACCACAAGGGTGTTGATGGGTCATCCAACTCAAGTTGATCCGAGACAAAGCAAGGGAAGGGCCAAGCTCACAACAAAGGGGGAAGCGACATCAAGTGTTAGAAGGCGTCCCCGAGGAAAACTATGTCTCGTTGGTCCAAACAACAACCAAAGCAAATCAATCCTTCGTAGAGTGGGCAAAGGATAAGACTGCTTACCAACGGTCAAAGCGGATAAGGAATTACCAGAAGGCCAAGGCGATGGATACGAACGAAATGTCGCCGAAGAAATTGAAAGAACATCATGTGCTCTTGGCCACGTTGAAGAGCTTGATTTGAATTTATGTTTTTTTTTTTTTTTTTAAAATTTATGTAATGTCTACTATTTGAATTCAATAAATTAAATTAGTTTCAAATATTTATTTTAGAAATAAATTGAATGAATAAAAAAAATAAATTAAAAAAATCCAAATAGAAATCGAAACAAAAATCGAAATAGAAATTGAAATAAAAAATCAAAATAAAAACCATTAAAAAAATAAATTTTGAATAAAAAAAAGATAAAAAATAAAATAAAAATCGAAGAGAGCTCGAAAAAGAACCCCGTGCATTGGGTTGGGAGTGAGCTCTCTCCGCCGGAAAAGTAGGAGAGAGCCCACTTTTTGGGCTCTAAGTGTTCTAAACTCTCAATTTCATATTCGAGTCTCTCATTTCACTCGAATCAATTTTTTTTTGCAAATTATGTGTCTCTCATTTCATTCTCTTTTATCACGTGTGATTTGGTAAGTTGCTTCTCTAATTTCATATTGATTGTATTGGATGGGACATGAAGCTCATTCATACCTCAAATACTTAATCATTTTGATTATTGAATCTAGAGTTTGAACTCAAGTTCATAAGAATTCATGAAATTAAAGATAAAAAAGAAGAATAGTAAAACAAAGGGTTTGAGATTGTAATGATATATAATCCAAGTAATGATGATAAGACGTTGGACAAACTTATGTCTAAATGCAAGAAGAAGAAATGATCATCATTCATCAAAATCAAATAAGAAAAGATTTAATGTGAATTTTGTATTAACATTATAGTTTTAACTATTATTCGTGATTTATATAGAAGTCCTTATTACACTTGTCACTTTATATTTCCCTTCACGGTAATTATTTATTTACTCCTATATTATTTGAAATTTTAATTGTTCATTACATACTTAAATTTTGACTACCCAATTTCCATCAAAATAGTATGTATCGAATAGCCTAAATACAAATTTAGGTTATCTCATATTTACCTTATTTTTAGAAAAAAAATAAAAAATAAAAATAAATAACAAAATTACGCACGTAATCTCAGGTAGTATAATAAATAGGTAAGAAGAAACTAAGTATTTTTTCATGCTCTTCCTACTGGTTAATATCAGCCTAATTATTATTTTATTTTATTTTATCAGGCAAACACAACACTGACATACCCACACACGCATCCGAGGAGACTCGAACTCTCGACCTCTTGGTTGGAGGGAGCCTAATTATTTATTTTAGGTATCATTTGCATGAAATAGGTGATTCATCTAACTTATAATGTGTCGAAAATTAGCTCTTGCAGAACATATAAGTAAGCTAAACACATTGCAAATCAAACAATTTGGCAGCTTTTAATTAGCTTTTCCCATAATGGTGAAAGTTGGCCTTTTAAATTTTTTTTTTTTTTTTTGACCTTTTAATTTAAGAAGTTGGCCATTTATATGGGGTACGCTAAGAAAAAAGTTGAAAGGTGATATCCAAAATACCAACACCATACGTTTTATAAATTCATAATATAGTTGTGTTTTTCAAAAATATTACGAGATTCAAGTTGATGAAAATGTTTTCAATTTTGAGAATTATGAATAAGGTAGATGTTGATTTTTAAGGTATTGTTAAAATATATTAATATTCCCAAACTACACGAACTTTGCATTTTTTCTATTTTGCACATGACCTTTTATTTATCTCATAAAATACATGAACATTACATGCATTTCGATTTTACACATGACTTTTAAATACTCATCTCATAATACATAGATTTGAATTTATTTGATTTTGTACCATAAACTTTTTTTTTCCTCCAAATCAAATTGATATGGCAAATTTAAAATGATGTATTCTTTCACTACATCTCTATTATCTCTATCCCAAATCATGCGACCATCGTAGTTTTCTTCCTCTATATCACTTTCACCATCTTTGTCGGTTATAAAAATATGTCATTGATAAATACGATGGCGTGGACAGTTGCACAACATCGTCTAGACTTTCGATGCCATGGTCTTCTTGGTGGCTATGGTGGTTGGTGGTGGTCACGGTGCTTGTTGATGCATAACAACAACCCAGTTTTATTCTTCTTTTCTAATTTTTTTTAGTACACACTCACATTCACACTCAAACTCAAGATAGTTAGCAGGGCGGACCCATAATTTTTTTCTTTGGGGGAGCTCTATTGTTCTTCATAATTTTTTGGTTTTGAATAATTATTTTTTGTTCCATTTCAACTTATTTTAACTTCTTGAAGCTATTATGTTTCTCAAAAATCTTTTCATTCATTCTATTTTTTATCCACATTTTGCATCCTAGCCAATTAGTGAGGGAGCCACAACAAAATTGTATGGCGAATAATAAAAAAATAGTTATAAGAAAAAAAGAGTTGGAGGGAGCCGCCGCTCCCCACTGCCCGTGGGTGGGTCCGCCCCTGATAGTTAGAGTCAATGTTTTGAAAGCCGGACTAGAATGGCCGGTTCGACCGGTTAACCGCGAACTGACCAATTGACCAGTCAGACCAGTAACCTAATAATCTAGTCAAGTGACTTGTTTACTTATTTATTTTTACTTGCAAGAATTTACACAATTTCAAGAATATGAAGTAAAACATCCGCAAGCGGCGCGACACTCTTAATTTCTCTACAAATTAGGCAAGAAGTAATAAATTGTATTGTAGTGTTGTAATCGTCCGCCAACACTATTCATTCTCAAGAATATTGATTAGACTCCACAACATAAATGAATAATATATTCCGAACTAGCATACCCCAACGGGACCTCCTTCCCTACCAAAACTTTTATTCAACTCTTATTCCCACATTATTACTACACATCTACTAAAAAAAAAAAAACTTAAAGTGTATAAATTCACATATGTTGATCTATACCTCCAAATACACGTGAACGATAATGTGCTATATTAAACCAAGATAAAATATAAAACCCAGATCCGAGCTCACTCGATTCAGATCCTCTATTGCAATTTTATCAGCATGACATCTCATATTGCATCAATAAATATAATCGATTGATACATGTGCATAATGTTTTCAAAACCAGCAATAATTAAAAACAAACAAAAAATGACTGGTTTAATATAGAAACAATATTGCAATAGATGATTTGAATCGAAGCTCATCGCCCCTACCCCTAGTACCATTCTCTTCTTTAAATATGGCATTGGCCTCAGCAGTTCATCCACAAAAACCACTCCATTTTGCCTCAATCAAAATGGCCATTAATCTCTCCCATATCAACTCCAAAACATGTTTCCCTCTCAAAACAAGATCTGATCTCAGCCGTTCTTCTTCCGCGCGTTGCATGCCAACTGCCGCCGCTGCCGCCTTCCCCACTATCGCCACCGCCGCCCAAAGTCAGCCGTACTGGGCCGCCATCGAGGCCGACATAGACAGATACCTGAAGAAATCCATCACAATAAGGCCGCCGGAGACAGTTTTCGGGCCCATGCACCACCTCACCTTCGCCGCCCCAGACACCGCCGCCTCCGCCCTATGCTTGGCGGCGTGCGAGCTCGTCGGCGGCGACCGAAGCCAAGCCATGGCAGCCGCGGCGGCGATCCATCTCGTGCACGCGGCAGCCTACGTCCACGAGCACCTCCCTCTAACCGACGGGTCGAGGCCCGTATCCAAGCCCGCAATCCAGCACAAGTACGGCCCGAACGTCGAGCTCCTCACCGGAGACGGGATTGTCCCGTTCGGGTTTGAGTTGCTGGCCGGGTCAGTGGACCCGGCCCGAACAGACGACCCGGATAGGATTCTGAGAGTTATAATAGAGATCAGTCGGGCCGGCGGGCCGGAGGGAATGATAAGCGGGCTGCATAGGGAAGAAGAAATTGTTGATGGAAATACGAGTTTAGACTTCATTGAATATGTGTGCAAGAAAAAATATGGCGAGATGCATGCTTGCGGCGCGGCATGTGGAGCCATATTGGGCGGCGCAGCCGAGGAGGAGATTCAGAAGCTGAGGAATTTCGGGCTTTATCAAGGAACTCTCAGAGGAATGATGGAAATGAAAAATTCTCATGAATTAATTGATGAGAATATAATTGGAAAATTGAAAGAATTGGCTCTCGAGGAGTTGGGAGGCTTCCACGGGAAGAACGCTGAGCTGATGTCGAGCCTTGTAGCCGAGCCGAGCCTTTACGCGGTTTAGAGCTATTCGGATCCTTCATTGTATTTTCATGCGACATCTTCATATTCATATTGCATCAAAAGGATAATTGATATGTATCCATAATATTTTTTAAGCCAGTTATTTTTTTATTATGAATTTTTTTAACTGTTATTGGTTTCGAAAATACTGACAATCATCTAAAATAAAGTAAATATAGTAAGGATGATTTTTTTTCGTTTTTTTTTTTTATAAATAATCAATCATGTGATTCATGCCGTGGTAAGGCTTTTGTATTTGTTGCTTGAATAAGCAAGTTTTATTGATCGTCGGAGCTGGAGCTTGAATAAGGTGAGACAAACGGTGTATGTATGCTTGATTTAAGTGAGTGTTTTTTTTTTTTTTTTTTTTTTTTTTTGAGTAAATAGTCTTTAAAGTCATCGTGAAGTTTCGTATTTCATCAATAACGATGAAATTTACGGATCGTTCCTAAGCTCATCAAATTCATGATAGACTACTCAAACGATCTCTGTTCTTATTAAATTTAACTGAATTTAAATATTTTTTTGTTTAATCTATTACTTATGCTATTGTTTTTAGTTTAAGGTATTATGCTTGCTCTAATCCTATTGGAACTTATATAACTTTGAATCAATTTTCCTATATATTACGTTAGATAGAGAAACTTTAATTTGGGGAAATTGCCAAAAATGCAAATTTGGTTTTTCACGCAAGCTTTAAAATATATTTATAAATAAACAATCTTTTACTCCCTCCGTCTCGCCGAATTCGTCCTGCTTTCCTTTTTGGGCCATCTCATCCAATTTGTCTTATTTCCTAAAAAGGAAATAATTAACACATAATAAGGGTACCATTAGTTACTCCTAATTATAATTACACTGCACCTAATTATAACCCCCAATTTAAGAAACCCACCCACCCCAATTTATTATCCCACCGATTCAGCAAAACCCTAGCCCCCATTATCACAATCTATCTCTACCCATTTCTAGAATCTTCATCTTTCTCTCTCAGTCGCCTCTCCCTCTAAGAACCCTAATCGGCGACTCTCAACTTGCTCGCTGTCTCTCTCTCACTCTATGAACCTCAATAATTCGTCACCGGATTCATGCCCCTCACGTTGGGTAACCACCCGCCGCCACCCCCTCTGCAATGATGAAAGAGGGCAAAAGCCCGTCGTCGATTCAAAGTCCCTCTACAAAGAAATCCCTCCGCCGCCCCTCCTCTTCCACGGCTGAGCGGAGCAAAAGCCCATCGCCAGCTAGAAAAGCTGATCGATGCGTTAATGTTCGCTGATCTTCCACAATTGCAACAGATCATAGCAGAGGGCTCGCAGGTGGCGGGTGGTGGTCCGATGACGGGTTTCCTGACTCTCCACCGCCTCCGAAGCGCACGCCGATCTCAATTTTTTCCTGATTCACATCATTTTTAATGAATTCATTGCTTGGCTTCAAGAAATTTTATTGTCTTAGTTTTAATTGCTTTTCGTTCACAGTGACTTTGAAGAACCAAAAAAAAAATTACAAATTTTTTTTAAAAAAAATCAATAATTTTCAAAAATTATTTATCGAAAAATAAAAATTATAAAATTAATTAAAAATAAATTAAATATTGGATTAATTGATAAACCATTTATCAACTTTACTAATGAAACACCTTAAACACCTTTAACCTTCCCTTCTTAAGTTCCGTGCCGAAAAGAAATGGGACGAATTCGGCAAGACGGAGGGAGTAATTGTTTCTGTTTTTGTATGTGAGATCAATTTTTTTCTAAATTATTGATATGGAAGTCGGATTTATCGAATTATTAGAGAGTCTAATTTCTTTACATATATGAATGACATAATTTCCAACATTCAACTTCCATATAAACACGAAATCGACAATTGAAAGATTGCGAAATTAGGGAGAAAAAAAAAGGATCTCGTGTGCAAAAATCTGAAACAATTGAAAGATTGCATATTTATAGGCAGATTTTAAAGTCCGTATAAAAAACTAAAATTTAACGAAAGGTTGTAATTTTACGTTTTGGAAGACATCAAATTTAAGAAGTGTGGTATAAAACTGCCTAAAATGTTTTTTTCCATTGTCCGTACATATGAAGTTAATGAAATAAATTAATGCCAATAAAAATATTTAATTATTTCAGGACTCTTTGGCGTGTATTTGAAGTTGAGTGCGTTGAAACTGGATTTCGTCTAAGATTTTGTTACAAAATAAAGCATTAGTTGTACTCCTATGGTGCAGAGCAATAAAATAGCTAGAGCCCTACATTATACATTTCATTAAGTATAGCTAAAAAATTGCTAATTTATAAGGTTAACTACAATGGTAGATTTCTAATTGACTGGGACTCTTTAAAGCCGCCCATTAAACCATATATAGTCCAAAAAAATTTAAATTTCCACAGTTGTAAGTCTCTTTAAAAGATCATAATACTCCATCTGTCCAGCTATATTAATTCTTCTTTTTTATTTAGTCTATCTAATTATATTTTTTAAATGAAAATGTTTATCCACACATCATTTATATTTAACTCTGTATGTACTTTAATTATGATTTAAATTGTAAAATTTTAAATTATTATAATTTTTTCATTTATTGACCGGCTTTTACGATTTTTATATCAAATTTAAGGTCTCGATATAATCTTTTATTTCAAATCAATCATCAGGGACGGACCCAGGATCAAATCACCGAGGGGGCTAATCTATAAAAAAAAAAATCTTCGACGTGGTACAAACATAAAATTTCGACAAAATATACACATAATACATAAAGATTTCGTCGACCACCGTGGGGACTTCAGCCTGCGCTCGCCCCCACGTAGGTCCGCCGCTGTCAATCATGAATATGTGTTGGGATATAATGTTAAGGAGAAATTCATGATTTTTTCAGATATATATTTTGATTGGATTCCAAAACTTTGTTATATTCTTTCATAAAATTAAAAGATGTTATTGTTGCAAGCCTAGTTAGTCAGCTTAATTACTTGTTTGGAGATTCTCGTCTTTACTTCACAATCTGAAGACGGATGCTACAAGCCAGTTAGAGGAGTCAATAATACGCCCACGGAAGGAAAGAAGACCTGATCATGTTTGTAGATCAAACAATGAGTCGAAGGATTTTAATTACATTCAAGTGATCTTGATACAGCGTAGCGTAGCGAATTGAACAAGAATACAAATGACGAGCTCCGTTGATTCAATGTAATGCCGGAACACGAAGCGAATAGGGAAAAATCCAAACTTTTATTGATAACTTTTTCATCTCCCTAAATCAGTAGCAGCACCCCATATATATAAGAGGGTGGGAATGAAGTCTAATACAACCAAAAGCCACAAGATAAGTTACAAACTAAGAAACTAAGCCAAAAGATTTTAGTGCATATTTTTTGTCGAGCCCAATTATTTTTCTGATTAGTGGCGACTCCAATGTGGTGCATTGGGGATACAGTTGTACCCCCAAATTTGTTTATTTTTTTACTAGTATTACATATCTATATTCATTTTAATTTTTTTTACTAGTATTATGTATATATTCATTGTAAAAAAAAAATTACTTGTATTAATGTGGAGTAATTATTTCTTGCACCCCGAACTATAATTCCTGGAGTCGCTACTGTATATGCCCCCTTGAGCGGACTTCTATTTTGTAGGTGATTAAGTTGTACTTTGGAGGGGGAACATTTTTGGTTTGTTCCCCGTAAGGAGTTGATTTTATATATATATAGGGAGTGGTTCATATGAGAACCAATCTATTGGTGAGAACTAGGAACCCATCTCCACCTTTATTTTTAGTAAATCGTGTGGTTAAGATTTATTACATCTTTTTATTAAACTGATTTTGTTATTATAATAAGTAAGAGCAAGGATATTATTGTCAATTTTTTTTACACGTTTCTCTCTCCTCCCACAATTTACGCTTCCTATATTATTCCCACTATTTCTTTCCATATCTTTCTCAACAAACAAAAATATAATCTTAAACCTATCCATTATTATTTTTTTTTCGTGAACTCGTCATTTCGTAGGGAAAAAAAAAAAACTTTCTACAACTTTAATACTTCTAAAAGACTAGCCACTATATGCTTAGTTATTGTTCCGCTAATAGTTGTCTATAATAAATTTATTGGGTTTTTTTTCACTTCTTAGTAATTAAAATCTATGAAAAATTAAATGAATATACATGAAACATAAATTGTGCATTTTCTTTCTTGCTCGCATTTTTTTTTCTTTTTGAGGATTAAAGCAACACTAATGTTATATACAAGCATTGAATATTTAATGTAATAAGTATCTAGAAATATTTATGCATTACAAAATAATGAATAAATAATTTTAACTCATATTTTAGTACGTACTTATAGATTTCTAATCTATGTTTTTTTAAATTTTTTCTTGCTTTTTAGTGTTAATTTCGTGCTTTTTAGTGTTGATTTTATGCTTCTTTTAAAAAAATTCATGCTTTTTTACTGTTAATTTCATGATTTTTTAGTGTTAATTTCATATGTCTTTTAATCCTTTTCATGTTTTTTAGTGTTAATTTTATGCTTTTTTAATCTCGATTTCATGCTTCTATAATATTTATTTCATGTTTTTTTAATTTTTTTTCCATGCTTTTTTTAGTTTTGATTTCATGTTTTTTTAGTTTCAATTTCATGCTTAAATATTTATTATATGATGCTTAAATATTTATTGATAAACTTTTATTTATATTAAAATTATGCTTTTTGAGAATATTAAACCCTAAACCACCACGAACACTAGATATAAAACCCTAAGGGTTTATCCAAGGCTAGGGTCTAGTTTTCTGAAAATACTAATAACACCCAAAACCACTATATATGGGAGGGTTCTTATGAGAACCATTATATTCATGAGAATCGTGAAAACCCGCTTATTTAGATATTCTTTCATATTTTTTTATATATTTAATTATGCTTTTGTGCAAATAAGCATGAAACTAGACAATAAACTCCAAAACAACCAAAAGCCGGACACTAGATATAAAATCCCTAAGGGTTTTTCCATGGCTAGGGTCTAAAAAAATATGAAATTGAAACTAAAAAAAGCATGGAAAAAAATTTAAAAAACATGGAATCAATATTATAGAAGCATGAAATCGAGACTAAAAAAGCATGAAATTGACACTAAAAAGCATAAAAAAAATAAAAGAAACATGAAAGAGCATGATTATTTTTTTTAAAAAAAGATGCATAAAATAAACACTAAAAACATCACGAAATTAACACTAAAAATCATGCTTTTTGTCTCGATTTCATGCTTCTATAATATTATTTTAATGCTTATTTTAGTGTTGATTTCATGCTCTTTTAATTTTTTTTCCATGCTTTTTTATTGTCAATTTCATGTTTTTTAGCATTGATTCATGTTTCTTTTAAAAAAAATTCCATACTTTTTTATTTTCAATTACATGTTTTTTTAGTGTTGATTTCATGTTTCTTTTGAATTATTTTTTTTCATGCTTTCTTAATTTGTTTTCATGGTTTTTTAGTTTATTATTTTTGCATTTTTGGGAGTTTCAATGGCAAATCGGTAGTTTGAAAAGAAGGTTGCTTGACTAATTGATGATTTTTTTTTTCTTTCCTAAAATGTAGATTCTTATGGAGAAAATCACGGCAATGATTAGATTTTCAGAGATTTTAAAGTATTTATGATTTCAAAAATGCCCTTATTAGCAATAAAACAATTAAAAAATGGGCCCTAGTTAAAATAGTCAAAACTGATCTAAACCACATATTTGAGATAGATGAAGGGTGGAGATGAGTTCCTAGTTCTCATGATATAATTATCTCCCACAAGAACTATATATATATATAGGGGATGGATCTTATGGGTGCCACCTTCAAACTTAAGAATTAGGAATCAATCTCATCCACTCATTAAGATTGAATTAAGGGCTCAGATTTAATTAATTAGCACCATTTATTTTATTTTATTATATTAAAGCATTAGAGGGTAAAGTGGGAAGATTAAAAATTAAAATATAGCACCCTAATTCACGTCTACGTGAATTCCGCCGGGAGAATCTCTGCAACTAAATACCATTCATCTTCTTTCTTCTACAATTTCTTAAGGATAAGAAATCAATTCAATAATGTTTGATTCCTCGGTTCAAATCTTCTGAACACCACCTTTCCCGGAATTCAAAGTTCATTCCTTTTTTACCTCAAGCTTCAATTGATCATATTTCGTGCTTCCGAGTTCCGAGAGATGGAGAGCCTTCAAGATTTGATGATAGGTTTTGTTTGAAGAGTCACAGTTGACGAAGGGGGGAAATGGTGTTTGCAATGCTTAAGATCGATTCTACAGAAATTTCTAGTTTGCTTTTCCAATTCATGCTTATATACTTTCAAGTTTTCGGCAATATTGAAGTACTATTATTGAACGATTCTAGAAGGCCTGCTGAAGTCATACAATGGCGTCAATGAAGAAGAATAGCCTCTGAAAATCTAAAGAAGTTTTTAGCTTAATTAATATTTAGATTTCAAAGGAAACGATTGTTCATGCTCTTTATTGTTCCAGCCATATATGCATGCTTTTTTAATAAGAACGTAATGCTTTTTTTTTATTGGTCCAACCATGCCTTTTTAACAAAAACATGATGCTTTTTAATAAGTTTTTTTTTTCTTTGTCAATTGGGTAGTTGCTGATTTCACATGCTTAATAGAAGTTGATTTCAGGCTTTTAATATTAATATAGTACGCATAGCATGCATAATCCAAGCATAAAATCTAGAGAAGATTTTAAGCATGCATGGCTTTCCTATATTTGTTTGCCCAAAACATGAAAGGATTATCATATCTATTTCATGCTTTTTTAGTATTGATTTAATGCTTTTTAGTGTCTATTTCATGCTTTTATAGTATAATTTCATGCCTTTTTTCTTTAATGTTATTAGTGTTTTTGAGTGTTATTAATGGTTTTTTAAGAAACTAGACCCTAGCCCTGGAATAAACCCTCAGGGTTTATGGACTAGTATATTTTGGCATGCTTATTCATGTTTTTTTAGTGTCTGTTTCATGCTTCTTTAGTGTCTATTTCATGTTTTTTTAGTCTTGATTTCATGTTTTTTTCCTGTTAATTATTAGTGTTTTTGTGTGTTATTAGTGGTTTTTTCGGAAACTGGACTCTAGCCCTTGAATAAACCCTTAGGGGGTTTATTATTTAGTGTCCGGCTTTTTGTGCCCCCTAAGGGTTTATTCCAGGGCTAGGGTCTAGTTTTCGAAAAAAACCAATAATAACACCCAAAAATATTAATAACAGTAAAAACACATGAAATCAATATATACTAAAAAAGCATGAAATAGACACTAAAAGCATTAAAAAAATGCATGAAAAAACATGTCAAAACCCTGACACTAGACCCTAAATCCTTAGGGTTTATTCTAGGTATAGGGTTTAGTTTCCGGAAAACAGCTAATAACATCCAAAACCACCAAAAGTCGGACACTAGATAATAAGCCCCTAAAGGTTTATTCCAGGACTAGGGTCTAGTTTCCGAAAAACCACTAATAGGCGGACACCATGATTGTAATAAAAATATGAAATAGACACTAATAACAATAAAAAACATGAAATCAATACTAAAAAAACATGAAATGATTATAGTCAAAGCATATATATATAAAAAAAAAACGATATAAAGTATTGAAAAAATCAACGATGTGATTACCAAACAATATGCAGAAAAAAAAGAAAAAAAAGAAAAAAAAAAGCATGCTTATTTAGTACTTAAGACATGCTTATTTAGTAGAAAAAATTAATTATTAAACAAAAAGCATAACTGTAAAAAGAGTATGAAATGATTATAGTTTGTTTATCATGTATACTTGAACTATAATCTTTTCATGCCTTTTTATATATTAGATTATATTTTTTTACAATCATGTTTATTTAAATATGATATTATGCTTTTTACGAATGTTAAATGCTTAATTTGTTTTTCATGTATGTTTGTAGCATACTGTAGAATACCAAGATCAAACTCATAAATTTTTATAAATTTATTTGATTAGGTTTTTTTTTTTTTTTTTTTTTTTTTTTTACAATTATGCTTATTTAGATATAAAATTATGCTATTTACGAATATTTTCATGCTTTTTTACCATCATATTAATTAATATTCGACATGCTATGGGGATGGGCCTTAAACCATTAAAATATTTAAATAGATCAGCCATTCAGCCTCATCAATTTCCCCCTTTTATACAAAATATAATTTCGAAATTTTATAAATATGAATCTTGAAATTCTAAATAGTTCTAGCCACTTTCATTCTTGAATGTCAGTAAAAGAACCAAGAATTTTGACCGTATGACATTCGCTGATTTATTTATTGTTTTATTTTGTCTATATATCTTAATGATTGCGAGATTTTTTAAAAAAAAATTCTAGTAATAAATTGGATTGATCGACGAACATTGTTTTGTTATATCCAACAATTTTAGTGTAATAATTATACTAAATACTGTAAAATTATTCTTGAAAATGAGCCCGGCCGTAAATAGACTAATAGCACAAATAATTGTAATAAGAACAATTAATTTAGTTATGAAAACTCACGCCATTTTATATATATAACGTAATCCTGAAGAATAGGTGCGGTTAATCCAATGGATTAAAGATTACAATTATACCCCTAATTACTAATAAAATGCCAAATCTTAACATTTAATCTCAACCACTCATCTATTAAAATGGATGGTCCATATGGGTTTCTAGTTCACAAGTTTTAAAAGAGTTCTTCTAGATCATATGAAAACTAATTATTTCGTGAAACCTGCAACCCATCATAAAATGTTGCATTTTATGTATAAAATGATGCATTTCGTGCATAAAATGTTACATAATAAAATATATTATATTATTTTATATTATTTTTATGCATATAATGCATCATCATGAAAATTTGCATAATAAAATATATTATTTTATTTTATATTATTTTTATGCATATAATGCATTATCATGAGAATGCAACATTTTATGATAAAAATGCAATACTTTTGTGCAAAAAATGCAACATTTTATGATGGGTTGCAGGTTTCACGTAATAATTAGTTTTCACCATAACCTATCCCTATATATATATATATATATATATATATATATATATATATATCTAATGTTTCTTTAAAAAAAAAAGAAAATAAAAGTAACAACTCTTTATTATTCCACACGTTTCAAGGAAGAGCAAAGGGCAGCGCCGCTTTATCTCCATCAGATCTATACACACTCCTAAAGAATAAGCAATCTCAACATTTCTCGCACAAAAACAACCTTCTTAAATTTAATATATTGTTATTAGATTTTCATCTTCATGCATAGTATATATAACTGATAGTTCATGATTCTGCTCGTGAGAGTTCTAGCATCATAAATTACTAATTCAAGAAATTCTTATATAACCAATCTATAAATATACGACTCCCTGCGCATTCCGGTATCATATACAAACAACAAAAAGTTAATTTCATACATCTCCTTTAGCACATTTAATCAGTGGCGAACCCAAGATGAAATTACCCTGGGGGCTAACTTATAATAGAAGTTCATCGATAAAATATACTCCCTTCATTTCATCGAATAAGACCCCTTTTATTATTTTATACAGTAAAACCTCGCTAAATTAATACTCGATAAATTAATAACCTCGCTAAAACTAATAATTTGTCCGGTCCCAAGTTGGGACCAGTACAAATTTGGGACCCAATCAATAAAATTATAAGATAATAATTTTTTTGAAATCCCAGTGTATATATATTGGTCCCGACGAAACTATAAATTAATAATTATTAAAAATAATCCATATACATATATATGATGCACTTGAATATTCTTAAGACAACTTAGTAAAATAAGAATCTACTGTAACTTGCTTTTTCTTGAACTTCAAATCTATGTTGATCTCATCTTTAAATCTCCTTACTGCACCCAATAGTTGTGGCGTTGTCTTCTCGTACTGCAACAAAAAGTTATGAAGAGTTGTTGATGCTTGCAATGCTTCTTTTAGAGTGACCGGTTCCAAAGCTATTGAATCATCCTCTGCTTCATCATCTTCCGGATTAGGAATGACATCGGCCACTATCTCTTCTAGACTCTGAACTTCGTGACATTGAATATTTTCACCCGGAAAGTCGAGCAATTGATTCACATCCATTTTGTGGTGATATTGCATACCGGTGATCAAATTCTCAAGCTCACAAATGTCTTCTCCAGGAGTTGCATCATTTGCACCTGAGTCGCTTTGATTATACGTTAAAACCTCTTTAAATTAATAAATTATTAATTTATCGATATAATAATATCTCTATAAATTAATAAAATCCTCAGGTCCCAAAGTTATTAATTTATAGAGGTTTTACTGTACTTCACATATGAATAAAAAAAAAGGTCTTATTCGACGAAATGGAGGTAATATAATATTTCATGACAACAAAGTGCAGCTCAGTTGGTAAGACGCTTCCCCTCCAATCCAAGAGGTCAGAGGTTCGAGTCATCGCGGGTGCGTGTGTGTGTGAGTGTGTTGTGTTTGCCTGATAATTTTTTTTTCTTTCACAAATATGAATATAAATTGAAAAAAATACTTGATTAAATTGCTCTAACTATCTACATAGCTAACTCATGCGGGGAAGATAAGGCAAAGCAACCGAGTTTTACGAATTGTCAACAAGATCGCTTTAGTATCAATTAATCAGATCTTCTCCTATTTTGTTACGCAAATTTGTCTCACAAGCTCCACTCTTCCTAATTAAATTTTAAACCTTATCTTTTGAATTCATATTGAAAACATATCATGTAATAGACATTAATTATAAGAATTAAGCATTCATAGAATTTATTTAAAATATTACTAGAGCAAATATTATAAATATTTACTCTAAATCATAGAAAATATAATGAGAAAGAGAAGTTAACCATCAGAGTCGAAATTGATTCACAAATTTCGAATTTGATTCGACCAAGATTCAAAGAAGAAGAAGACATCATTGAGAAATTGAGTGTTTTAAAATGAAGTAAGAGGTTCTGGCAAAAAAAAAAAAAAAATGAAATTAGAGGATCCGTAAGAAAAATAAATTGGTACTCCGTATTTGATAAAATGGAATTTTAAATGTAGTGAAAAAAAAACATAAGAATATAAAATATATAAAAATAAAAGACCCACTTAAATGAGCCCATTATCTATTTCTATTTGGAAACTTGCGGCCCACTAACTTAAATACAAAACAGAAACATAAAAAAGAGTCGTCTTCTTCAGGATTCAGCGAAAAACAGCCGCAGCAGATGGGGGCTGAACGCCAATGGCCAATATCTACACCAATATTCCGGCGGCCACCGTGGGGGCTTCAGCCCACACTAGCCCCCACGTAGGTCCGTGATAGAGCTCGTTTCCTCCAAGAATCCGGCGCCTTGTCGCATAAGGTCGTCGGCGTACGAGAGTTGAACGCGGGAGACAATCCCGTCGGCAGCGATACGGAAGGCTGAACGCGGAGGTCTTTCTCCGTCGGCAGCGGTGGATGTTACTCGCGTGAGGCGAGAAGAGAGAATTAGGGCAAACAATATAATTCTGATTTCTTCAATGATTCCTTATTGGAATGAGATTACATTGATTTATAGAACTAAAAATTTACGAGATAATTGGAAAAAATATGCTAAAATATGCTAAAGAGGAATAATAATCTAAATAATAAAAGTAAAAGATATTCTCCTAATATACGAGATATACTCGTATCAACTCTCCCCCGGTTGAAATCCACCTTGTCCTCAAGGTGGGTACCACGTTGCCACGAACCACGAACACCGGGGCGAAGTGAAACACAATGGAAACGGAGGCGAGATATCCCCTCCGGGATCAAACACTCTCCGACTGATGTACATGCGAAACCATATGCTCTCCATAGACCCCACCCAGTCGGATTGGCTTTGATAGTTCGCCTCATTTTTGCATGCGATAAGAGCACGCGATGGTTGGAGCTTGGAGCTACCTCCTATTCCACACCCCGCGTGCACGATGAATGGCGGTTTCTGCAGTACGACAGGTGCACTAGGAACGAAGGTGAAGGGCTCTATGATAATGCGTCGCTGGAAAGCCTCGGCGACAATGCGGACCTGGTCGGCTCGCGTGAGATCCTCGGCTACCAGCTCCACGGAGCACTTGGGGACTTCAGCATGCAGCTCGGCCTCGGCATCCGGCAGTTCCGCCCCTGCACCATGCAACTCAGGCACTGTGGTTACTCCAGCCTCCGTTGACTCTCTTGGTTCAGGTTGAGCGTCGTTGTTCTCCTCGTTGGTAGCACGGTCATCATCCCACGGCTGTTCGTCGGAATCGTCGTCCCCATAGTAGTCAAGCAACTTCATTTGGCAGACATGGCCCCGTACCCACTTCTCGGGGCAATAGAAGCAAAGTCTCCGCTTGGCTCGCTCGACTTTCTCCGCGGCTGACACACGGATGGGCTGTATCGGGCCCCTGGCAGGTTCGTATTTGGCCATGCTCGGGGGAGTGGACGTCTGTACCGAGCTAGTTGGAACGTTGGGCGACAAGCAAGACTCTCGCCATAGAACACGTGTAGATTCTGGGCGTCTAGGCGCATCCAACAATGTGTGGTGGCGTGGTATAGAGCACAGGTCCTTATCCCAATCTCGGTAGTTGCCGCGCTGTACGAACCGATGCTCCTCCGTCGACGTGCGGTGTGGTATGCTGCCACACATACCACTACGTAGTCCCAAAAAATCACCTCGCTGCATATCATACTGGAGAGGCGCGTCGTTCACGGCGAGGGGGGCCATCCCACATGGCACGATGCTGAAGGGAGTCATCGATGTCGTGTGGTGGACGATCCCACGATGAGAAAGGAGGTTGTTGGCGCTGCAAGGGACGATGAGCCTCGGGTTTAAAACGGGGTGGTGCACGACCCCATGTGCAGTCATTATTCCCGACGAAAACACCTCGGCGTGGCCACTAAAAATCTGCATCACGATCGTCGACATCGTGAAAATCAAATTGAGGCTTATGAGGTTGCCGTCGTTGGTCCATACGGGTGTCATCGACAATGATTGCTTCTAATTGATCCAAACTAGCAATCCCACTAATGTTCCCTTGCGTGTAAGCCATGAGGAATTCAACGCTGATTTTTTTTTTTCTTTTCCAAAGATCGGAGGCTGGTGTAGCAACTTACGTTGATGTTGATGGGTTTAGAAATTGGGAAGCTGTTGTCGTGGTGGGTTGGCACGGGATAAGGGAAACGTAGGGGCGGTGGTTGCTTTCGGCGGCGGCGGCGGCCTGTGACTGCGCGCGGCGAGGAAGAATAGGACGGTGCAGCGCCGCGGCTTGAGTCGTCGCAGGCGATGGTTGCTGGCTGCGTGAATGATGTGATGAGGGCGTGAGTTCGGCTATGAAAGCTCTCAAGGAGAGAGAGCTCTCAGTGAAAGCACCAGTTGATAGAGCTCGTTTCCTCTATCAAGAATCCGGCGCCTTGTCACACAAGGTCGTCAGCGTACGAGAGCTGAACGCGGGAGACAATCCCGTCGGCAGCGATGCGGAAGGCTGAACGCGGAGGTCTTTCTCTGTCGGCAGCGGTGGATGTTACTCGCGTGAGGCGAGAAGAGAGAATTAGGGCAAACAATATAATTCTTATTTCTTCAATGATTCCTTATTGGAATGAGATTACATTGATTTATAGAACTAAAAATACGAGATATGCTAATACGAGATAATTGGAAAAAATATGCTAAAATATGCTAAAGAGGAATAATAATCTAAATAATAAAAGTAAAAGATATTCTCCTAATATACGAGATATACTCGTATCAGTCCGCCCCTGCATTTAATAACAAAACTATATATGCAAAATGGATGACTTACTAATGAAAACAAAAAACAAAAACAAAAAAAATACTAAATATTTAATGACTTTAAATCATATGTTAAGTATTCGGTTATCATTAGGGAAATGAATCTCACGTTTACTTATTTAAGAATATAATCCTACATAAAACTCAAATATGAGTTGGAAATGGCAAAGTTATGAAACATTTTATTCCCTCCGTCGTTTGGGCACAAACAACCAATGTATTATATGGATGAAGGAGGACCTCTCATTTTTTCCAATTGAGGAAATGAAACATCCCAATTATTAGGAAAAGATTTTAGGAAAAGGGAAGGTTATCAAGACTTGACATGCTACAGATAACATCACCAATTATTATCGTTGCAAATAATATGTATAATATGTAAAGCTTGCATCAAAAGGGCTATACAAAAAAGATTTGAAAAATTTTCAATGGAAAAATTTGTCTTGGACTCTTGGCCATCCTATATAGCTATACAAATATTCTCCTCCACTACAAAATCCCAAAACATAAACACTACTATTTCGTTTGTTTAACCAACTCTCGGGCAAGTAAATAAGAGTAGCATACATTAACAACCTTTGGAGTTTGAAGTTGAGCTCAGAATTCATATATATTTCTAAAGAATTATTAAAATTTCAAGATTATTATTGTTTTTTATGCTCCATGTAACTATATCATAATTCAGAAGCAATATCAATTTTTTTATTTATTCCAGATACAAATTTTAGAATCAAAACAATTTAATGAACACAACATAAAAAAAAAAGAATTTTAAAGACAAATGTAGTTTTAATTATCAAAAGATAAGAATTACAGAAGAAAATAGACATACCCTAAAATTAATACATGGACATACCAAAACATATAAAATAAGTAATCACAATATATACGCTCCTTAGGTGGTGGCCCAATGGTAGTGCGATATGCCTGTGACCTAAATAGTCACGGGTTCAAATCCCGTCAATGCCTCTGTAGATTTGAGCCTATCACACCTCTATCCTTTCAAGTGTGGGCAACGAGACAAAAATGGCACACCGATCCTCTCAAGTGTGGGTAGCGAGACAAAAACGGATTGGCAGCGGCATGAATCTCTTCAGTTCAGGGTTTAGGAGGAGTTTAAAATAATTAATAAAAAAAATTAAATTTGACATGGCAAATGCAAGACAAAAACGGCTTGGCAGTGGACTGAATCTCTTCAGTTCAGAGTCTAGGAAGAGTTTAAAATAAATAATAAAATTTTTTAAATTTGACATGGCAAATAAAATCTGATGTGGCGATCAACACGACGCCATTGTCGTTTGATTTTTTTTCAATCATTTTAAATTTATACTAATAAGAACGGTATTATTTTTATTTGTACAACAGTGGTTTGACACATTTCATGTCAATTTCATTGCCAAAATGTTTTAAATTCTCAGTCAAACTTTTACCAAGAAAGAAATGAGAAAAAAAATAAAAATAAAATTCATGTATTTCTAGACATATTTTATCATAGGGGTCTAAAACTAGAATTTCGACAAAAAAAGTTTGAGTATTTAAAAGCTATTAACTTTTTTTTAAAAAAAAATTTGCCATTGGCTTGGAAACTGCTGTTTATTCATTAATAAAAGCATTTTTTTTTTCTATCGTTCATTGTTTACATCTAGTTTTTTTTGGCTTTATAATTTACCGTTCTTTTTAATTAAATAAAAAAAATATTTATTGGATTCTTAAATTAGTTAATTTTTTTTTAAATAGCAATTTTAACATCCCAATTTAAAAGTTCAATATATTAGTGAGACCTAAAAATTAATTAATTTACTCATTGTAAAATTTAAAATTCGTATTAGAAGATTTTAGCGAACGAAAAAAGTGTACGATGTTAAGCGGGTGGGGTACGGGCCCGGTGCGGGCCGGATCTGGATGGGCTTTAGTGAATTCTACGCCTTAGGTGGCTGCTTCAGTCTCCACCCGCGAAAAATATCAGAAGAAAGCAAGCAAGCAACCATTTTACTCGAACACAAATGGCTGCAGCTGCAGCTTCAAGGGCCCCTCTTTTTCTCCTAGAGGGCAGCAGAGTGAAAGAAACTAAGGCCTTAATTCCGAAATTCTACCGTCTGCCCTGGGTTTCAGGTATACCTTTTGCAAATTGTGTTTGGTATTTGTTTTTTCTTTTTCTTTTTTCGTTTTTATGGTTGTGCTCCATCATTCTCTGTTACACATATCGTGTAGGCGTGCGGAAAGAGATGTCTGTGTTTCCATGGCCGTATAAGCCTCCCAAATGTTGGGATTGTAGCCCCCTGTTTCTCAAGGTCTGGTCTTTGGTACAAGAATGAATATATTATCTTCTTTTCGAATTTTAGGTGATTTTTCAAGCATTTATATACCACTTTTGGTTCGGCTTAAATCTTGCTTCTCATGTAATTCCCCAAATGTGGTGATTTTCTAAAGGAATGGAATTTATGTTATTGAAGTTGCACTTTCTTTTTTTTTTTCACAAGATTTAGAATACGCATGGTGTTCAAATGTGGTGATTTTCTGTTTGCTTGCATCTAATCCTTCAATTTGCTTTTTAGAGTCAAGCTTACCCAAAAATCATTGCTGTTCTTGTTGGGAAGGTCGTGGATGATCCTCGGTTAAGTGCTAAAATGCAGGTGTCTGGCAATGTCCCTTGCCGTAGGTTCAGTTGGTCATTTTATTGGACTTAACCGATCAATAAAATCTTCGTTTTTATGCTATTGTAGTTGAGCTTAGGATATACATTACTATAAGAATGTCTTGATTCTTGAACATAGTAGTTGATCACATAAATGCTGAATTTTTGTGTTTGGCTTCTATGTGTTTTAGAGTTGATTCAGTTACAATATGATATTTGACCCCAATTGATTTTTTTACACTACTTCAATATGTTTCAAACATAAACCATATTTTCTGATTTCTTGCAATTAAAACCACACCCATATTTTCCGGATTCGCCAGTGTTTCAGTTCCTAAGAAATTAATGTTCAAGCCTATGATAAGGCTCTATGAGATGACATTTTGGCAAATGGATCAGTTACTAGTTATTGCTCCGGAGGAATTTGTTGCTGTCATCAAGTGTTGGATGTCAATTTACTCAAAATGTTCATATTCTAGAGCCTGTCAAAGCCAAGCCTTGGATTCCTCCAATCAATGACCCAAAACA
Source organism: Mentha longifolia (assembly GCA_001642375.2). Lineage (NCBI taxonomy): Eukaryota > Viridiplantae > Streptophyta > Magnoliopsida > Lamiales > Lamiaceae > Mentha > Mentha longifolia. The sequence continues at coordinate 22,397,980 of CM038119.1, forward strand.
ATGAGAATATGTTAGAGTTTGAAGCTTCGGCTAGGTGGTCGAGTTTTTCTGTAATCATAAACATTGGAAGCAACTCTGAACTAATTGATGAGATTGTTTTATACAACTTGATAACTTGATTGAAATAATTTCTTAACGACCCACCAGCAAGATCTTCATAGCCAGCCTACGTGAGGATTATCTTATGCATCTCATTTAATTTAGCTTATGAAAGCTGTACGTGTATGTTTTTACGTGTTACCTAACTTCTGGCCAGTGTCTGCCATGTGTTTTGTCGTAATAAAATATCATGTCAATTAATGTTGCAGTTTAAGTGTTTATATCCTTCCTCTTCAGTTTCAGATTAGTGTGCTCTTTATGCTCTGTTTGTATAATTTTAACTTACACATACAATGTTCTGTCTCCAGTTATGTATCATGCATGCAGTTTGAATAGATGAGATCATTGGAAACCATTCATGTATGCATCTTTTCTTTCATTGGAAATTCGATTTTCCAGGGTTTCATGCTACCACAATCTTTTTTATGCTACCACTAAATTCCATCAAATAGGATTCGACTGGGCAACACCGTCTCACGGTCCAATTCAAATTTCACAGAGAGTTCTAGGTGGACATCAATATAGTGAGGTGACTGCTAAGGCAGGGACTTCAAGTAGTGGCATTCAACCACCCAGAGTAAGCAATCCTAAGTACTCCGTATCTCATAAGATGTTTAAATTCAGCTTAGCCAAACACCTACTAAGTCAACGAATCAATCAATCGCAGCATTGTATTGTTCTGGATATCGAAGGAACAACTACTCCTATATCATTTGTTACGGATGTTCTCTTCCCATATGCTCGTGACAATGTGAGGAAGCATTTGGAGCTGACATATGATACTGCAGAAGCTCAAGATGACATCAAGTTACTACGAGCTCAAGTAAGTTAACTGTAAGCAACTCTTCTATATACTATATGTTTTGAAGTTAAAGATCATTTTATTTTGCTTCACACAGGAAGATCTTGCATATACTTAGAAGTGCTTCTTGTTTTATTAGAGAACAACCTTGTCTTTTTCTGATGCTATTAGAAGTGATGTTTTGTTGCTATAGATTATGATGTTAATTTAGTTTGTAGGTCCATAAGTATATTTATGTCTGAATTAGGAGCCACTTAGGTTTCTTTTTGAGAAATAATTGGTAGTATAAATATTAGTAACAGAGTTGAAATTTCTGTACTCTTCCAATTTACTAATTGTACGTTTGTGTTTTTAACTACTACTCTACTGTTTCTTCAAATACGTGAGCTGGTGTATCTGTGTGTCTTGAATCAACCTAACGAGTTGAAAACCTTTTCTTGAGCTTCTCATGAAAAAAGTGAAAAGCATATAACTAAATTTCCACATGATGATCGTTCCAATTTGGCTCTTCTTGGCATGAAAGGGTGTTTTCTTCACGCAGGTGCAAGAAGATCTTGCAAACAATGTTATTGGGGCAGTTCATATCCCCTCAGACGGAGACAGGGAGGAAGTAATTGCAACTGTGGTTGCGAATGTAGAGGCTATGATTAAAGCTGATAGAAAAATTACCTCCCTAAAGCAACTGCAGGTAAGGGCTACTAAAATTTTCTAGTTCTATGTATTATTGAGAAACTCTCAGAAAAACAATGAGTGATCTTTAACAATGGAACTTCTAAGATTTAACTACGCCTATCAGGGACATATATGGCGAACGGGGTTTCAGAATAACGAGATAGAGACAGTAGTATATGATGATGTACCCGAAGCTCTGGAAAAGTGGCATGCTATTGGACTTAAGGTATCATGTGCTTCTACTTTCTTCAAATGTACTCAGTTTCTGACTTTCCAGATTCCTGAATAGCATACAGTTCACTTTTTTTTCTTGAGCTCGTTCCTGAATGTGGGACACAGAAGGCATGTTCCCTTCTATAGTGTTTCCTTTTAATCTTATAAGGACTTGGGTTATGAATTACTGAGGCAAACTCGAAAATTCTCCATTGTTTTCTGGATAAATCATGTCAAGGGATGACATGAATTTGGCATCTGTGGGGTTCTTCCGTTTTAGATGCTAGTCCTATTTGCTCATTCTCTTCCACTTTCTTCCATTAGGTATACATTTATTCCAGCGGCAGCAGATTGGCTCAGAGGCTTTTGTTTGGCAATACAAGCTACGGGGACCTAAGAAAATACTTGTGTGGATTTTTTGATACTACAATCGGGTAAAGCTCGAATCATCGAGTGCTCTTGTCGTAACTCTACATTTTCATATTTGCTTCTAAGCCTATTATCACTTGTCACATGAGTTATCTTGCTGAGTTGCAGGAACAAAAAGGAAACTAAAAGCTACGTAGAAATCGCAGAGTCTCTTGGAGTAGATTATCCATCAGCAATTTTATTCGTGACTGATGTGTATGAAGAAGCCACAGCTGCAAAAGCAGCAGGTAACAAAATCTATTGCAGTTTTTGAACGATATGTGAGTGCAAATAATTGCACAATTTAATATTGTCAATTATGTAGACAATATATAACCATCAGAAATAACTGTTTGCACGGATCACAGAAATTTCACGATATTTCAACGGTAAACTGGTAATCTTTTGTGCGTGAGTCTGACTTAAAATTGTATGTGCAGGTTTGGAGGTGATGATATCTATACGTCCAGGAAACGGACCGCTACCGGAGAATCATGGTTTTCAAACGATTAATTCCTTCTCTGAAATCTAACTCTGCATTTAAGTCTATGCTAATACTGACAAGTAACATATTCTCATGTGAGGAAAAGTATGAGGGATGATCATGTGTTTTAGTGCTAGAGTTCGACATCTGCAGAGCAATAGTTTCTTTACAACGATTGGGAAGCGAAAATTAAAATAAACAACTGGTAAAAACATATTAATGAAGTTGCACATTTAATCATCATTGAATTCTTTAGAGTTTTGGATATCATCAAGGTTAGGATAATAACCTTGAGAGGAGAAATTTTGGGAATTTGAGAAGAAATCTTTGGGAAAGATAGAACTCTTGTATCAACTTTTCGATTCTACAGTTTCGTCTAATGGATACCATGACAGTCGGGTGATATTCATTGTCTGACTGACATGATGAGTCGACTGATCATTTACCAGACCATATTGTTAGGAGTAGAGAAATGATATGCTACTCACCTCCCGGTGGGCACCTTCGTGGGCACCTCGTCGTTTTATCACGTTTGCATTGCTTTTTTTTAATTTTTATTTTTATTCTATATTCTAGTATCTTAGAAATTAATTTACAAATCATAAAATCTAAAAAATCAATGTTCAATTTATTTTTTTTTATTTTTAACTTCAAAAAATGAGTAATAAAATAAATCGAGCTTCGATTTTTATGTATTTTTTAGATTTTATGATTTGTAAATTAATTTCTAAGATACTAGAATATAGAATAAAAATAAAAATTAAAAAAAAGCAATGCAAACGTGATAAAACGACGAGGTGCCCACGAAGGTGCCCACCGGGAGGTGAGTAGCATATCATTTCTCGTTAGGAGTATTACCAGATATAGATATAGTGAGAGAGTGCAAGACTTATTATATTTGTGTAAGTTAACTGGAAACTTCTTTTCCATCAAGCTTGTAACTGTGAACATGCTTTGTAAGTCAGGTGAATGCATGTGATTAGCTTGGTGTGAACAATTTCATGCTAATTAATTCCATGCTCTCAATATGCAGTTTTAGACCATAAATCCAAAAACTAAAGATGATCTTTTAACTTCACATATCAAAATTAAACCTTAAAATTATTAATAGTTACAATTATAATTTATATTTTCAAATAATGGGTATTGGGTAGCTATAAATAATATTCCCTCTTTCTCGTCAAATTTGACGAAATTTCTTAAATATATACTCGTTGGGAGTAATCCATACTCATTTTAAATCCATCACCGTAGTATATTTGCTCCCCCAACCTTAAAAAATCTAATAAAGGCAGGAGATATTCGCCTTTTGCTCAAAAAAGAAAAACCATAAAATATGAAAAAAAAATTGATACTCGCACGTCACGTCACGTGGATGCCCCCACGAACCGGATCAAGAATGGCGATGATGACACATATAAACCGTAGCCGTCAGCCGTCTGCTAGCTATAACTCCGCCCGTTCCCAGCCGTCGATCTTGCCATTCTGCAGATCCAACGCTCCAGATCAGCTACTCGCACTAGCAGGCTTGCGCGACAAGTCAAAGTAATGAAGCTCGTTGCTCACACACTCCCGCCATCTCTACATACACATTTTTGTATCTATACTTTCCTACCCACACACACCGCTTAGGGTTTCTGACATGAAAATAATCATTTAATCGGCTATGCACTTATCCACCTACTACGCTTCACCATCAGCATCGTCATCTTCCATTTCTAGAGCTTGTAGAGTTCGTTTCGCTTCAACAACTCTCTCTTCTAGGCCTGCTCATTCTCTAGCTCCGCCTTCTCGGACCTTCGCCAGGTGCGCGCCTCCGTCCAACGGCAGCTTCCGATCGCTGAGCTTCTCGTCGGCGATCCAATTAGTTCGGTGTTCTGCGCCGCGGTGGTGTCGCGGAGTTGAGCGGCGGTCGCCGGTCAGTCTGAGAGCTCAGATCAGGACTGCTTCACCTGTTTTCGAGCGCAAGATAGCTACCATGGGTATGATCGGATGTGTCCTGACTGATTTCAATTGTGCTTTGATCTCCTTACTATTGAGTTCATGCTTCTTGTTTGGAGTTCGAATTTCTAAGTGTTCGTTTTGTCATTTGCAAAATCCTGAGTTCATAAATTTACATTTCGGTTAATGTGTCTTCGCTGTTCGGGATGGTTTCAGAAGCATAGTTTTTAGCGACGCTTCTTGATTTGGGAATCATTGTCATCGCTATTCAAATTTTAGTCTTGTGTGATTTGGATGGTGGTTTGAATATATGTGAGTTTACATTTGCAGAATAGAAATGTTAGTATTGGTGGATCTATGTTGGTAGATTTGTGCTAGTGTCCATTCATAATTGTGGCATATTATGTTGAGTATTACTAAAATCAGCTGGAGGACTTTACTTATCTATTTATTGTTCTTCTTTTGTTGTAAGTTGTTGGGTTGAAATTGATAATTGATTGATGCATGAGTATTAATGAAGGCAGATATAATGATATTGTTGTTAAATATCTATTGTGTATCTGGAGCTTACCTATTTATGCGGAAGGTTCCTGTTTTTAATAAGTTACCAATCACTTGAATGTCATGCTTCCATGGTGTTATGTATTGTTATTTGTGAAGGTTTAGGAAGGTGTGACTACTCAGATTTGTTGTCATATGCATCTTACCCGATCTATATATTGTGAACAGGCACGCAAGCCCTCACACACACACACATACACTCACACACAGACACACTGTAGGATATGGTGCAATTTCCTCTCAAATTCAAATCACGTTGGTTTGTTCGCGTGTGAATGTCTGATATGTTCTAGATGTTTGATCATTTTATCTTTGAGTAAACATATGGTGCTTTTTCCCTACTTGGTTCTCTATAAATTTTTATGTATTAAGATAATGCTTGATTAAAACATGCAGCTTCAGAACATCCTTTCAATGGAATTTTACATGGACTTCCCAAACCTGGAGGAGGTGAATTTGGGAAATTCTATAGCCTTCCTGCTCTGAATGATCCTAGAATTGGTAAGGATGTAATCCTTGAGGTTCCTCTGTTTGTGCATCTGAAACTAAGTGTGTGAAACTTAAGAATTACAAAGTATATAATAAACTGTGTTTTTGGCTTTATCAAATATATAGTTTTCATATTAATGTTTTTGAACTGAGAAGTTCTATACTTTCTATTGATAATGAAACAGACACTTAACTCGACATACTGGATAATTTCTTCAGTTTCACTCTTAATGTTTATTTTTAGTAATCACCGTTTTCTCACCAATATTATTATTATTATTATTATTATTATTATTATTATTTTATTTTTAATTTTTTAATTTTTAATTTTTTTTTTCTGATGATATCTTGCTTCAGACAAGCTTCCATATTCTATCAAGATACTCCTAGAGTCAGCCATACGAAATTGTGACAACTTCCAAGTCACCAAAGAGGATGTGGAAAAAATTATTGATTGGGAAAAGTCTGCGCCAAAGCAAGTTGAGATCCCTTTTAAGCCAGCTCGTGTTCTGCTACAGGTGAGGGAAATTAGAGATGATCTTTATGATCTGTACATTATACTAGCTACAACAGTTTTGTGAATAAATACTAAAACATGTTTTCATAATTCTTCTTTTGGACTCTGTTTTTAGGACTTTACAGGAGTCCCAGCTGTGGTCGACCTTGCTTCTATGCGTGAGGCCATCAAGGACCTTGGTAGCAACCCAGAAAAAATCAATCCTTTGGTAGATATCTTCATGTTTTGCTATCATATTCTGTTTATGTACTTGGTGATGTACAGCTGGTACTAAAGATGCTACATCTATGTTAAGCATTATGCCTTTTATGACAGCATTATGATGCCTTTTATGACAGCATTTGATCATAATCAAGAGATACTATTAGTTATGTGACAGCATACATGGCGTGTCTGTTGCAAGTTTGAGATGATGTGTATTGGCACATACTTGTATAAGCTTCTTCATATTGTGGCTCCTGATGATGTTTGCATTTGTGTTGGACGTCTCCAGGTTCCCGTAGATCTTGTCATCGATCACTCTGTTCAGGTTGATGTAGCCAGATCAGAAAATGCTGTTCAGGCTAACATGGACCTTGAATTCAAGAGAAACAAAGAGAGGTTTGCTTTCCTTAAATGGGGATCCACTGCCTTTCGCAACATGCTTGTCGTTCCTCCTGGTTCTGGTATTGTCCATCAGGTATGACATAGCCCTTTGTTTGTGTTTTATTATTTTAGCTTGATCTAACCTAAAGTCTTCTGCCTTGATATCTGACAGATATAGGATTGTAGGAGCTTGTATTATGTGCACTACACTTTACTTTTTACAAATTCACATTGATAATATGCTTAACAAATTCAGGTGAATCTCGAGTATCTTGGACGGGTTGTTTTTAATACTGATGGCATCCTCTACCCTGATAGTGTTGTTGGTACTGATTCTCATACCACCATGATTGATGGATTGGGTGTTGCTGGATGGGGAGTCGGTGGAATTGAAGCTGAGGCTACAATGCTTGGCCAGGTAAGCAGTGGCTGTAAACCTGATACAAATTTTCTTTTTCCTTTAATTCATCTGTCATATTTTAGAAATCAGTTTATATTCCTTCTTTTCTCCTGTTGCTAACTGTAGCCAATGAGCATGGTGCTGCCGGGTGTTGTTGGTTTTAAGCTGTCTGGGAAATTGCGTGATGGGGTTACTGCAACTGATCTGGTTTTAACAGTCACCCAAATGTTGAGAAAACATGGTGTGGTCGGAAAGTTTGTTGAGTTTTATGGTAATTCATCGGTCAACTAAATGCTTATATATATTTCTCTCTTGATGGAGAAGTTATGTATTCTTATCTATTTTATAGGTGAAGGAATGGGTAAATTATCGTTGGCAGATAGGGCAACTATTGCAAATATGTCTCCTGAGTATGGAGCTACCATGGGATTCTTTCCGGTTGATCATGTCACATTAGACTACCTAAAGTTAACTGGAAGAAGTGATGACACGGTTGGTAGTACTTTGTCCAGTTTGTCATTTTTTTTGTTGCAGATACATCCACAAATTTTAATCGTAAGGATCATGGAGTTTCTTTATTTAACTTAACTAGGTAGCGATGATCGAGGCATACTTGCGTCAAAACAATATGTTCATAGACTACAATGAGGTATAGCTTTCAACATTTTGTGTTAAATGTTCTTGCTTCTTAGTTTTTCTGTGATAATGTTGGAGCACTGTGGCTTACTCAAAAGTATTTACTGCACAGCCTCAACAAGAGAGAGTGTACTCGTCGTATCTTGAGTTGGATCTTGATGATGTTGAACCTTGTATATCAGGTCCTAAAAGGTACACATAATTTATTTTCTGGTGTCCAATTGTTCAATTATCATCATCTCTTCCTAGTTAAACCAAATGACTGCACACACATGTATGCAACTATGCATTGATAAATCCATTTTTGCTTATGTAGGCCTCATGATCGTGTTCCTTTAAAAGAGATGAAATCCGATTGGCGCTCATGTCTGGATAATAAAGTTGGTTTCAAGGTAGGAAGTCTTTATAAGAATTTTTTAATGCAATGACTAACAATTATGGAAAACAAAGATCATAGCATTGCCTTGTGGTGTAGGCCATTTCTTTTTATAGTTTTATCTTCTTATGATCAAGGGTATTATTTGGTTTTATCCTTACCAACTTTCTTTCCCATTCATTCAGGGATTTGCTGTACCAAAGGAACAACAAGAGAAGGTAGTAAAGTTCTCATTCCATGGGCAGCCTGCAGAACTTAGGCATGGAAGTGTTGTTATTGCAGCTATTACGAGTTGCACAAACACATCAAACCCAAGTGTCATGCTTGGAGCTGGTCTTGTTGCAAAGAAGGCTTGTGAATTGGGGTTAGAGGTTTGAGTCTCATCTATAGCTTTGGTTGTGGTTTTATCACATGTGTTCCCTCTTAATTCTGTTTAAATTTCAGTATGATTATGATTGGTTTCTGATATGGTTTCTGATGTGTAGTATAATAATTATTGGACAGGTAAAGCCGTGGGTAAAAACAAGTCTTGCCCCAGGTTCTGGTGTAGTGACAAAATATTTGCTCCAGAGGTACTGTATTTTCTACCAGATCTCATATGAGGATTCCCCCCTCCTGCTTGGATTTAAAAGCATTGTGATTCATCAGTAATTTATTTTTACTTGTAGTGGCTTGCAAAAGTACTTGAACCAGCAAGGATTTAATATTGTTGGCTATGGTTGCACAACTTGTATTGGGAATTCTGGAGATCTTGATGAATCAGTTGCTTCAGCAGTAACTGACAATGGTATCACAACATGTTCCCTTTCTTTGGTTTTTTGATAAAATTCTCTGTTGATTTTTTTGTCCTCCATCAGCGAACAGTTTCTAGACCATGATTCTACTTGCTATAGCTGTGAGTCCTTTTCGATCGATAAAAATTAGATATGATGAAAATATTTTTCTCTAGACATAGCAATGATTTGTACAGAATCCGTAGTGACTAGAGATTGTTTAGAGGGTAAAGCCTTATTACGTAATTGTTTGATCCAATAAATTATTGCCACCGACATGGTAGCAAAATACCTTTTTACAGTCTTTTTTTTGTTTAACAAAAGCAGAAATCTTGGTTTTTCTTATCTCATGTTTTATTTGAGAGAACATTAGGCTGCTGCTGACTCTGCTCCTGAAATAGTGATATGAACTTTTGGCATTGTATGGGAGCCAGGTCCATTTACTAATTAGGGAGATGGAATTCAAAAAATTTAGTAAACGAATACTGCTTTAAAGCCATTGTGTTGCTTCCTCATTTCCTTGAGATTTTCACAATTTCAACAATATTAGTTGAGTCCTTAGCTGTTAAATAGGAGTGAGAATGGATCTTATAGTAGTGACAAATGCATGGTGGATATGCTTTCTTTGAATCCAATATAAAATGTGATTAGGGGCTCCCCTAGAGTGAGATTTGAAAACAATATTCAAGGAATTGTTCCCCCCTATTGTTTATTTAATTTTTGTTCGTTTCTTACTCGGCTGCCTCAAAGCCCACTAAGTATAAATTGCTCAGAACTTCTATTTTCAGCTAATGTGGGTCTCTCAAGCCTGAATTCTTACTAGTTACTGAACTGCTTTGTTCTGATCTGCCAGACCTTGTTGCTGCTGCTGTGCTTTCTGGAAATAGGAACTTTGAGGGCCGCGTTCATCCTCTTACTCGAGCTAACTATCTTGCTTCTCCTCCGTTGGTTATGGCTTATGCGCTAGCTGGCACGGTATGCCTTAGATTTCTATTAGATGTTATCACTCTTTATCTAACACAACTGACAGTAGGCAGGTGACTGGCACTTTGATACTATTTTACACTATAAATTAAAATGATCTGTGATCAGCTACAATTGTGTATTACCCAAATACAAGTATGCAGTCTGATGTCTAGATCGCAAATTATGTTGTTATATGACCCCTCGTCCTTTTCTGTTCAAGAGAAGTTAGAGGGGCTAGATGGGTTGGCTTTCTGATTTTCTTTGGTCTAATATCATTCACTTCATTTTGCTGGTAGTTTATTAATGCATTTAGCAGGTGGGCCATGGCATTCACCAAACATACTTACCTTATTTTTCCCTCTGGTGCTGTAATTTCCAGGTTGACATTGATTTTGAGAAAGAGCCAATTGGAACTGGAAAAGATGGCAAAAGTGTTTATTTCAGGGATATCTGGCCTAGCAGTGAAGAAATAGCACAGGCACATTTTTGACTTATCCATCTCTAATATTGATACAGATTGACACCTGCATATGCAAATAAAATTTGAATATACTTGTGCAGGTTGTTCAATCAAGTGTTCTTCCCGAAATGTTCAAGAGCACTTATGAGGCAATTACAAAGGGAAATGAATTCTGGAATCAGTTATCGGTACCTTCATCAAGTCTTTATGGATGGGACCCCAACTCAACTTACATACACAAGCCTCCATATTTTGATGGCATGACAATGGACCCACCTGGTCCTCGTGGAGCGAAGGATGCATATTGTTTACTATTGTTTGGAGATAGTATCACCACTGATCACATCTCTCCTGCTGGAAGTATCCACAAAGATAGTCCAGCTGCAAAGTATTTGATGGACCGTGGTGTTGACAGAAAGGATTTCAACTCATATGGTAGCCGTCGTGGCAATGATGAGGTGATGGCTAGGGGTACTTTTGCCAACATACGTATAGTGAACAAACTGCTGAATGGAGAAGTGGGACCGAAGACCTTACACATTCCAACGGGGGAGAAACTTTCTGTGTATGATGCTGCAATGGTACGAGTTTTGTGCTTTAACATGGCAACATTCTGGCCACTTAACATCGAGTACTACTACACACACACACACTCACACAGACTAGCTAAATGGTACAGTATGCTTTTTTTTTTTTTAGCTAAATGTTTTGCTTTGCACTTAAAAGTGCTGACTGGTACGCGTGACACACATAAAAGTTATGAATTTGAATAGCATATACATACATACTAAAAATAGATCAATTTCATTGTAAATTTGAAGAATGTTGGATACAAAAGGGTTCTTATTTATATAATGTCTTATTTATATAATGATAAAGAAAAACCTTCATAATTATATATGCATATACATATGTTTATATATACATATATATTTAATTTCTATAAAATCCTTAGAATTAGAGTAAGTATATATATGGGGGTGGGAGGCGAGGTGTTTCTTGTCAAAAAAAAAATAGACAGCTGCATATTATTTTGGTATTGACTGAATTTTTCTTATGATTGTTTATGATCCTTTTTCTCAGAGATACAACTCAGCTGGGCAGGATACTATTGTTATTGCTGGAGCAGAGTATGGTAGTGGTAGTTCTCGAGATTGGGCTGCCAAGGGGCCAATGCTCCAGGTAGAGTTGCATTTGCAGTACTATCTCCTTTTGTTCTCAGTAGCTTTTATATTCAGAAGTTGGTCACTAGATCTATTCTTTGCATGGGTTTCAATACCAGGGTGTCAAAGCTGTGATTGCTAAAAGTTTTGAGAGGATTCATCGAAGTAACTTAGTTGGCATGGGAATTGTTCCACTTTGCTTCAAGGCAGGTGAGGATGCAGATACACTGGGTTTAACAGGTCATGAGCGCTACACCATAGACCTTCCAGCGAAGATCAGCGATATTAAGCCTGGACAAGATATTACTGTGATAACTGACTCTGGAAAATCTTTTACATGTACCTTGCGATTTGACACTGAGGTACATGCTCTTTTTCTCTTGCAATTCTATTTCATATTTGAATAAGTTATACTATTTCATGATATGCTCATGATGGAAGGTCGATGCTTCTGAACGGTGATTCCTAAATTTGTTGTAAATATATGAGCCTGATCAGTTCATAGTTGACTGTCTGGTAGATCGTCATCCTATTGAGAAACATAAGAGAACATTGGAAAAGATATAGTTCAATTGGGTGAGGGTGAGTAAGGTATTTGTATGTGGAACTTGTAATGGCTCTCATAATGGTCTTGCATTAATCCGTTTTGCAGGTTGAATTGACGTACTTCGATCATGGAGGCATCCTTCAATATGTCATTCGGAATTTGACCAAACAGTGAGGAGTGAGGTTTCTGGTCTATTTTAATACTTGGTGAAACGCTTGCTCGAAATTCAGTGGGACTTATCCGAGGGGTTCAATAATATTGGGAGAGGAACGCATGGCTGACTGCATTACTTTGGCAATATTTTACGCGGTCGTAAGGAGGAAGTTTGATTTGTTTCAACTGGAATATGAAATTTGCTCATCTCTGAACTAAACTGCAAATCCCTGGCAGTGCCTTCGTTATATATACATTGTGATTTGGAGAACTTTCAAAATTGTTGATGTCGCACGTGTAGAACTTTCATTATTTTGATTCGTGCCTTATCAATAAAACCTCACGTTTGAAATAATAAGACCACTTATCTAAGTAAGCCTGACCAAGACCAACATGAGATGTCGAGCAAATTAGAGGTGACAATTTTTTTTCAAAAACCGGAAACCAAATTGAAATATTTAGTTTGGTTGGACTAGTTGGATTAGTTGGATTTATTTATTTTATTTTATTTTATTTTTCCCGATTCAGATTGGTTTCATTTTTTCTTAAAACCAAAACCAAACTATATACTCCATATACAATCATAAATCAAAAGTTACAAAATATGCCACCACGAGTACAAGATTAAATTCATCTTGTGAATCTTATATTGTCATCTCACTAATTGTCATTCAAGAGGTAATCTAATCTCAGAATTTCATATGTATGTACTGTATTATGTAATTTTTGAATGTACAATAGAATCCTAAGGAACTTCACTCATTTCAACACTACCGACAGGCCTAAAAGACATATAAGCTTGATCATGAAACCAGTTCACGAGAACAAAATCCCAACCCTTAAACTATATGGCCTCAAATTGGACTAAGCATCCAAACTTGAGTCAACTTTTATGCAAAGCAAACCACAACTCCCCCCGGGGAATAGTTCTTCATAAATTCCGGTGACTCATCAATCGGTTAGCCTTGGAAGCATGCGCTAGCGCCTTAGCCTCCATATCCAACGTCACCCATTCCCTCTCGGCACGTCTTTGATGCTGCCTCGAATTTTTCGCTCTCTTCGGTGCTAACCGAGTATCTCTATCCAAGAATGCTAGCCTAAATTTTTCAGCAACGGATAGTTCATTAGAAGATGCAACTGGTATTATAGCATTCTTGGCTGGATTGAACCCAGATACTGCCCAAGATTTTGGATCAACATCTTTAACAATAGGATCATCCAATACAAACTCCATTACTGCTTCTTGAGGAACTTCAGTTCCCCTATAACCCAAAAGGGATGGCTTTGGATTTACTACAATCCGCGGACATTCAGAAGATAATGTCTCCTGGGAATCCTTGTCGATTGTTGGCTGCAAAATAGTGATCGAGAATTAGCAAAATTGCAAGGTTGCTGGACCACCAGCTCCAATTTACACATGGTGTTGGCATATTACAAACTGACAACTTATTTCTCAAACCGAACTGACAAACTTCTATTTTGGTTCAGTTTTCTGTTAACTAAAGCTTTACAATTAATTCCAATTTTGTTTCTTAAATCAAAAACCTATTTGTTCAAATCGCCAAAAATTATGAAAAAATAAAAACAAATCAAAGTGAAAGAATTACGATAATGGTGGAGGGGAATGAGTTTGATGTAAACTAAATTACAATGACATTTAAAATATTACATACAGTATAAAACTAAAAGAATTATGTATGTATGTATGTATGTATATATATTTAAATCTTAGTCAGTTCAGTTTCGACCAAAGTATCTAAACCAGAAAACGCACCAAACTGCAGTGCAGAACAGTTATAACGAAAACCGACAACCAAAATCCCAAAAGCTAAAATTTTGGATTTGATCCAATTTTGCACGTCAGAAGATGAATTTCACATGAAAAGAAATAGCATTACCCAAACAAGCCAACGAAGTGATTGAGCACCTTGAATCAAGTCCCCTGCATCGAGCTCCTCCCACGAGTCCCCATCCACATCATTGAGGTTAGGCTTTAAGACACACAAACATCCACGAACCACGTAGTTGCTCCTCGGGCAACCTCTGCAACACCAAGTTCGGTTCATTTCCTGTTAGGAGGTTTATCCCTCGTGTCAAAACCCAACAAAATGGGCCACTACACACCTATAATAGTGACAAAGCAAAGCATTTTCAACCATAAATATAATACTATAGTTTGTTTTGTAGCTCCAACTTAATGTCTAACCAGAGAAATAAAAAATTACAGTGTCAGCACAAATCCCATGAATCAGCCATCAAAAAGGATATACATTAAGACACTCTACATGACGTAGATTTCAACAGAAAACATAAAATAATTTTGATATTTGAGTTCATGTTTGGTTCAGCATGACAAGTGAAAGATAATCAACATTTTGAAACAAAAGAAGAATTTTACAGTGTTCATAAAAGTATTCACGAGTAAGCCAAACAAGTAAGGAAAAGTGAGACGGATGACCCGAGTAAGATTGAACAAGAAATGCCAAAGCTTTATGAATGATCTATTGCATAGCAAAATTGAGAGATCATAACAAAAACGTCCAATATAATAATTATTCTGATTAGCGCATACAGAATCAATTAGAAGATTAGTGTAAATCAATTAATGGACCACCTAATGCATGGTTTGCGTTGAAGCCATCGGGTTAAGCTAAGCTTATTTTTAAGAGCTTATAAGCTCTAGGAGCTAATTAAGATAGTTTCAAGAGCTTATAAGATGTAAGGTGACAATAACTTATAAGTTGTCAAAGTGTTTTATAATAGAGCTTATAAGTTCAAAGAGATTAGAAAAATTAAAAACTGAAAAAATAAAAATAAAAATGAAAATGAAAATGAAAAGAAATGAAAATTTTGAAATTTATTAGTAGTGTTTTATAAAAGTCAAATGAAAGTGCATATGCTTGAAATGTAAAAATAATACTTATATGGGAAAAAGTAAGATTTTGAAAAAATATCTTGGGGTGGAGGGGCTTATATTTTGGAAAGCGTATAAGCTCTGTAAGAGTTTATTTTTCCAAACTCTTTTAACTTTTAAGGTGCTTCTAAGTTCTCAAACAACTTATAAGTTGTTTTGAAGAGCTTATAAACTCAGCCAAACACCCTTTAAGTCACACCATCAATGTCCATTATTACTCCTCCAACCCTTTTACGCATTTTTGTGAATGCCTACCAATAGTTTAAAAGTATGTGCATTTGAAACAACGAAAGCAAGAAAACATTTATGATTGATTGCACTCTTTACCAACAAATTGAACTCTATGCAAAAAGAAAGAGCATTGAGACAATAAAAGTAAAATGTATGAACGATATAGCAAGACATGGAACAATCTGCAAAAATTGAGGTGTTTTACATGAGAGCATACCCCCATCTCAATATCTCCAGTGAATGACAACACTGAAGAAGTTCGGAAACTCCCGTTGGAGTCAGTCTTGAGCAACGCCTGAAACAGAGCAAAATCTAGTTAGAATTAATACTTAGCCTTCACAAAAAGAGCTTCAACTGTAGCATAAAAGACACATTGCCAGTTAGTCAATGATTCTGGGGCAATCAAACTTAAGCAACCGAAGGAACACTAAACAGAAATTCGTCAAATTTAAATATCAAAATGACCATAAAATTGTCATCTGTACTGCATGAAAGTAAGATTCCATAAGAGCTACCTTATATCGACTGCTTTTAAGTTCTTGCATATGTTTACAACATGACAAAGCCCAGAATCCGAAACATCCGAACAAGAGATATCTAATTTCTCCCATGAACTATCGGCTAAGGCAACCAAGATATCATCATTCAGAAGCTTTCTTCTTCTCGCAATCGCCACCAGTACCATCTAGCAAGTACAAATCAAAATTCGTTCGATTACAAAATCTCTAAAAAAAACAAAGAAATAAAGATGTCATCATTCCGTAGCTTTCTTCTTCTCGCAATCTATAAAGTAGAAATCAAAATTCGATAGACTACAAAATCTCTAAAAAACAAAGAAAATATACCTAGAGCGTACAACAAATTCAGTTGATTCACAAACACATTTCCATATATGCTGAAATTCCAAACTTGTACCTTGATATCGGCAGGGAAAGTGAGGGCAATCTCCGCCAAGTCATCGACGATGTCTTCAAGATTGCAACCTACGACTCCAAGACACAAACTCAATAAGCTCGGTGGCGCCTTTCTCCTATTGGAACCAAATAATTCTGCAAAACCCCACAAACAAAGGAAGAAAATTCAATTCATAGCTTCAAAACCCCAGAAAATTAAAGGAAAGGGGAACTCCACGCATACGAGATTGAAGGGGGAAAGCAACAGAATTTTGTGTTGATTTTGAATTGGCGGTGTTATTTTCCAAGTGGCGATCCCGCAATGAAGTCGTCACAGTTGCTGCGGAATCTTTGGATTTTCCTTTTTCCATCAAAGACGATACCAACAGCTAACAAAATTCACAGCCAAGAATTTAGGAATTTGGTCAGGGTGTTGGGAGAGAATTTGTTTGTTATGGCCATCTCTCATTTACACCGACCGTACAATATTTGTCAAAAACATTAATTTGGTGTATATTCATAAACTCACACATTTTTTATTTTTTTCATAAAGGGTAAAAAATTGATAAAAATGCAAACTCGTGCTTTTAAAATTCCTCCCTTTATTCATGTTCTCTTTAATAGATATTTTTTTCTAGGCAAGTCAGGTGAGAAAATTTTCTTTGAGCAGTTATTTATTCCACATTTTCGCTTAATATTTTTCATCCTTTTCACATCCCTAAATTGAAATTGCCTTGAAATCGGAATTGCCGTGACAAATTTATATTTATATTTTATATTAAAACAAAATGAAAAGTTAGTTATTTTTTCCCTCCAATTTTAACAGTTTATTTCCCATGATGTTAGAAATCAATTATCATAATCGTGGGTTTAGTTATTAGGCAGTTATAATCAATTTAAATAATGAATGGAGCAATTGACTGTAAATAATGAATTCGGCGTCCCAATTCATGATGCATGATTTTATTTAGGGGTGTATTCAATTAGGATTTTGATAGAATTTTTCAGACTTTATAAAGTTTGTAGATTTAAAAAATCCATAGACTCTATGCAGATTTTGGCTGATTTTTTTATTGATTTATATGGATTTTTATAGATTTTATATGATTGTGGAATGTATTTTTTTATTGATTTTTATATGGATTTCCATAAACTCTGACTCTGGGACTATTGATGCAAATGTATATAACTATATAAATACTCATTGCTAATTTTTGAATTTCACAATTAATTCATCGCTATTTTTTTCATTTCTCAATTAAAAAAGCCTGCACCATGCCCATAAACGGTACATATGCTATAAAAATTATAATAATAAAAAAAAATGATCTTCAAACTTGTAGAAGAAAAAAAATGCAAATGCATTCATAGAAAGAACAGACCTTGGAGAGCTATGGATCCAATTTTTATGCACAATTTTTCTGTTCAAAAATCTAAATTGAAATTCTTGAATTTCAAAAAATCAACTCTACAAGACTGTATTCTTTCTTCAATTTCTGACTACCCACGCCGGTTTGAAACTGCCGGGCTCATCCCTGACGGTGCCGCGCCTCATGCACGGCATTGCCCTCTCTTTCTCATAATCTCCCAATTAAGTAGCCCAACTCCAAAACCCACAAACAAATTCTCCTCCCAATCCAAACCCCCTCGCCACCAGCATTCTTCCTCAACTCCATCGTCCTTCCTAATTCCTCCCAATCCAGACCCTCGCTACTAACGGAAGCAGCACCGCTGTGGGAGGACACTACCGCCGGTGGTGCCGCTGGAATTAAAACAAAGAAGAGCAGCGTTCTAAGCGGAAGAAGAGAGAGTGAGATTTGTGGAAGAACAGACGAAGAGAGAGAACAAATAGAATACGTGGGATTTTTGAAATCTCTAGTTGTCAAAAGAGATTTTGGGGAGTACAATCTATGTATATTTTTGAAGAGAATCCAACAAAATCCATATACTCTTAAAATCTATAAACTGATGAATACCTAAAGATTTTTTAAGACTTTTTAAAATCTATATTGAATACCTCAGGATTTTTAAAGACTTTTGAAAATCTTGATGAATACCTAAAGATTTTTTAAGACTGTTTAAAATCTATATTGAATACCTCAGGATTTTTAAAGACTTTTGAAAATCCGGATTGAATACACCCGGACTTTAAAAGTCTAAAAAAATCCTGCAGATTCCACAACCAATACACCCCCTTAGTCTAAAACAAACAGATGTAGAAAAACAAGGGATAATTTGTTTTTTTAAAAATGGATAATTTTGACATTTGGACATAATTAAAAAGAGAGTAAAAAAAGTAAGTTTTTATAAAAGTATTTTTCTATCTTAATTTGATATTTTAATTTTTGCCGGGCATCTAGTTAAATATGAAACGGCAAATATATCCATCGGAATGAGATTATTTTGATGATGTAAAACTAAAAAATAAAATAAAATAAAAAATAAATATATTGGCCCGAAACCTTAACGGGCTTTTTAGGCCCGATGTTTTTCTGCCTACAATTTCAAGCTCAACCCGACCCTAAAGTCAGGCATCTCGGGCCGGCCCATCAGGCCGGGCTTACTTTGCCAGGCCTACTAACGGGTCCCCTGGTAATTCAAGGGGTCACAAAAGGCTCGAAAGCAAGTTTAAATTGCGGTTCTTTCAAAACGACGTCGTAATTTCCTTTCTTCTCCAGTTCTTAATTTCTCAATTCAAATATGGAGGCCGGCGACGAATAGAGATCATATCCGTGGCGAAAGAAACTGTTGGATGAATCGAGTTTATTGAACTCAAAGTAAAGTTGGGAGTTTAATCAATGGCGAAAATATTTGCTGCCCAAAATCTTCCGGCTGACGTCACCCAAGTTATGGATCAGCTGGAGCGCCATTGTTTGGCCCCTGACGGTTCTCTCATTTCTAAATCCACCTACTCTGATCTCCAGCTCGTAATATCCATTTTTTTCCCTCTTCAAATGTCTCTCTCGATCAAATTTCATTTTGATGGATTTTATGCAGGCGAGAGAAGAAATGTGTAAGGAGAGGCAGCGTTATTTGGAATCCCTGGTACGATTTATCCGATTTGATTGTCCTCTAATTACGGATCTGGAGGTTTTATTTGTAGTATTAATTGGGATCAATGGCGACGCAATTGTGCAGGCGATTTACATCGAGGCAATTGCGATGGTGGAGGAGTATCAGCAAGCGGTTTCGGTAGCAAATTTGGGGGGCATTCGCGATATCCAGGGCCTTTATCCGCAGCTCGGTTTGAAGAGCTTGCCCCAGGTTCCAAATTAGATATCACATGATTGATTTACAAGTGAAATTCATGTTTGAGAGAACTATTGAAAGAAAATTGAGGTTATTTGCTGCAATTTCGTACACAAAATATGTTATTCTATGTAGTAGGGAGCTTTATTCTGTTAGTGTTTAAACTGAAGTATTAACACGGAGCATTAGAGCTTAAGAAGCTGTTTTTAGTCTATTTCTATTTAGTTTAATTTAATGTGCCGTTAGTTCAGGTTGAATGACCGACGAAAGTTGATGTATAGATCCGAGAAATAAAGTGGCTTTAGATATTAATTAGTTTCTGAGATTTTACGAAGATAGCTGAAAAGGGATACTTACTTACAGGTTTATGAGACCCTTGAGCATCGAATGGTTGTTGCTGAAGCTGCTCAAAAATTGAGGCTTCCTCTCATCTCCAAAGATGGTGAGATTCATGAGGATGAAATTGAAAAATGCAGTATAATATCGAGGAGCTCACTTGATAGTTCAAGTACCGGTGTCACAATCAACTCAAGCACAAATTCAACTAATTATACAAATGCATCTGCCATCGGAGCAGGAACTCCTTCGCATGGGGCAACTGACACATCTGATCCTGAAGTTGGTGGTGTACCTAATAGGTTCCTTGGGATAACTCCGGCCTATTTATGGCAAAGCCAACTTCATCAAGTACCTTTATCAATGGTATGTGACTATGCACAATGATGACCAACCATGTAATTTGTGATAGCCTTCATTTGTGAATCAAGAAATGAAATACTCTACGTGTTTTGAAGTCTTTCTTTTTGTTTAGTATTGTTAAAACAATGTTTAAACTGGTTCTACATTAATGAAAATGTAGGACATTACAGAATACCAGGTGTCGCTCACCCATGAGATTGCCAGCAGGTTAGATGCTAAATGTGACAAGTTAGCCGATGCCATTGTGATTGATGACAATGGTCAGTTTACTTTTCTTTCCACTCTCTGTATTGTAAAAGAGTTTTGGTAATGCTATTATGCTCAAGATATTGATATCCGTCACAAGTATTTAATGTTTTCATGCATATTTAATAGTATTTTGTTTATATTATAAGGATCTATTTTTTAATGGACTATCATTTTGACAATGGCTAACCAGATTCACCTACTGGTCACCAGAGCATGGCTTCTCGACTTCCTGAAAGGTCTCTCTCTCTCTCTCTCTCTTTCTCCCTACACACACACGCGCCGGAAATACAGAGCCCCTCCAAATATCTTCAACATAATATGCATGCTTTTCTTTTTAGGTCTAGCAATCAAAGATCTAAAATTGTTCAATTTTTTTGACTTATTTCCCTTCCGTAAGTGGCTTTACTTTGACATCAACCTCCGGACTAATGTTTCAAATACACACACACACACACACACACACACACACACACACACACACACATAAGAGAGAGTTTGGTTCATATAGAAATAAGTCATGACGTGAGAATAGGAATAGATCTTGAACCATTGATCTTACTAAGATCTACAACTGATATTGATATAAGCATGGTTGCAACATACAATAAGCATGAAAATACTAAAGCATCAAATTATTATATATAAACAAGCACATTATGCTAAAATAAGCATGATTACGTGCATATTTAAGCATGATATTGTACAAGTTTAAATATTTTTTGCATATTCGCACACTAGGAAGGAATTAATAGGTCATACCTAACCTATAGTTCTTGGAATAATAGCTCTCCATCAACCCCCTCCCCCACACCCACCCCACGAAGATTGAAAAGTCACCATTGATTTTTTTTCTTTTTTAAAGATGCTGCAATTCCATCTTCATAGGCAAAGATTTTTGCATTTGATCATGGTTTCCCACTTCTCTGTTGTGCAGTATGCCGATGGACAGAGATCATTTTTATACTGCAGTCTCAGTATTTCGAAACTTATTTCCTCTGGTTCATTCAGCCTCACAGTCTAAATTCACATATAACAGGGTGAAGTTGATCATTGAAGAGATTGAAAGAGAAGAATTAGCATGGAGGGACGACCTATATTCTTCTGACAGAAAATTTGCGGAATACTACATGGTAAGCAGGATCTCCTGTACTTTCTTGATGATCTATTGTCCCTAAATGATTTCTTTTATCTGGCTATATTATCATTAGTGTTGGTTTCGTGATTTGGATTTCACTTTCAAACACATTTTCTATCCCAGGTTCTGGAGCAGATTCTTGGGGTGCTTATTAAGCTTGTAAAAGATGTTAAACTACGGCATCAACATAAATATGTAAGTTTCTTTCTCAAAGTGTATTTTTGTCTTTCTTTTGGGCTATTCACTGCACTTTCTGTGAGACTTCCGAAAGCATATGCTAATTTTTCTGCCCTTTTCTAGGATGAACTGCAAAAGACTTGGCTGTGCAAGAGATGTGAGACAATGAGTGCTAAATTGAGGTCTGTCTTTCCTGCTGCTGATCTATTTCTTGTAGTTGGATTTCAACATGTAGATTTTTTTTATGAAATGTCCCTTGCAAATGCCTTTTTTTTGTAAGAATTGTTTGGCTAACAAGTTGCTTTAATCTGTTATTGAAGAGTTCTAGAGCATATTCTCTTGCTTGAAACTTATACTAGGGAAACCATTCCTGCACTCCACAAAATTAGGTAAACTGTTACATACTACTTAAATTAATATTTGGTTTACCATTCAGCTAGTAGTGTTTACTTACTTTTGCTTTCATCAGGAAATATCTCGTTGAATCAACAGAAGAAGCTTCACTTGCATACAATAAAGCGGTGAGCTTCCTTATTATTGTACTGTGTTTGTGAGATCTGCTCAGGTTAAGTTCCTGTTTGCAATGCTTATGGATTCATGTGCTGTTTATTTTAACTATCCCTTAAAATGAAACAGCTTGACGGATTATAGTGCACTGTTAATAGTGATGATCGATTACACACATGACTCTTTAGTTGGAATTTTTATTGATAATTACCGAGCTAAAGATATCGATTTTGTGGTCTAAATTCTAGATATTACATGAGGGAATGTAATGGATTTTTCCTCCCGTTGAAAAGAAACAGTATTACATATTGTACTCTTCAGAGTTGCACATACTATAAATTCAAATCATAATGAAGTTCTACAGGTTTGAAAGAAAAACACATCTTTTCTATATTTGTCAGTTGTAATGGAGTCTGCCGCCGCCAAGTATGCTTTTGAAGTGCCATACCATTCCCCTAGCTTCAACTATGCATTAAATTGTGAAAATGGATAATTCTACATAGAGGCACTCAAAATCTTAATTGTATGTTTTGTGTCATGCATGTTTAATTTGTTGTTGTAGAGTGCACTTAGTATGTTAAGGACATAAGATGCGATAGCAGAGAGACATTTTCTAGTACTACTTATTTATATTTTATATTATATGTCTTAAGTGTTAGTTTTGGGCTATTTGTTAGGGTTAGAATATCAGTGGGCTCCTCTAAGTAAGTTAGTTACTTAGGTGTTCATTAATATGCAGTCATGAATTAGGGTGGGACATCCATTATTCTTATTAGGAAAGCAGCGTACGGGATTCTAATCCTGTGAACCTCTTTTGAGGTGTTTTTCTTCGTTCTATCAATCTTCTTTTATATTCCTTCTTCTCCGTCATACTCTATCAGACGCAAATAAAGATAATTGCAGGCAATCAAACATAGGAAACTGAATAGATCAATATGCTTTTCAAATTTATTTTTTCTTAGGAAATTTGTTTTTCATCTTCCTTGCCAGGTCACGCGACTTCGTGAGTATCAAGGCGTTGATCCTCACTTTGATACCATTGCCAGGCAATACCATGAAATAGTGAAGGTAAATGCACGTTTTTTTTTTTTTTTTTTTGAGAAAATATGCTAGGCTGCACTTCAAATTCCCTCTAATTCATGGAAAATGTCCTTTGCAGAAATTGGAAAATATGCAGTGGACCATTCATCAGGTGGAAATGGATTTGAAGCGGTTGCCTGATCATCCCAGCACCTAACTCATTTCTATGTTCTTGTGGATTGTATAACATTTCTGTTCTTGATGCTCTTATGTTTTAAGAGAAATATTCACCTACATGTAAGTAAGACTCCTTCCGTCAAAAAAGAGTTCGATATTCTTTTCGTTTTGAGCGTCCACAAAGAGTTTGATATTTCTATTTAAGTACGCTGGTCCCCACACCCCTATATATTCTAACCTCTTTCTTTTTATATTATTTACAACATCAACAACAACAACAAAAAGAAAAAAAAAGAAAAAAAAAAGAAAGAAAAAAGAACTACTTCATTTTCATTCTCTCTAGTGGATCTCATGTATCCCTCCTTAAAAAAACTTTCCCAATCATATACCAACATTCTTATTAAAAATTGTTCACAAAAGACAACGAAGCGAAGCTCAGTTGGTAAAACACTTCCCCTCCAATCAAAAGGTCGGGGGTTTATGATACGATCGTATCGTTTATTTTAGGATAGTATCTTTTAGAATTATTTGTTTAGATTTATATTCATCTTTAGTTTATCTTTTCCTTGTTTAGTAGATATTCTAGCCCTATAAATATGGGTTTGTAATCTCATTATTATCATTGAAGAAATAACATAATCATATTTTGGGCTTGCCCTAGTTCTCTCGCCTCTCGCGAGCTCTATCATCGCTGCCGACGGAGTGCGACTCCGCGTTCAGCCCTTCCCACATCGCTGCCGACGGGATTGTCTCCCGCGTTCAGCTCTCGTACGCCGACGACCTTGTGCGACAAGGCGCCGGATTCTTGATAGAGGAAACGAGCTCTATCAGTTTGAGTCACCTCGGATGCGTATGTGTGTGAGTGTGTTGAAGTCGGGGGTTAGAGTCACTTCGGGTGTGTATGTGTGTAAGTGTGTTGTGTTGTCAGATCAAAAAACAAAACAAAGAAACAAAAAAACTGTGTCACAAAGATGAAAGATCAAACTCTTCGTGGACGGATAGAGTATTATTTAATGATATTACAAATTTTTGGTTTAATTCTTTGTGTCGGGTTTTACCGTCACTTTCATGGCATCCATGTCCAGTGATGGCCTCTTTGCTCTATTTTATATTAAATCTTTGAACTGGTATTTGAATATACAGTTGATGCAAGATAAAAACAACTAAAATTGATTCTCTAGTCTGATCTTGTCTCAAAATAATTTCTCCACACTTCTACGTGTGCATGCTAACATGGAAGGAATGCCTACTACCGGAGTACGGAGTATCTTATTGTGAGAGGTAAAGTTAGTAAATACTACTACTATAAAAAGATATTATCATATAATCAGTCCGTTTCTAAAAATAAAATGTGCACAGAGACTTGAGAACATATTGAAATTGTTATATGCAGAGATTCGGACTATATCACAATTATCATCCACTGAGAGTTGAAATTCAATTTGTGAGATTTAGCACATGCATAAATATTACAAGTATTTTGAATTTGAAATTATAAGAGGAGAATTAACGTGTAAAAATAAAATAAGGTATATATCATGTCATCAAAGAAGAGAGCAACGCGTTACAGTTGAGCAAAGGATGCATGAAAAAGGTGTGAGAAAAGACAATTAATTATATTAATCAATTGTTCTCAAAGATGATGAAACAAAAAAACCAAATTAACATATATATGTATGTATAGATATAGCAGGAGGGGTTCTAATTATAATTAATTAGAAGCCATGAATCTTGATGTGATCCTTCTTGACAATGCCGGCGGCGATGAGGAAGAGAGAGACGTTCTTGCGGTGGTCGCCTTGGAGCTGGATGACTTTGCCCAGCTCCTTGTCGTGGACAACGTTTCCATTGCAGCAGAAGTCTTTCTTAACATCTTTAAGGATCTTGTCGTAGCTGAATTGATTGCTCAGCCCTTGCACCGTCGTCAGGCTCTTCTTCCCATTCCTCTGCTGTATGCGCACGTGCACATACTCCTTCCCACCCCCGCCCCCCGCTTCCTTCGCCGCCTCTGCCAATGGATCGAATGCACTTGGGATTATTTCCAAATCAACCATCAAACCCCCTTTTTTCTATTTCTATTTCTATTTCTATTTCTATTTCTATTTCTATTTCTATTTCTAGAGAGAGACTGAGAAAGGGAGAAAGAATAATCAATCTGGGCAAGAGCCGGGAGAGAGAGAGAGAGAGATATGAGAGAATGAGATGAAATTTGTTTCCCAACTTGGGATGATATTTATTTATAGTAGGAATTGAATTGAAGTGGAGGCGGTCGTTTGTCGTTATTTTGAAACCAAGGGCGACGATTGACTGACCAGCTCAGAGATTCGCGTAGATTCCACGCACTTTTGGCTGGGCTTTAGATTTGGTTTGGGGGAATATAAGTGTTTCTAGATAGGCGGGCCCCACTTCTGCGGTGCTCAAATATTCCGGGAAATATGGGGAATTTTAAACATAGCCTCTGTTTCTCTCCGCATAGCCCCAAGAATTAATTAATAATAAAAATAATTTCAAATGTACTATAATACCCTTATATAGCCCACACCTATTTTTCAATAAAATATAACTAAAATTATAACTCTATAGCCTTGGCTGCAACCGCAAAATCAAATTCTCGTGCGCTGTGAGTGTTGAGTCCGCCGCTTCCGGCGGGCTACTACATAAACACTGTAGTTACTCCGTCAACGGTGACGACTGCTGAGAAATTATCGAAGAATCCGTTACAATACGCGGTGGAGCTGGTGATAAATGAAGCATCGTCGGATGAGTTCCTGCGATCGAAAAAAAAAACTTATTAGATGAGTGTGTTGAGTTGTGAGTTCCGATGATCTTCACGCTTACTGTCATGTGTCGTAGTTCCAATGGTGGTCCTTGTGGAACAAGGATTGGTGGTGTTACCAAGCAGCAACACACATTTACAGAGGAGTTTCTCTCTCTCGACTCTCTCTACATATAATATTTGAGTTATGAAGTAAGGCATCTTCACCCCTCCTTGCAGATCGAAGTGTTATGGAGTATGGAGTAAAGAAGAGAATCTACTGCATACCCATCTCATCAGAGGCATGAATTATCTCTATAGAATGAAAATAAATAAGACATGTGTGTGTGTGTGCACGTGTGTGTTGTGATCTTAAGTTCATATTTATGCATCTTTCGATAATACTCGTTACACCTTGCATTAATGACCTTGCGATTTTTGGAGCATGATCGTACTTCCTCGTGATTTCTTTAATTTCTGCTTAAATCGTTTTCTTCGAGGGGGCTATATAGATATTTTTGTATTTACCCTTTCTTTATATACTGATTCTACAGTTGCTGAAGCGGAGGCTATGGATCATAATTGATTAGAAATTTGAGTTGGGGGCTACATAAGGTTATAATAGGACGTTTAAAATTATTTTTATTATTAATTTATTTGTGGGGCTATGTTGAGAGAAATGAGGGCTATGTTTAAAATCCCCCGGGAAATATATAGGAAACAAGGATATGGGAACCTGCGCATTTCGCGCCCGTAAGTCTTGGTTTCGAACAAAACGAATAATTTATGCTTGATTTGACACGTGCCTATCATTTTATTTTTACATGATTTGTTACTATTTTACACTAACATACATGTATTCAAGAAACATGGCATAATAATGTCTTGAGAAATATCTAATGCATTACGAGTAATCATGTATTTATCTAAAAAAATACTGTATAATAAAACTTGTGATTTTCACTTCTTATATTTAATATAAATAATAATGCCTTCGTGATTGCATGCCTGTGTTATTACCCTCACAACTGGCATCTAGAGCTCCAAGTTGGTTTTTGGGGGATTTCAATCAAGATTTTGGAAGAAGATGCATAGGATTAGCTTTAGGTTGTGTTCTCTATGGTGGAATATTCATGGGAAAATAGAGCAATCACCCTTTAAATTTTTCTTTATTTCCCACATTTTTCCACCTCCTTCTCTATGATGAACAATTTTACTCTATGTTGGTGAGATAATATTTTCACTCCATGTTGGTAGGATAATATTTTCCTTCCATTGAAGTGCAATGAAGGGAAGAAAGATAAGAAAGTGGGAAAAAATGGGAAATAAAGAGAAATTTAAAAGGTGATTGCTCTCTTTTCCCATAAAAATTTTTCCACCATAGAGAACACACCCTTACGGTAAAAATCTATATCAACCCTCGAAGGAGAAACCCAAAAAGATGGTTCGGGAAGGAGAGCTACTGGACAAAAAGGCTTTGAGTACGATATGTTTATTGTTGTCCATGAACGTAGCCTATCACATGACCGTCCGAGACTAAGTTAGCAAAGGAGATACTGTCGATTTTTGAGCAGATATACCATAAACCAACAACTGCAATTAAGATAATTATCATAATATCGTATTTCCTCCATCTCATATGGAAGTCTCGATTACCTTATTTGAACCTTCCCACAATATATATAATCTCATATATCCAAAATAAAAATAATGTATCGTACACAATTTATAATTGTGATCCACTAATATGAAAGTTTTATTTACAATTCCTCTCACCTATACTTAATTTGACTATACTATTTTAATTAAAAAATACTTTTTATTTTTATTTTTCATATAGAATATATTGTTTTTTTAAAATTCGCGTCCAGCCTGCACGACTATTTGTACATGGGATGCAATAAGAGCATATATATAAGACAAATCAACTTCATGTTAAACCTATAAAATCACTCCGTTTTTTTTTTTAAGATAGAAACATAGTTTTGACTTTTTTAAACATAATTTTCTTACTTAATTTAGACGAATATTCTCATACTCATTGTGGTGGGCATATATTAATATATATATACTCAAGGTTGACGCAACGATGATATATTTAAATAAAATTATAATTAATATAGCTTATAAAAATATATATTACTAAAATAACAAAACTCTAAATAGTAAAATTATTGACGTGACATTGACTCATCAATGATGTGCACATTTAGTGTGCCCAAAAAAGGGAGCATTCCTGACTTAACTTATAAACTTATGATACCATCAAAATTCCTTGTAAGAAATGAATGGAGCATTAATCATGTAACTACTGCAATATAAATTTCGAAATAGTTGAAAAGAATGAATTTGTTTAAGGATTTGGCGTTTGGTGAGGCGTAGCCCACAGTCCACCAACTCGAAGCATCAAATGCAGCTGTTTAAGAACTACTCGCCACCTACTTCAGCAAAAATTAAGAGTAAAAAAAATCAAACCGACACTGTTTGGTATTTGCATTAGGGCTAATCATCATCTATGTTGTATGGGTTCAGTGTCGATACGATACGAATATGCAGGTACAAATTTTTAAAAAATTTAGAGTACGATATGCATTTATACACTTATATTTCATTATATATTGCCTATTTACAAAAATAAAATTTATAAAGATCATGTATAGTCGGAAAAAAACACTCTTTGACTTTACACTTACAACACGCAGAGTAAAAGTCGGTGACAGAAAAAATACAAGTAAACCACATTCCAAAATTAACCGAATTAAACCTTAGATGAAGTTTTAGCTACTTGACATATGTTTAATTAAGTTAACAGAAACTTGTCTGCTTGCAACAACTAGGTCTAGTAGCTATCCCACTTAATATTTATTTATACAACGAATTGTTTATTATTTACTACGTATTTAACATGCAAGTCTCCATCAATTAGGACTTTTTACAAGTCAAGTTACTTTTAATTTTAATTTCTAGTTTGATAATAGCACATAATTTGCTTGAGATCCCATTCAATGAAATTAGCTGAATCGAAAACAATTAAGCCCGAGTTTGGTTGGACTTTTTTAGCTTAGGAAAGAGAATTGATTAGTTGTTTCCATTACTTGATGTTTGGTTTGAGTAATGAGTTATCCATTATCCACTTGAAGGTAACTCAGTCTCCTAACTTTATTTCCCTTAAAACATATCGGAAACAAAGAGAAAGACAATCTCTTATAAGTGATTTCTTTCCATTATTGAACCAGACAATCAATAAAAGTAAAAGTTATTATTACCATTCCACTCTTTAATTCGATTTCATTACATTTTTGTTCCCCTACTTGACCAAACATGACCTAAATCAAACTTGCAGACGTTCGACCGTTAGCTCCTTATTCCTAACCAAACTCAAAATACCAATTTTTCAATAAGACATTTATCATACACTTCTTATCTATATATTATATCTAACTAAACTTATTTGTTAGATGATATTGATATTAACTAATAGAGGAATGTTCCCCTATTTATTGTGTCATATTTAATGTGATCAGTTCACGACTGATGTGGTGAAGATATATTTAATTTTTTTTTTATTATAAATAAATATTCTAAAAATAAACTTTACCTAAAAATTAAACACTACTATTTTTAAAAAAAAACTAAATGGAAAAGTTATTGACGTGATATTAGTACATCAATGAGCATATTAAGTATATCCATAATGAGTATTACTGTAATATATTATTCTATATATAACTATTTTTTATGAAATGATTATAATATGTACTTAATTAATTCTATAAATTTTGAGCGAGCTCGAAAATTTTATATGCATTTCACAGATTTGAATTTGAATTTCACGTGAGCGATAATTATAATAGTGGTACATTATGAATTCAATTACATCTTGCGATCAATGATTGAAAAGTTATGTAAACATATGACGAGTGAGAACAGAGGCATGTTCGTTGCACGTGCACCACGTGTACAACCCAAATCAACCACCTTCTCCATATGTTACTTTAGATAGACATTTGGAATGATGCGTCTCCTTTTACAGAAGCAGAAGCCATATCGCCAAATCTGATTAGTTGGAAAAGGAGAAAATTCAATAATCACGCATCTAAGTTTATGGGTATCCTTATTTTTGCTAATAAATTATAAACTGATAAAATAATTTTTGTATGTAATTGCACTTAATATATTGAATTATAATGTGTGTATGCATAGTGCAAGTTTACAATGATATTATTATTTTATTTATTCAGATTTTAAAAATTGAATTACGATAATTTTTTTGAATTCATATGTACTACGATATATTTATGTTGCAGATACTTGAATCCATTCCATCCGGTATAAATGCATATAAAAATTATTTTGCCAATTTATAATTTATTTGCAAGTATAACTGTTGATATAAATTAAGTTTTTTTGCTAAAAAACTTGGTGCAATACACCAAAGTGCCTTGTAAAATTTACCTAGAAAAGAGATATTGACAGTAATAGCAAATTCATCTATGTAACGTATGTCATTGAAAAATTAAAACGAAACATATCCTAATTAAAAAAAAAAAAAAAAAAAAAGCAGCTCCTTCGTATTTCATACATTTAGATTACTCATTTATCCCTTCCCTTTACTGTGTTTTATTTTATTTTTCTTTTCATACTCTCTGTTAGGATATACTCAATGGGAATCTGATTGGAATTAACTTATAATAAAGTTAGATTGTTTTTAGTTGATCCTATCCTAAAATTCTCTAATAGAAACCTTTTGTAGATGTCATAAGTCGATAGAATACATGATAGAAGAGATGATTATTTTTTTTTTTTTGTTGAAACCAGACGAGATGATTGTTAGGAAGCTGATCATTTGAATCTTTTAGGTTTCCATATTCAAGAATAGTCTCAGTTCAGTGGTTCAAGCGATAAGCTGATGGTACGCTAACCCATCTTATACGCTTATGTGAACACACTATTACTTAGACGTTTATCCCAAAGAATTAGCCAAATCTCTGGTGAAAAATCAATAACGTACAAGGAAGAAACATTTGCAAGATATCTTTCTCGAGACAATAAATGGTCAGAATCGACACTCTCGCTGAACATTCGATATCCTTGATCATGTGAAGCCAAGGATCTGATTCAGTGATAAGAAGGAGCCAAGTTTAGACAACAAAGGTTGAGTTCAACAACAAACCGATTGAGAATAGAACTAAGTGAGAAAGAGATGGAGTGCTTTATTTTCATTTAGGGAAATATGCATAGGAGCACGTGAAAAGAGGAAATCTAGCTCCGAAATACGGAGTATACATTAGTCAACTTGCTCATCTGCTCAACAAGACAACAATACACAAAGTGTCGAGAATTCAAATATGTCTCTCCAACATACAAATTTGATACTCACAATATAAATAGATGGAAGAAGAAAGATAGAAGGCATACACAAAATTTTTATTCGCATTCCAACAATACTGATCTAGAGCAATCTACGTTCTAATAACTCAGAATTCACATACTCAACGGTCTCTCAAGTTTCAATCCAAGAACAGTCATCCTTAGAACTTAGGTCTTAAGGGCCCGTTTGGTAGCAATACTGAAAAAAGGGCAGATAAGAAAATGTGTGATAAGTTGAGATAAAAAAAGTATGATAAGTTGGGATAAAAAATATATTGTGTGTTTGGTACAAACATAAATATTTTCGATTGTGTGTTTGGTAGAATAGTTATAAAAACATTAATTTTTTTTTTGTAGTTTGCAAATAAAAATAACAAAATTGATAATAAAAAATTGATAATTAAAATTGAAAATAAAAAATTGATAATTAAAATTGATAATTAAAGTTGAAAATAAAAAAATGATAATTAAAATTAAAAATAAAAAAATTGATAATTAAAGTTGAAAATAAAAAAATGATAATTAAAATTGAAAATAAAAAATTGATAATTAAAGTTGAAAATAAAAAATTGATAATTAAAGTTGAAAATAAAAAATGATAATTAAAATTGAAAATATAAAATTGATAATTAAAATTGAAAATAAAAAATTGATAATTAAAATTGAAAATAAAAATTGATAAATAAAATTGAAAAATAAAAAATTGATAATTAAAGTTGAATAAAAAAATGATAATTAAAATTGAAAATAAAAAAATTGATAATTAATGTTGAAAATAAAAAAATGATAATTAAAATTGAAAATAAAAAAATGATAATTAAAGTTGAAAATAAAAAAATTGATAATTAAGTTGAAAATAAAAAAATTGATAATTAAAATTTAAAATAAAAATTGATAATTAAAATTGAAATAAAATGATAATTAAAATTGAAAATAAAAAATTGAAAATTAAAATTTAAAATAAAAATTGAAAATTAAAATTGAAAATAAAAAAATTAATAATTAATAATTAAAAAAAATAAATAAAATTGATAATTAAAATTGAAAATAAAAAATTGATAATAAAAATTGAAAATAAAAAAATTGATAATTAAAATTGAACAATAATTATCTCGACTTATGACGGGGTAAAGACGGTATAATATATGCAAGTGTAACAATGAATTTAATCCGGGCCCAAGCAATTTTACGGGCCGGTGAGATTATATTTTTCGGATTCCAAATACTGTATAAACCGAGATAAACATACTTATCTAGCCTTTTCTCGACTACCAAACGGACCCTAAGTGTTTTTATGCCCTATAAAATTACCTATTTTTATGCCTACATATTTACTACATTTACTATTTAGGGTCCATTAATTAATAATCTCAACTTACAATAAAAGTAAAACCCAATCTCCACTTATAATAAACAATACAAATCAATTACTCTCTCCGTCCCAGTTCATTAGTCCTGTATACTATATTGGGTCGTCCCACTTCAGTAGTCTTGTTTCTATAAAATGAAAGAATTGAGCCAATCAGAAAGTATTAAATTCTAGTGGACCCCTCGTTCTTTTAACTTTATACACTCTCCTAAAAAATCTATGCAAAAAAAAAAATAGGACTAATAAACTGAGACGGATGGAGTAAATTAAAATTTGTAGCGGTTAAACATGACAAGGTTTATGAGAAAGGAATGAGTAATTTAAAAAGAAACTAGTAGTACTCCATAAAAAAAAGGAAAGCAAAACGAATACTCACGCGAGAGAGTGCAGTGCACCGACATGTTAGCTGACGAAGTACGGTTTAATAATGGCGCTGTAATTTGTTTATTTTTTCTCTGAACTTTGAAGTACTACCTAAACAAACTATAAAGCCAAGTCTATAAACAATTTTTTTTTTTAAATTTAAAAAAAAACAAAACCAAAACAAACGGAGGAGAGGTTGAGAGAGAAAGAGAGAGAGAAGACTTGGAACAGAGTGCAGTTGGGTTGGGGTTGGCGGTGGGTCTATTCTTCCATTCCATTTCTTCTCAAATTCAACACGCCACCACTCCTGCTTCATCTTCTTCATCAATTCTTCTCGTTTCTCTCGCACTCCATTTCCTAATATAAATGTCCAGCCCTACATATTAATAACCCCGTTTTTGTGTGTATATCTGTACACATATTTCCATTTACGCACTTGTGAAAAGTAAAGGCCACATTATTGGAGTCCCATTGCTGCATAAGTAACAATCACCCGAGAATTTCTATCATTATTAGTAATACGTTATTTTCAGTACTACATATTTAATTCCTCCCGCCTCCTTCATCATTCCTTTTTTTTTTTTTGTGAACTTTGTAATACTTGAGAATTGGTGATTTTAAGCGAATACTTGTGCTTCTGGATCTGCTCTTGAGCTTTTTAGTTGAGGATCTTGCTTTTGTTTGAAAATTGAGATGGGGTATGCTTGAGTTGAGAAATTGAGAGATTTATTTGAAGAGAGGAAAATGTCTTGGAAGAACAGAGGAGTAGAGTCACCTTCGAAGAGTTTTGTTTCAAGAAATCTCGCTCTTCTTCTCTGTGTAGGCTGCTTCTGCGCTGGGATGCTCTTCACCGACAGGTTTTGATCTTTTTCAATTTTAATATTAATTTTTTAATTGACTTTTACATGTTCATGTTTTGATTATAGAGTTTTAGGTCAATAGGTGGTGAATGTTAATCACAACTCATTGATGGCTTTGAACATATTCAGTTGATCTGTAATCCAATTGCAAAGTGCAATTCACTTTTTAGTATCTAATGATGAAAGTGAATTAAGTTAATTGAGCCTTTCCATCTTAGGATGTAGAACCTTCATAACCAAATTATGGGGCAAAAATCCCAATATTCAAGATTATTCAACGAAAATGCTAGTTGATGAAAAGACCATTCTTGAAAAAATTGAAATTAAGACCTCTTTTTAGGGGGAGCTCTTTTCTGGGATGCAGATGTGGATGTAGGGGCATTTACTTTATGTGATAGAAACTAAAGGTAAAATAATAAATTGATTTGATCCCTGAATATTTCAACATTTTTTTCTGGCAGGATGTGGGCAGTTCCAGAGGCTAAAGATATATCAAGATCGAGAGGGGTTTCTGAAGAAAAGCTTCAATTAGTCTCAGATGGTTGTGATCCAAAACTCGTGAGTACTAGATTATTGTTAACACTTCACTGCCATTAAATATTGCAAGATTTAGCCTGATTGTCGTTATCACGAGCGTGATAAGCATTAAGTATATATCTCACTGTACGTTCGAAGAAGATTTAAATTGCTTATTTGGATATTAGTACATTATATCAGTTTTTATTTCGTCAGAAGGATTTGAGAGGGGGTTCCAGGGACGTATCAAGCACAATTTCAAGGACACATGACACCATTCAGTAAGCATCTTAGGATGTTTTATTTCAGTATATTTTACGAGTGAAGTGCATAACTAGTTACATGCTACAATGTAGAACTCTCGACAAAACAATTTCAAATTTGGAAATGGAGCTAGCTGCTGCTAGGGCTGCACAGGATTCCTTACTTAGTGGTTCCCCGATTTCTGAAGACCTGAAAATTCCTGAATTGACCAGAAAAAGAAAATACTTGATGGTCGTAGGCATCAACACTGCTTTTAGTAGTCGAAAGAGAAGAGACTCGGTCCGTGCTACTTGGATGCTACAAGGTGCTCCATTCAGTTATTTTCTTATTTTGTCTTGTGTATGTCATATTGGGTTGGAAAAATTATTTATAGTTCTTAATTTCTGTTCATTTGGCGAATCAGGTGGTAACCGGAAAAAGCTTGAGGAAGAAAAGGGAATCGTGATTCGATTTGTGATTGGTCACAGGTGAGGAATAAATGTCTGTGTTAGACTAAATCCTTTTCAATTATGTCTTCAGTCTTCACAACCTTAAATTTAAGTTCTGGATCTTTGTCTGAATCATACTTATCTTTCAAAACTTCCTTTGCATCATATTATCTCTTATTGTACAGTGTGGTGTTTTTTTTCTTTTTCTGGCTACACTTGATGTTTATCATTGGAAGCTGCCTCTGTACATCATTTGTGTGTTATTTCTTGCAAGTGAGTTTTTGACAAAGGTTGATGTCTGATTCACCTTCGCTTATCTTATCATCGACCAGTGCAACATCTGGTGGAATTCTTGACAGAGCTATTGAAGCTGAAGATAGAAAACACGGAGATTTTCTGAGACTGGTACTCTTTCCCGTGTCTTTTTCCTGCAATTCTTGTATGACGGTGTCAGTGTTACTCTTATGCAATCTAATACCATATAAGTGGTTAAGGTTTCAACCAGCTGTCATCACCTAAAACTGCCTAACTTACAGGATCATGTTGAAGGATACCTTGAACTATCAGCCAAGACGAAAACCTATTTCACCACTGCAGTTCAACTTTGGGATGCAGATTTCTACGTCAAAGTTGATGATGATGTGCATGTAAATATAGGTAAGAAGAAAATACTGTTGATTCAAAATTGCCTCCAAATGATTGGTATTTCATGTCCTTGCATGTGTTCAATGTGTATATATTCTTTCTTTTTTTTCCTGAACTTTTTGTTGGCTGACATAGTTTCTGGGTGAACTCATGCAATATATTTATAACTGGAAATGCTACCTGCTTCGTGCAGTCTGTTTTACATCCAGGGAAGAAACTCTCCATTATAAAAGATAGTTCCTAGGACTTAACTTTTTCACTTTGAAAAAAATATTCTCTTAAATTGTTTTTTTTCTAATACAAAAAGAATTATTTCATCTAAATATTTTTGCTTTAAGAGCGTGTTCAACGCAACGAGTATTGCTCTTCAGGTAATATGTTTGAAGTTGGGTAAGGGGGGCAACATAGTATACGAAATTCTCAAATAATATTTTAATATGGCTTTTTAATTTTAACTTATATTTGTTTAAATGCAGCAACTTTGGGGACGACTCTAGCTAGACATCGTTCTAAACCAAGGGTGTACATAGGATGTATGAAATCTGGTCCAGTCCTTGCTCAGAAGTAAGCATCTTGAATTATTATCCTGCTTATGGCAGGAAATATATTACTCCGTACTTCACATTAATTCCCTTCTCTTTTCCTTAATTGGCCTCGGTGTCGTGATTCTCTTTCACAGGGGAGTAAGATATCATGAACCTGAGTATTGGAAATTTGGTGAGCATGGAAACAAGTATTTTCGTCATGCTACAGGGCAATTATATGCTATTTCTAAAGATTTGGCCACCTACATCTCAATAAACCAGTAGGTCTTCTTGGCTTGTGGTTCCTTTTATTGTATATATAATATGTAGTTGTACAATTAATGTAACAAACTTGATTGTGGTAGGCATGTACTGCACAAATTCGCAAACGAAGATGTCTCACTTGGATCTTGGTTCATCGGATTGGATGTGGAGCATATAGATGACCGAAGATTATGTTGTGGCACACCACCTGGTATCTTTCCGCATCTATCAATACAGCTCTATATATTAAAAAAATATATTAATGAATTCAATTTTAAATGAAGCCTTCATAAATCTTCTTAAGTATTTTGTCCTTATTGTCTAGACCTCCTTTTAGAGAAATGTCTTCTATGAATGCATGACAAGATCCCAACAATATTTTGTCTCACCATTCGACAATTTTTCTAATAATGTCACATTTTTTAATTTTTGGCAAAAGCATATGCTATGTTTCAATATTTTCTTAACTATCTAAAAAACTGCAGATTGTGAGTGGAAGGCCCAAGCGGGGAACGTATGCGTTGCTTCATTTGACTGGAGCTGCAGTGGAATTTGCAATTCTGCAGATAGGATAAAGGAGGTACACCGTAGATGCGGAGAAGGTGACCACGCT
Organism: Mentha longifolia; assembly: GCA_001642375.2. NCBI lineage: Eukaryota > Viridiplantae > Streptophyta > Magnoliopsida > Lamiales > Lamiaceae > Mentha > Mentha longifolia. Next base: position 22,435,447 of record CM038119.1, read on the forward strand.
GTATGGAACGCCTCCTTCTGATTCCCTCTTGTTTCTTTTTCGACCGGTCAACGGCTTGTAGTTACGGGATGAAACATCCTTAAGAGGTCCTAGAAATTTCTTTCTATATTTCCACGTCAAATCTACCTGTAATATATTTGTGAGAGAGGGATAAAGTAGTGGAAGAAAGGTTGCTGGCAAAATCAACTCTGTTTTAGCCGAGGAGATGGGTCGTCATAGCAACTATACATAGAAATTAGTGTGTTTAGGATTAGGGACAACTCATAATAAGTGTATGTTATCTTCGAGCTTTCGCTGCATTTTGTTTTATGGTGAAGCTATTTTTGCCACAACTATCTTCTAGATACATTATTCCTTCGACATTGTTCACATTACTTTTAAGATGATACTCCCTATCTTCGTCATAGCACAAGTTGATTTCCGAAATTTCTGGATGGGAAATCTTTCATCCCTAAACCTGTGTGTTGTGGTTGAGCAGCAACACAAGTTGATTTCCGAAATTTCTGGATGGGAAATCTTCGTGAGACGACACACTGCACTGCTCTTTTCTGTATACATCACTACTAAAGAAACTACATAGAATGTCCTTCCTAAATACTAGCACCCATATGCTGCAGTGAAGTCCACGGATTTTATACAAATTGTATTCGTAAAGAACGGAATGGAGCATCCTCAAAGATTAATCAAATAAACACAAGCATATTAGGAACAAATAAGGTAATAATTCCTTGAAAAACAATACTCTTGGAGTCTGGAAATAGATATTATATGTCGCCATAGAATATGAATATTAACATCCAAATCTATGAATTTAAAGATTAATCAAATAAACACAAGCATGTTAGGAACATATAAGGTAATAATTCCTTGAAAAACAATACTCTTGGAGTCTGGAAATAGATATTATATGTCGCCATAGAATATGAATATTAGCATTCAAATCCATGAATTTCACGGAACACCAAGAAGCATTCTTTGAGGTGAATTAAAAGGGAGATAATATAAGAGAATGTTACAAGATTTCTTTGGAGAATGTACAAGGCCCAGTGACTTTGTTTTCAGAGAGATCCAAATCCAAAAGTATTCTCGCCACTGTAAGTCATGTATAAGAAGCCATCTTCGTCTTTGTTTTCCTCATAGATAGCAGACATCATTGCAGCTGCAAATATACAAAACAAAGAGATTTAACACCAGAAAAGAACATAAAGAACATCACAGATAATGTAAGCTCGTGCAGAGAAGAACACTACTAAAGATTCTCATTACCAGTGGGAGGGAGAATGTTCTTGACAAAGACAAATATGGCTTTCTCAGCACTGAGCTTGATTCTTTTTCGGACAACGTACACAAATTGCCCAACAGTGAGATCAGCAGGAACAAGATATCTGTAATTTTCATTGAAAGGAAAGATAAAGCAGAAAATTTAGAAGTGTCGAACAAATATGTAATAAAAGAAACACATTCACTATAAATAAAGATTGAAGGAGTAAATGGGTTTTTAATTAGATAAAATTGCTAGAAGTATCCCATTTTTGAAACTAAAGTTTGGAAATCAACAATGATTTACAGTCAAAAATCGGAAGATCCTAATAGAAGATACACCACAAATAAAACACAGCAGAGGAAAATTTCGAATAATCCGACGCACAAGAAAACAGGGGAAGACAGACTCAACAAGAATCAAGTACTCAAATATAACCAAGCTTACTTACTTCTTCTTGTCAATATCAGGTATGTCACTTCTTTCAGCCTTCTCTACAATGACCTACATTGCATAGATAATAGTAAATATCATCGTCAATTGGTCAAAAAGGGATAGAAACAATCTAAAGAGGCACTCATAAATCAAATTTGCTTCTTATTACTGGAATTCTATCAGGATACTTCTCCCTTATACGAGCAGCTTCAGCTTGTCGCCTCTCTACAATATGTTAAGAAGAAATACATTACATCGTGCGAGAAAACCAAAAGCAACAAGATTTGAATAATGCTAATACAATCAATTGCCTTCACAAAAAAAAGCAACCTCAAATAAGCAGATCTTCAAATGATGCAGCAAATATTATTCTGGCCAATGAAAATCCTTAGGTGTAACACAAATCAGGCTATTGAATTATTAATTAGGTGCAAACTTAATCCAAACGGGAGAAAAGAACTGAAGTTCCTACTAGGATTTCAACTGTAACACGAGAGAATATGCTCCACACGTTTAAAAAAGCACAGTACAAGTTTAAAGACAGGCCAACAATAGGATTAATCGCACAGCTAAAGAACACAATGAGTAGAAATTATATTGAGAAGTAATTCAAATTCACAATCTTTCTCAGGCGAATAGAAGGAATGGAATCCCCAAGACCCAAAGCAAAGTAACATATCAAATTTACAACCGCATAATTCATATTAACATGCGGATAAAACACCTTTCAACTATAAAGGTACGATTCTGATAAAATTCCAGATAAATCAAAAGCCATCAGCCGCGTAATCAGTAGTACTCGCGCTTACGCGCAAACGCACAACGATCCATAATAATTGTAAAAGTTAAGGTAAAAAGATTTAGGAAGTTTTCAAACCAATCGATGAATGTTACATAACCAAAAAGAATCGAAAATTAGGGCTAATAAAAGTAATTAAGCGATGATCGGAGTAGGGAGGAAATACCGAGGGGGTGTTCCAACTTGAAAGAACTTTTGGCCATGGCGTCGAATGAAGTCAACGATCGGAAGGAAGAAGATGAATGAATTAAATTGGGATTCTGCTAATACAGCAAAACAATAATGAAAATCCAAAAGTATTGTACAGTGAGAGAGAAAGAGTAATATATAGGGAGCAATAATTTGTGAGTCGGCCTTCTTGTGATTATCCAATCTAAGGGATGATTTGGATAGCGTAAAAGATATGCCTACTCCCTCTTCTTATTTTTTTTATTTTTTATTTTTTTATTTTTTTCGTCTCGCTTCTAAACTACTGTCTCACTTATAAAAATCATTTAAATATTATATTAACTTAAATTTTAATAAAGTGAGCTTTCAACAAAGATCCCTAATTTATAAATAATGAAATTGACGAATATTGTGGGAGAGAATTTGAGATTTTTGTTTTGTTCTTGTGGATCATGGGGAACTCTTGTAGACTGTAGTCCATGCTAGAGGTGCCCACCGGAACTGGAACCGAACCGGAACCGTCGGTTTTTAACCGGAATCGGGCGGTTTCGGAACCAAACCGGAACCGACGGTTCCGAACTGACCCGAGGAACCGGTGGAACCGACGGTTCAGTTTCGGTTCCAAAAGTTTGGAACCGGGAACCGACGGTTCGGAACTGAAAAGAACCGGTTTTTTTTTTTTAATTCTAATTTTATTTTATGTTTCAATATTATACTTGTATTTGTATACTTATTTGATGTAACATTTGATTATTGATTAGTGTGTTACACTTTTTTATATGGAAATGTTTATATTTGTAAAGTTAAATAGTTTTATCATTTAATTTATAATTCACAATTTAATAAGCTAAAATAAAGAAGACTAATACAAAAAATATCTTTAAATTAATAATAAACAATGTCACATGATGATGAAGAATTAAAGATGACAATTTACATAAAAGATGTCATATTAAAAATTGTGAAATTAATTGTAAATGGTTTTAAATACAAAAAATATTATGAAAAAAGGTATTAAGTATAAATAAAATTTATACACATAATAATAATTATTAAGTATGATATTAGTAATGAGAAATGCCAAAAAAAAAAAACAAATAAATTTGTCGGAAGCGGGTGGATCCATGGGAACCGGGTGGAACCGAGGAGCGTCTGCAACATAGCACCATTATTTTTTAATATGTAGTGTTCTATTTAAATGAGTACTCTTTTTCCTCATGGAGGTTTTAACGAGGCTCGGCCCTTGGAATCGACATGTGATATCCAAGGGTTTAGGATTGATAAATAAAAAAAATTTAAACAATATCACTCTCAAGTATTTTCTTACATTTTATAATTTGAATCGTCTTACAATTAAAATTAGATCAATAAACAACGAAGCATTGAATCATAATCGAACGAAAAAAAAATAAATAAATAAAAAAGTCGGTTCCTATCCGGTTCCGGAACCGGAACCATTACTGTTCCGGTTCGGTTTCGGTTCCAACCATCTTGGAACCGGAACGGCCGGTTCGGTTCCGGTTCCGGAACCGTGGGCAACTCTAGTCCATGCTCAAATATAAAAATTCAATATGAAGGACATTCGTAGTATTGTAGTTCGGAGATTGCAAGGATGAGATTGAATGCCCCAGGTCTTGCACTGACTATATCAGTATTGGAGGTTTAAGGGTAGTAAAAATTGGAAGGTGTTTTATTTGAATAAATTAGAAAATCTATAATATGACTTTTTGTTATGTAATAAATATTTGATACTCCATCCGTCCTTTTGGAGTTGTTATATGACTTTTTGGCATGCATTTTCTAACCGTCTCGATAATAGATTTTAAAATAAATTTTTAAAAGTTATGTAACAACTCCAAATGGACGGAGGGAGTATGATTTTAATAAATAAAATCCATAATTTGAAGTAGGTCTTAACATCTCATGGAATCAATAAGAACTTAGTTACTCATGGTTGAAGGTTTTGTTAGTCTCACGCATACGTTTAGAGGGTGGTGAATGATCGCGAAGTGGACTTTTCAATTTTTCTGAGAATTTTGCATAATGCTTACAATGCTGAGTAGTGAGAGAAGATACAACTTAAGAATTCAAGAGTGGGATGCTAACTAGAGGTGCCCACGGTTCCGGAACCGGAACCGAACCGGAACCGAACCGACGGTTCCGGTTCCAAGATGGCCGGAACCGAAACCGAACCGGAACAGTAACGGTTCCGGTTCCTGGAACCGACGGTTCCGGTTCGGTTCCGGTTCCGGAACCGGATAGGAACCGACTTTTAAAAAAAAAAAAAAAAAATTTATTCGATTATGATTCAATGCTTCATTGTTTATTGATTTAATTTTAATTGTAAGACAATTCAAATTATAAAATGTAAAAAAATACTTGAGAGTGAGATTGTATAATTTTTTTTATTTATTAATCCTAAACCCTTGGATATCACATGTCGATTCCAAGGGCCGAGCCTCGTTAAAACCTCCGTGAGGAAAAAGAGTACTCGTCTAAGCATTTTAATAGACCACTACATATTATCAAAATCGAAATCGTCGTCGAAATCATCCGTTTCTTCAGAGGCATCGGTGTCGGTTTCTGCTTCGGTGGTACTGATTGGATCATGTTCAAAGACCTCATCCCATTTGTTCTCTTGCTCACGGTGTTCGGCTAAAGTGTAGTCCTTAAGCAATACTTGAGCTTCGAGATTCCGTGGGGTCATCGTTGATCGTCTTTCGTCTAAAGTATACCCTCCGCTGCTAAAAGCTTGCTCGACCGACACTGTCGAGGCAGGAACAGCAAAGAGTTCTCGAGCCATTATGGATAGGATTGGGTATTGAGCTGTTCTTCTTGACCACCAATGCAAAAGATCTTGATTGTTTGGACCTGCACTTGTTAGTTCTGATGCAATAACCGGTTCATTTAAATATATAGATAATTCATCGTTTTGAGCGAGTCCGGATGATCCCCTGTTTTGGAAGAAAGAATGGAGTTGTTGGGCCCGTTGACTCTGAGAACTAATTCCTAAGTCCATAGATGGCCTTGGTCTCCTGCTATGTTCAGAACCTCCAAAAGAACTCCCATATTTCTCTACGAAGTGGTTATACAGGTACCTAAGGGATGCATCTAAGTTTCCCTTAATAAGATCTATGGAAGGCAAATCTAACCCATCCTTACCCTTCCCCCCTGCGAATCTCATCTCCCCCAAAGCATTGTAATAGAATTCTAGGAGCGATATTACACCATCAAGCTTTAGATTGGGATCGAGGATTGATGCCACTAGGAAAACATCAGGAATAAAAGTGAAGTACTTCAACCACTTCAGAATCATGACACCTACAGTTTTTTCGAGCTCATCTAGATAGCTACATTCTTCAAACTTAAGGGCAATGACAACCAAACGATAGAGGACACGAGGCGATGTGGGATAGTAAACACCTGAAAGTTCCTTAGTAGCAGTATCGAAATCTCCTAACAATTCGATAACCTTATCACAACTAGTCCAATGAGTTTCCATGAGCAGATGGTTTGTCTCGACTCCAAAAAAACCACACAATTCCTCCTTATAACCTTCGGTTTCTCTAAGCATCTCGTAGGTTGAGTTCCACCTAGTGCAGACATCTACGTTGAATTCCTTACTACGGCCTCTCTTAGATTTAATGAACTTAATCCAGGATCTATGCAGTTTGGTTTTGTCTCTAAGCATGGTGATAGCTTTCCTAATGGGGGTGATAGACTGCTCGAGCAATTTCAAACCATCTTGAACACATAGATTAAACACATGACAGATGCAACGAGTATGAAAATATTTTCCTGCTAAAGCGGGGTTACAATGAGCTATCAGCTCAGGCACCTCCGCAGTGTTAGCAGATGCATTATCGAAACCGATAGAAAAAAATTTTGTGAGGAGAGAGAATTGTTTCAAAACTTTGATGATGCAGAGTGCAATATTGGGGGCAGTGTGTGCACAATTGAATTTTCTAAAGCACAAAATCCTCTTGCATAAATACCAGTTATCATCAATCCAATGCACAGTTATGCCTAGAAAAGAATTTTGATTGAATGCACATGTCCATATATCGGAACAAATAGATACTCTGAAAGGAAACTTAGCAAACATATCTCGAAGACACTTCTTATACCTTACCGATAGTTTGTAAATAGTACGGGTCATGGTAGTGCGAGAGATTTTCATTGCAAGAGGTTGATAACCAGTACGTATAGTATTTTGAAAACGCATGCTATCAGCAAACTTAAAAGGAAGAGACTCAGTAGCAACAAACTTCGCCATGACTTCCCTAGCAATAATATCGTTGTACTTAAAAAGAGTAAGGTTAGAGTTACCTCCCGCCGTGGCGAGTTGTGTTTGTTGGAGGTTTGCCCCTCCGCCTTTCTCCTTCGCCGCATGCTTGTTGATTGCATGCTTCTTCAATGTTCCGTAACCATATTCTTTTCCCCACGTGTAACTCTTATCACAAAAATTGCAAAATGCTTTCCACGTTGACTCTTCGCCATCCACTCCGGGGAATTCCCTCTTCGTGAACCAACGTTTGAATACGTCTGGGCCTAGGATTTTTCCATTAACGAGCTCCGGTATTGCTCCTTTGTTCATGGGACGTCGCTCAGGTTCATGTTGATCTGCGCCTAGGCCTCCGTCGCCGTGCTCATCCATGTCATCGTCCTCGTCGATGTCGTAGATGGTTTCGTGCTGGGTGGGTCGAGCTCGAGCTTCTTCCTCCTCCTGTAATTGTCGAGCAAGGCGTTCGTCTTCTTGGCATTGATCGAAGTTGAACGGGGGGGAATCGTAGTTCATTTCATCTTGAGAACGGCGATACCCTTCGAATTCATTTGGGGATGATGTGTAGGGAGAGTAGTATGAATCATCTCCTTGATTTTCGTTGATCACAATACCCTTACGAGCATTTTTTCGTGGCACACGTTGTGAAGAGGTGGGCGGCACCTTACTCTTGCCTTTGTCACCTCCGGCTCCAGAGGTGTTTCCGGTTCCACGGCCTCCACGTGCAGACATTATGATGATGATGATGATGAAGTGAGAGATTGAGACTTTGAGAGTGTAAAAAAGAAAAGTGTATGTGTTTGTTGAAGATGAAGAATGATGGATGAAATAGAGATAATAGACTAATATTTTGCTACAAAATATAAAAAGATCTTCAGAGATTGAAAGAATAAGAGAATTGAGAGATTGCTCGATTGATTCTTGAAGGTGTGAGGAAATGAGTTGAGATGGGGGGTGTTTATAGGTGGAGTCGTAGTCTCGTAGAGATGGTGGTAGAATTCGTGGCAATTTTTTAAAATTTGAATTTCATAATCGCTAGTAGCTTGCAGCCTTGCAGCCTTGCATGCATGCGCCTGCTCCCTGCCATCTGCCCATCACCACCAATGCATGAAGTTGGCCCCCCACCTGCAAGGAAAAATTCAAACTTTGAATTTGATGATTAAAAAATAAATAAATAAATCAAATTAAATGCTTGGCAGCTTGCAATTTTGCATGCATGCGCTTGCCATCACCAATGCATGTCGGCCCCCCCGCCTTGCAAATTCAGCAAATAATGGTGCTATGCTGCAGAGTGCAGACGCTCCTTGGTTCCATTCGGTTCCACCCGGTTCCCACGGTTCCACCCGATTCCGATGAAGTTATTTATCAAAAAATATTAATTTTTTTATCCTTCTCATTACTAATATGATACTTAATAATAATTATTATTTTGTGTATAAATTTTATTTATACTTAATATATTTTTTCATAATATTTTTTGTATTTAAAAGCATCTACAATTAATTTCACTTTGATGACAATATGACATCTTTTATGTAAATTGTCATATTCAATTCTTCATCATCATGTGACATTGTTTATTATTAATTTAAAGATATTTTTTGTATTAGTCTTATTTATTTTAGCTTATTAAATTGTGAATTATAAATTAAATGATAAAAATATTTAACTTTACAAATATAACATTTCCATATAAAAAAATGTATCACACTAATCAGTAATCATATGTTACATCAAATAAGTATACAAATACAAGTATAATATTGAAACATAAAATAAAATTAGAATTAAAAAAAAAAAAAAAAAAACCGGTTCTTTTCGGTTCCGAACCGGAACCGAACCGTCGGTTCCCGGTTCCAAACTTTCGGAACCGAAACCGAACCGTCGGTTCTACCGGTTCCTCGGGTCGGTTCCGAACCGTCGGTTCCGGTTCGGTTCCGGAACCGCCCGGTTCCGGTTAAAAACCGACGGTTCGGTTCCGGTTCCGGTTCCGGTGGGCACCTCTAATGCTAACTAAAGGAGTTAGTCAAAATCACACAGGCAGAACTCAGATGTTAGCATGCGAAATTATGGCAGGTTGAGCCTTAAGAGATGTGAAATTTACGAAAACTTAAATCCTCAACTTATGAAAAAAAACGTGCAAGTATATGAACAGTACTATTGTAACACCCCGTATTTTTGTTAGCTTAAATATCTCAATTAGTAGTATTTAAAGATAGTTAGTATATATAAATCTTTCTATAATTCTGAAATTTATAAAGAGGATAATAAATTAGAGAATCAGTTTACTAAAATAACGCATTATCCTCGTCCGCTCGATTTCGTCTTAGGATGAAATAAATATAAATAGAATATAAAAGTATATATATATTGCCTACTTTATGATTAGTTAAGTTTGATTTTTTTTAAATAAAAAGAAACGTATATATATACTTATGTAGGCTACATATATATGGTTATTAGTTGGTTATTAAAGGAGAAATAATAATTAAAAAAATAAGAAAACTTAGTATTATACTACTATAAGAAAAATGAAAATAAACGTGTGTGTGTGCATGTGTGTCTTAAGTAAAGAACGTGATTTAGCTAAATTGTAATAGTTAATCTTCGGGAAAAGTAGCAAATAAGCCCCTAAGGTGCAAGCCCCTAACACAAATACATCTTTAACGTATCGTTCGGGCCATATCGCACCCTAACGTGCATTAAATGGAGCAAATCCACCATTCCGTCTTTTTTCTCTCTAACGCCGTTTGTTTCCATATATATATGTTTTTTATTTATTCTTTGGATGAGAAATCTGCCTTAGATAGAAATCCTTATATAGAAATCCGAAAATCCACAAAACCAAAACCTATAATTTCAGTTCTTCAGAATCCCAAAAAGCTTATCAACATTCTGAACCTAAGAAGCATAAACCATAATAATGGAACTAGAGAATAGAGAGACGAACAACCGTCGGGGCTCGAAGCCCCGATGGCAGAAAGGCTGAGCGCAGAGAGGACAACCGGTGAGGCAGTAGCACGCCCTCGTCGTCACAGAGATAGCTGCGACGTGCCGTCGTCATCGGCGCGCCTGAAACTGCAAGAAGAAGGAGAGAATTAAAATTAATATCACATTAAAATAGAATTATTAAAATATGAAAGAACGGGGGAGGAAGGGAGCCATCGGCGGCAGAAGCACCGCCGACGGAAGCGTCCTCGCGCCGCCGGAATCAACGATTAATAAAAATAAAATAAGGGGCGAATGTTCCCTAATCTGAAAGGATTAGGGATGTTAATTTAGGGGCATCTCGAGAAGGTTGCCGGAGAGAGAGTTGCATCGGAGAACCCGACGGACCAAAGTGGTCGCATGGCAGGGCCGAGACCGACGAAGCCGGGCCAGGTTGCAACCGGCACCGTCTCACCGTGCGGCGGAGCCCACCAACATCCGCAAGCCGGTGTGTCTCGCCGAAATCGCCGGAGGAGAAGTTCTCCCCCAAATCCGAAATTGGGTTTTCTTCAAGAATTACCGATGATGGCTGCATTTTAATTTCAAGCTTCAATTAAGGTATGAACTATCTCCATTCCCCTTTTTAGTTCAAGAACACCATCAAAACCATATCTATTTTTCTCCAACCCACTTCCATGAATCTTTTGAGGATGATCCTTGATTGTGTTGTTTTTGCTAGGGATTATCTATACCATCAATTCAATCCAAACTCTAGCTTTGATTTTGTTCATAATCAATTCAATCCTATACTTTCTAGAGAGAGAGAATATGGAAAAATTGGGATTTCAAATCTAGATTTTCTATTGGGAAATTGTTGATGAGTATAGTCTTGTGGGTGTGATTAAAAGCTTGAAATGATTTTTCTATAATTTTAGGATTTATTATTTTTATTTTATTTATTCAATTGTTGATGATCATCTTTGTACAGTAGGTTTTAAAGGAATGGAGCAAGTTAATTTTTTCTACTTTCCTTTTTTGTTTGGTTGATGATCGTACAGCTTGGCCACAAGCCTTAATGTTGATGTTGATAATTTCTCTTAATTATTTTGTTTTTTAAAAGGAAAAAGAAGAAAGGGGAACGAAAATGGTTCAGCAGGTTATTGTGTTCTTTTCTTTCATTAGCTTTAATTAATGAAATTTGTAGAACTCTATTTATCTGTTACGGGTTCTTTTTGATTTGTGGTTTAGAAGTCAAAAGAAAAAAATAATTTATGAACTAATTTCCTTTTCATATTTTTGGCTTGCAGCATAATTAAAATTGGAACAAGTTTTGTTCATTATATGTTATTGATGAGCATTTGATTTTCCTAAGCTATGTTTCAAAGAAAAAAAAAAAAGAGGATATGCTAAAATAACAATTATTTTCGTATGCTTATATATATGTGTATTTTGGTTTTGGTGCAAACTTATCGAGTATTTTAGTGTACATTAAATAATTATTTTGAGGCTAATATGCAAATCGAGAGTTAACAGGGCATTGATTTTGTTTTGCTAAATTAATCCCATGAAGTAGGGAAGGGTTCATGAGAGAAAAACTCCCCGTATGAGAAATAGGAATAAATCATATTCATCCATTTATTAGTGATTAGTGGCTGAGATTGTTCCGGAAAAAATCATTATAAGCATCAATTTATAATGTGCAAGGGTAATATTGGGTAGTTTCAGAGAATGTGTTTTTTGTTAGTTTCTTCGTGCGAAAATTACGGCAGTATAATTTAAGAATAACGAGTAAGAGGGAAAAGTGGAAAACATATTTTCTATGCTTACAACTGTAAAATTTTACATATTTTGCGTTTGTGATCTTACTAGCCGCAATCGACCAAGCGGATTTATATATTTGATTGAATTTTAGTTCTCGTTTTGTTTTTTGTTTGTGGTCCCCGATTGGATTGCTTAAATATTGATTCTTTTAGTTGTAATATTTGAGAAAAGGTAGTGCTTATTGGTATAATAAAATATGCTTAATGGTGTGATAAAATATGCTTAATGGTGTATTTAAGAGATTCTCAAAGATAAATCAAGATCGAAGAATTCCATGGATTATTTTTTCATTTTCTTAGGTCAATTTAAGCATAAATATGGTTTCTTGAATTAATCTGCTCATATTGGTAATGTAGTGTTATATACTTTTGTAATGTAGTTTGTTTTCAATTTCAGTCCATGCTTATGATAATGAAATTTAGTCTATGCTTATGATATTAGAATTCATATTAGTTCGTCATTTGATGCTTAATGCAAGCTAAGTTGATGCTTAAAACATGATAGTTTAATGCTTAACGCGAGAATATTTGAATTTGTTCCATTTTGATATAAAGTATAATGCATGTAACATGATTATTTCAATCTTAAATACAATCAAACAACTAGTTTTTCTAATATAGTTTGTTTTTTAAACATGTTACATGATTTTTATTTTTGCCGTGACATTGTCGGCATATTAGTTCTTTAGATAATTAATTCCAATCCATGCTTATGATATTAGAATTCCGGTCTTATAACATATTCATCATTTGATACTTAAAACATGATAATTTGATGCTTAATGCATGCCAAGATGGTGCTTAGAATATGATAATTTAATGCTTACAGCATGATAATCCGATGCTTAAAACGTGATCACTTCATGCTTACGTGACGAGGTGATAGTAAGATGATCGAACTTATTTTCGTAAGGTAATTAATGCACGTAGACAAGGAATTAAAGAACACGAAAGCAAACAGAACATAAAGGGATTTACGTGGTTCGATCTATTGGAATAGATCTACGTCCACGGGCGGAAAGAGTATGAATCTTTATTGCTTGTATGAGTAGTGATTACAAGATTGTTCTCCCTCTTCAATCTATTCTAAACCCCTATTTATAGGTATTTACATATGGAATCCGACTAGGATTACAAGTCTTTTCCTATTAGGACTCTTTGGCTTGATCTCCTCCTTTATTGGATAAACACTGAGCTTCTATATCTCTTGGAGCTTTAATTGTAGTCAATGTAGGAGTTGTCGTGGTGTAGAAGTCTCTTTGAAGTAGGTTGTAGCTGACTGGGCCGAGCTGCATAGGGCTTTAGTTGGGCCGAGCTGCGTTGGCCGAGCTTAACTGTCGGGGCCCAATTATATTGGGCTCGATGCTTGAGCCCAGTAGCTAGGTCATATCCTATCACATCCCCCCCCAAAAAAAGATATAGAAGTGAGGGTGTGATTCGGGGTAAATAGGTTGAAGTAGTAGTGAAAGTGCATTGTCCCGTCGAAATTAGAATTTCGACGAAGTCGAAATGCGTACCGCCTCGTTAGGATGAGGTCGAGCTTAATTTCACATTGCCCATTTGGAAATTAAATTCCGACGAAGTCGGAATGCTTACCGCCTCGTTAGAATGAGGTGAAGCTTAATTTCGCATTGCCCTTTCGGAAATTAAATTTTGACGAAGTCGGAATGCTTACCGCCTCGTTAGGACGAGGTCGAATTAAAATTCACATTGCTCCTTTCCGAAATTAGATTTCGACGAAGTTGGAATGCGTACCGCCTCGTTAGAACGAGGTGAAGCTTAATTTCGCATTGCCCCTTCGGAAATTAAATTTCGACGAGGTCAGAATGTGTACCGCCTCGTTAGGACGAGGTGAAGGTTAATTTCGCATTGCCCCTTCGGAAATTAGATTTCGACGAAGTCGGAATGCGTTGAACAACATGATTTCGTGAAAGACGAAGTTTAGGCTTTAATTAGCACGATCTTGTCTTCAGACGAGGTTTAGGCTTTGAATAACACGACCTCGTCTTCAGACGAGGTTTAGGCTTTGAATAGCACGACTTCGTCAAAGACAAAGTTTAGGCTTTAATTAGCACGACCTCGTCTTCAGACGAGGTTTAGGCTCTTCTCCGTTTTAAACAAAGGCCGTATCTTTATTTTTAACCGAGGTGTGCCTCCTTGTTTTAAACCAAAGTATCTCTCCTTGCTTGTAACAAGGTGATGCCTTCGTTTTTAGCAGAGGCAATTCGTACCTTTATTTTTAACAAGGTTAGGTCAATACGCGCGTTTTAATTTTACTCCTATTATGGAGTTTATTAAGTACCCTCGTCAGGGTTTTACTAGCTCACTTCGGAAATTGGATTTCTACGAAGTTTGGCTTTAAATAGCTGACTTCGGAAATTGGATTTCGACGAAGTTTGGCTTTAAATAGCTGACTTCGGAAATTGAATTTCTACGAAGTTTGGCTTTAAATAGCTCACTTCGGAAATTGGATTTCGACGAAGTTTGGTTTTAAATAACTCATTTCGGAAATTGGATATCTACGAAGTTTGGCTTTAAATAGCTCACTTCGGAAATTGGATTTCGACGAAGTTTGACTTTAAATAGCTCACTTCGGAAATTGGATTTCGATGAAGTTTGGCTTTAAATAGCTCACTTCGGAAATTGAATTTCGACGAAGTTTGGCTTTAAATATGGCTTTAGATTTCGACGAAGTTTGGCTTTAAATAGCTCACTTCGGAAATTAGATTTCTACGAAGTTTGGCTTTAAATAGCTCACTTCGGAAATTGGATTTCGACGAAATTTGACTTTAAATATGGCTTTACATTCTTTATTTATCGAGATAATATGCATAAGTAGAGTAGAGAGAGATGTGCAAGATGTATGCAAGACCCTAAAAAAGACGACCTACATGACCTAAATGAACTATATGAACTTGGACATTACTCTCGGCCACTTATGCAAGGTATCTCTTTAAATGAGTAATGTGCCGTGCACCGGGTATTGGCTTACCGGATAAGTGGGCGAGCTTATACGACCCTTTGCCGAGGACTTCTTCAACTCGGTACGGTCCTTCCCATGTGGCTTCAAGCTTGCCGAGTCTTTCCGCTTTACTGACCTCGTTGTTCTGAAGTACGAGGTCGCCTGCTTGGAATTGTTGGTACTTCACTCTTTGGTTGTAGTACCGAGCTATTTGTTGTTTGTACTTGGCTTCTCTTATGTAGACGAGCTCTCGTTTCTCCTCCAACAGATCCAGTTCGGTTCGGAGTTCTTCGTCATTGACTTCGGCTGTGAAGTTGAGAGTGCGCAGGCTCGGCAGGCCGACCTCTACCGGGATCACTGCTTCGGTTCCATACACCAAACTATAAGGTGTTTCACCGTTCGAGGTCTGGGGAGTTGTTCGGTACGACCATAAGACTTGGGGTAAATTTACTGCCCAATCTCCTTTGGCTTTGTCAAGGCGGGTTTTGAGTCCCTTGACGATCGTTCTGTTCGTAACTTCGGTTTGGCCGTTCGCTTGAGGATGAGCTACCGAAGTGAACTTCTGTTGGATATGAAGCCCTTCACTCCATTCTCTGAATATTCTGTCCGTGAATTGTGTCCCATTTTCCGAGATGAAGATTTGGGGTATGCCGAAGCGGCATACTATGTTCTTCTAGACGAAGTTGAGGGCGTTCTTGCTCGTGATTTCTGCCAAGGGTTCGGCTTCCACCCATTTGATGTAGTCGATGGCTATGATGGGAACTGGAGTTGGTCAAGAGCTTTGCCTAATGGAGTTACTAGGCTTGCGTCGACTTCGTCAATACTTCGGTGTTTGACTTCTTCCACGGGAGGGCTTGTGGATGACGAGGCTAATTTGCTTGGTGCATCTGCTCCGCTATTCTGCCCCCTTGGGATGTGAACCAACTTAAAATACGAGAAGTATTGTTGTAGGTTCTTGGCTTTGTGGAGGTATCCTGTCGCCTTTAACTTCGTGACCTCCTAGCATGTGGCTCACTATGATTTGAGAGTCGCTGTAAGCTTGTACAACTCATATCTGGAGACCTTGAGCTAGGCAAAGTTTGATGATTAAAGCTTCCTACTCCACTTTGTTGTTTGTTGTAGGGAAGTCGAACCGAAGTGTATAGGTTGTCTCATGTCTGTCTGAGCTGAGGAGTATGATGCCTGCCCCGCTTCCCGATTTCCTCGAAGCCGCGTTCACGTAAACTTTTTAACAATCTTTAGGTGGTTCTTTTGCGGGTTCGGCTTCGGTGTTTCCGTGAATTTGGATTCTACTAGGAAGTATGCTAGGTCTTGGCCTTTGATAGCGTGCTCACCTTGTCGTAAAAGGTGATAGCCACGTCCTTTTTGGGGCTCTTATGTGAGGGCCCGTCCGTTTTAGGACTTCGGGCCTCAGCTTTGAGAGTGAACTTCGTGTATATGAGGGCTTGTCCGTTTGAGGACTTCGGGCCTCAGCTTTGAGAGTGGACTTCGTGTATATGAGGGCTTGTCCGTTTGAGGACTTCGGGCCTCAGCTTTGAGAGTGGACCTGTCTCCTCGGCTTCGTCAGTACTTAGGAGTTTGACTTCGAGGGACTTCGGTCGGCCTTGGCCTTGAGAGGACGTCGCCTAGGCCTTAAGAGGACTTCGTCGCGTCGGCCTTGAGAGAAATTCATCGTCTTTATTGCGCTTTGCCTCGAGTGTGGGCTTCGTGCTGGTCAGAACGTCGGCCGCGACTTTGGTACCTCTTGAGGGTGTTGTTGCGCACCAATTGCTCTATGACCGCAACAAGCTTTCTACATTCCTCGATATCGCACCCGTAATTCTCATGGAAGCGACAGTACTCCTTGGATCGGCGCTTCTCCCTTCCACTTAACATGGGCCGAGGCTTCTCGAACATATCGGTGTGAGTTGGCTTCGGCCTCGTCAATGGAGTGAGTTGGCTTCGTTCCTGGTTTTGCCGAGGTCCAAGCCTGGATTCCAGGGGTGTATGCTGGAGCCTGTCGAAGGCACTTCGCCGACTTTGGCCTCAGTCATTCCGATCCTTCTTCCGATCTGAAGGTTCGGCCTTGTCGGCTTCGCGCTTGTGCCTGTCAGCTTCGTTGGCTCTTGCGAACCGATCTGCTATGATCCATCATGGCTCCAAAGTGCTAGGTAATTGTCCTCAATGTGCCGAGGTAAGACGGTGTCGCGCCGAGGTGGCACGGCATCGCGACGAGGTGGGGTGATGTTACACTGGGGTGAGAGTCGATGGAATCTTCCCGACATTCGTCATCGAACCTCCTTAGACGTGGTGTTGCGTCCCGTGCGTCGACGATTTGGACGCTTTGGGACTTTTGCCGATGTCGCGATCCGGAGGTAGCTTCGTGCTCTCCACCATCTTTGCGTGAGGGTTGTCTTTTTTCATGGCTGAGCTTTGTATTGTTTTTGGCGAGCTGGAGAAAATCTTGCTATGCTTATCCAACATGCTCAACGTGTCCGTCCGGAGTCTGGCCTTTGGCGTGTTCCTTCCTAAATAGCCGGTATGTTGCCGGGTGTAGATCTTGCGCCTGGCTTGCCTCGCCTTTGTGGATTTCGGCTTCCTGAACCGGTGGATTTGCTATCGGATCTTGTCCGGTTTGCTGAATATCCTTTTCCTTGTTGGCGGCGGTAGCGGCAGCGATTGATCGTGTTGGAATCCTCTCGATGAGTAGAGCATGTTTCCGGGTGGTTTCGTCCGATTTGGTGGTGATTTCAGTCCGGAATTGGCAAATAACAGAAGCTGCTCCGAACGAATCGTGATTTCGCGAGTCGTGCAGCAGCACGAACTTCCAGACGCGATTCCTGCCACACCGGTGATCGGTTTTCGACGGGAAACCTACCGTTGGAATCCTCTCAACGAGTAGAACATGTTTCCGGATGGTTTCGTCCAATTTGGTGGTGATTTCAGCCCGGAATTGGCGAATAACAGAAGCTGCTCCGAACGAATCGTGATTTCGCGAGTCGTGCAGCAACACGAACTTCCAGACGTGATTCCTGCCGCACCGGTGATCGGTTTTTGACGGGCAACCTACCGTTGGAATCCTCTCGACGAGTAGAACATGTTTCCGGGTGGTTCATCCAATTTGGCGGTGATTTCAGCCCGGAATTGGCGAATAACAAAAGTTGCTCCGAACGAATCGTGATTTCGCGTTTGGGGGGGATCGCGTTAGTCTTCCTGTCATGGCTGTAGATTGCCTAGAAAATTTTTGATCGAAAATCACAAATTTTCGTTTCCCACAGACGGCGCCAGTGATCGAACTTATTTTCGTAAGGTAATTAATGCACGTAGACAAGGAATTAAGGAACACGAAAGCAAACGGAACACAAGGGATTTACGTGGTTCGATCTATTGGAATAGATCTACAAGTGATCGAACTTATTTTCGTAAGGTAATTAATGCACGTAGATAAGGAATTAAGGAACACGAAAGCAAACGGAACACAAAGGGATTTACGTGGTTCGATCTATTGGAATAGATCTACGTCCACGTGCGGAAAGAGTATGGATCTTTATTGCTTGTATGAGTAGTGATTACAAGATTGTTCTCCCTCTTCAATCTATTCTAAACCCTATTTATAGGTATTTACATATGGAATCCGACTAGGATTAAATGTCTTTTCCTATTATGACTCTTTGACTTGATCTCCTCCTTTATTGGATAAACACCGAGCTTATATATCTCTTGGAGCTTTAATTGTAGTCGATGTAGGAGTTGTCGTGGTGTAGAAGTCTCTTTGAAGTAGGTTGTAGCTGACTGGACCGAGCTGCATAGGGCTTTAGTTGGGCCGAGCTGCGTTGGCCGAGCTTAACTGTCGGGGCTCAATTATATTGGGCTCGATGCTTGGGCCTAGTAGATAGGCCATATCCTATCATAAGATATTAGTGGAAATATCTAAAAAATATTAGAAGACGTGGATTACCAAAAAAAAAGTAGTAAAGAGGAGAAAATAATTATGTAAAAGTAATGTAATTTATTTTTAATAAGATCGGTTACTGCAATAAACATTTCCCGATATATTTTTTTATTATTCCATTAATTTGAATAAAAGCTTCCTCAAAAACTTAATTTTATTAATATTTTAATAATAAATTATAATATTTGTGATGGTTAATATTGGATTAACATTTATTAAAACACTTTTGCGCAAATCCTCTTTCAAAGTTTGTGAGATCATACATATTAGTTTCATGTTTGATGAATTTTTAAAATGAAAAATACATAAAATTTACTCTTTTTTTTTTTTTTTTTAAAATGTAACTTTCATAAGGTATCAATATATAGGCGAGAATCTTGTAGGAAAAAAGAGAGAGAGAGAGAGCAATTAATTGGGTGTGAAATGAAAATGAGAAAAAAGATGATAAACCGTTTAATGCTTGTTAAATAATTACGCACCTTAATTGTAGGGATGTGGTTATTAAGAATGATAGAGTTAGACAAAATTACCCTTTAACTATTTAATTTGCATGGCTTTATCTTCCTTTCTGCATGATTTGCTATATCCATTTACAACCATAGATTTAGATAATTGGATGGACAAGATATATTCTCATTTTTTATTTGGGGACTTATTTACATATGATCCATCCTATATATATATATATATATATTATATTCAGTGTGTGTATATATAAGTGAGAAGATAGTTTTAATTTAGGATTTAAATAATAAGAATATCAAATATTAAGATATTGATCCTAGTTCCTTAGGTGTTAGTTTGGGGAAACTACAGTAGGTATACTACTAAGGAATTGAATTAATATTCCATTAGTAAAGTTCTTATAGAAACAACTAAGTAAGATAGGCATCTTGTCTTCTATATTCCTTCTCGATTATATTTACTCATACGAATCTTCGTACCAATGAACCAATGAAGGTACGAGCGGGAAGTGATCGAGAAGAGGTTGGAAGAAACGTAATAAGCTAATTAAACCGGAGACAGGTGGACTTTCTATCAAAGAAAATATTTGATGAAAATGATATATGAGATATATCTCATTCTATGATTATGATGAATTGACTTGCATTTGTTTTATGAGTTTTGTATGATACCAACTGCATAGTTATGACGAATTCGGTTCTGCGCAAGGCAGAATTAAGTGTACACCCATGGTTGTGAGTCGTCTAGCGTGTCGACCAATCACTATGTTCGAGAGGGAGGCCTCCTTCTCAACACCTACTATGTGAATTGTAGCTCTGGTTCATACTTATGATATCTATTGTGTTCAGACATTTACACTGAGGTTTTATAAAATGTTTAGCATGCTCGAGTTGATTTCAAAGTAAAATACTCGTGAGATGTTTCTTCATGGCGAGTTCAATATATAGCTCTATCAAGCACTTTAAAACCATTTTGGCATGTGTCACACTGAGTAGTTGTACTCAGCTCTGTATTTTATTTCTAAAATGTACAGGTTAAGCTTGGTGACGGGATGGAGGTGTGTTGAGTGGCTGTTGTTAATAAATAATGTACAGCTTGATTCAAGTTAAGTTTATATGTCTGCATACATGTAAACTAATCCCGTGTTTGTCCGCTGCAACACCTCTTTGATACACTTTTGAATTCAACCTTTAGTATATGGTTTGTTTCGACTGAATACTATATAGTCCACTAGTACTCTTGAATAAATTGGTTCTTAAGTTATCTTTTACATCGAGCTTATGATTTAACTAAGTAACTTGTATTCTTGATTCTAAAGTTACTAGTGTGCTTAACATACTTTGATCAGTGATTCTATTATTCTACTTGATTATTGGATTATTGAATAATCAAGTTATATAAGTTTAAGATCCAATCATGTTTCTCTTTATCACTTAATTAATTGTCAGCGTAACCACCCCGGCTTAGGATATTATTGTTGCCCCTAATGTCGGGGCGTTACAACTATAGTCAGTGAATGTATGAGTATGCAATGATAAACAATAGCTTAATTATTTTATTAAAAAAAAAAGTAAAGTAAAGTAAGATGGTCTGCGTTCAGCTAGAGAAATGAGTTTCTTGGATCTAATCGTAGAGATAGATTGTTTGTCTATGATCTCACGAAATTATGTGGGTACGGTCATTTATAATGTTCTCTCCATCACAAAGAGTTTGATTGTGTTTCATTCCATTGGGCTGCAAGAGGTTGTAATAAGGTGGCTCATCATATTGCAAATCTTGCCCGCAGCTCAAATTTCTCTGTTGTATCTTTTGTTTCTGATGTAGAAGCTATTGAACAATTAGCTCTTCCTTAATGAAATTAAAAGTCTCCTTTGCTAAAAAAAGTAAGAGCTAAAAAACGGTTAAAACAAATGCAAAAAAATTATAATGGTTAGGTCAAAACAAGTCTTATGTCCACTCTTGCCATAAACATGACGAAATACCTTTATCAGCAAAGGTGTGGCTTATGCTTATATAGCTAGCTATTATGATTTAGATCTCACAATACCTGAGAACTTATATCCTTAGACATTACCACGGATCTCAAGGGGTCTAACTCAAATCAACTCAAACTCGAAAAATAGCCGTATCGATGTTTCTCCAAGGCACAAAGTCCTTAGAATCAAAGTCACATCCATAACTCAAACTGCAAAATAATAAAGACATAACCGATTGATATTTAGGTTTGAGGTTTGATATGTAGCACTCTTCCAACTATGAAATAATTCTTACAATGCAAAATAAGAGGTAAATATTGAATTTTCTCAGCTAAGACTTGTAGATTTGAAACTGAAAAACAAATTAAGGCATGAAGAGTTTAGATCTCTGAAAGAGAACATTTATATTCCAAGGAATGCTAAGGATGAACTGTTTTCTTAAAAAAAATAAGACACTCATTGGAGATTAAGATGAACTTTCAAACTAAGAAATCTCAGAAAATTCAAAAAAACATTTGAGAAGAGAAATTCTAAAATTTGAATGCTAGAAGTATAAAAAAAAATATTAAGTGGAATCTAAAATACAATGTTAACATTCACTAATTACAAAAATATGTGTTTTTTTTTTGTGAACGATGAGATAAAAAGTAGTCCTGGCAAAGTAGCGGGCCGGCCCAATCCAAGTCCACCGGGTTTTTGAAATTAAATGGGCAAGTCCGACTAGGCCCGAAATCCTTTCAGGCCTCAATTTTCAATGTCAAGTTCGACCTGGCCAAGTCCGGTCCGAAAGTATCTTTTTAGTGCAAAATTACAAGGACGGACCCGAATCTATCGGTTTTTGTCATTTTTGGGCTTTACCGGTCTGAAATTCAATCGGACCTACTATTATGATGCCCAGCCCGACCCAAAACCGGGGCGGGCTAATAAAAAGTAAATAAAAGATTCGTTGTCATTTAAAATGAGCAAGAAAATACACGTAAGTTAACACACGCAGACCTGCCTTCTTGCCGTTGGGCCACGTCTTGTACTCGGATTCTTTCTTCTTCCTCTTCTTAATTTTACATCCGCCATTGCCCCCTCGAATCTTGAATTCTGCCCCCAGAAAAATTGTCGGTGAAGATGATCCAGCCTCTCTATGCTCTGGTGTTCGGAGAAAGTGGCGACTATTTTGGTGCTACTATTCCGTACGCCGTTGAGGAAGCCGCTGCTGATGTTGCTCGACCGACTGAAGCAGGGCCGCGGCCCCGTTGTCGCCTCCACCGCCGGCGGCACCCTCTTTGTCATCATGGTTTCCCTCATCTACAATATCACTACCATCCAGACCCGCACTGTTGAAGGCGGTGCCGTTAATCCCACCGACCAGGTTCTCTTGGCCAATCACCTTCTCGAAGCATCGCTCTTGGGTAATTTCTCTCTTTTCTCTCTCTAACGCCCCAATTTTTACCCCCTTTCTGCTGTGATTATGATCTTGATTATGATTATATGACCTAGAGGAACAATCAATTGCACAGTTATTGTTGAAGGAATGATTTGAAATTTGATGTACGAGTTAGGGTTTCGTTCACAATTACTTGAATCATTAAAGTATTCAAAGCGTAAATTGAAGGATTGCAAAAGAGAAATGTGAAATTGGAAGCAAAGAATGAATTTGTGAGAAAATATGCGATTGATTGATTGATTGTGCAGGTTTTGCTTTGTTCCTGGCGTTGATGATCGACAGGATCCATTACTACATAAAAGAGGTTCGCATGCTGAGGAAGCATATGGAAGCTATAAAGAGGTCCGAGCATAAATCGGAGGATGCGAAGACGAAGGAGAAGGGCAAGGGTAAAGCTGAGAATGATGATGATTCGAGTTAATTCGAAACTGGATGCTACTAACATTAAGCTTTAGAAGGCGCGGCTTTCTGGAGGTTAATAACCCTGCATTTATCATTGTGATTTGCTATGTTTATTTAGGAAGACAATAATTCTGTTGAATCTGATTAATATCTCGTTTCCTTACTAATTTCATATGGATAAAGATTTACTGATGATATATTTATATGCATATGTAAAAGTCTTTGGTTGCTTCTGGCCTATGTTCGTTTGTCGTTACGAAAATAATGCTTGCACCTGGATAGGTATCATCATTTGGATAATGTTCTATACCATTTAGTTCTTGAGAAACATTTTCTGGGGTCCAGATAGGCTGATCAATGAACAACTGGTCATGAAGTATTAGTATTCTAGATACATAGAACTTAGCTTAGTTGAAAAGTACCGGGAGATATTTCGAGTTTGAAGGGTACCCACAAGGTACAGAAGGTGTGAGATCATAGGTTTTCCTCTCTTGAATTGAGATTATTATCCAGCACTGAGTATCATTTCTGGGCCTGCCCTTAAGTCTTATCATTTACTTTTGCTCTAGTTTGAGGATGGGGTCGGTGTGTTTCCGTGCTTTGCACTTGACAAGATTTAACAGAATTAGTTGTCAAGATTGAGGAATTTTTGGTTCATTGAACTTAGGGATATCAACGAGCAGGTTTTACCTGGGCCAATCCGGAACTGCTCATTTCTCAATAGTCTATAAAGCTGCTGTTTTGGTTCCGTTTCCGGAAGGGACCCACTAAGAACCAAGATTTGATCGGTCCTGACGCTGACCGACCAATTCACTTCAAATCCAGTCCAACACAGACCGTGTTTTTTGAAAAAAAAATTACGACGCTCCTTCTCTCAAAGAGAAATCCTCTTCTAAATTTTTTTCTTTAGTTATTTTCTCTCTAAAATTTTATTTTTCATAATTTTTTTTTTACTAGAACTTCTGTCATCACTTCTCTCTCCAATTTTTTTCTCTTTCGTCACTTTCTCTTAATAATTTTTTTTTTTGGTAATTTATTCTCTCTCACCACCCCCCTCAAAAATTTAATTTTTCAGAATTTTCTCTCTTCTCCTCTGAAACTCTCTTTAAAATTTTTCTCTTGCTACTTTCTTTATCAAAAAATTTATTTTCTCTGAGCAATAGAGTGTGAAGTGTATGATGCTTCTTACAGGCCAGGTAATCCATGGATCTATGGGTAGAACCCCGACCCAGACCATCGTAACTATATTAGTGGTTGATCCAGGTGAATTCCGCTCGTTGACACCCCTAATCAAACTTATCAAAGAAGCTGGTAATGCTCAGATTGAAAAAGGTGGTGATTAGATAGGAATAATTGTGGGAGTTGATACCTCATTATACTTGCCGCCAAATATTTGTGGACTTTTAGGTCGTCTTTCAACAGATAGAAAGCGTGAGAAACCCTTTTTTCTTTCAAAATTGTTTGCAAAGAGAGGTGATGGATGTTGTAGATGATATATTCTGTTGATGTTCATAGTGAATTGTTGGTGTGAATTTGAAGTTAAAGCTTTGGTTTCTAACATGTGTCTTGATTACTGCAACCAATTTGTGCCATCCACCTGTGTTATATGCCTTTAACCATTGTTCCAAAATACTTGGCCCAGGCCTTTATTTGCACAAATTCATGTCGTGTGAAATCTTCCAGTCTAGAATTAATGTCCCGCGTTAATATATTGTGTTTGTTTGTATTATATTATAATGTAACAATTTTTTGTATCACGTCTTGAGCTGAGTCGTAACTTCTATAAGGCGAAGGCCTTGTGTCGCTTTGCGCTTGATCGCCCTCTAGCCTCGATTCCTCAGAGACCGATGAACTCGTTCAACAGGCAGCAGTGCTGCCGACCTTTTCATGCACTATTTGCCCACCAAAATTCAATTTACAAATTCAATTAAACAGTTTATAAAAAGTATTTGGCAAACTAAGTTCTATAAGATCAAAAAATAAGCTAATAGCTTATAGGCTCTCCAAAAATATATGATATTTTATTTTAATTTAATTTAATATTTTACTTTTTTAGTAGTATTACATAATTCTATTTTATTTTCATATTTCCAATACATATATTTTTCATTTGAATTTTATCAAATCATAGATTTTGATTTTTTTTTATATTTTATTTATTAAGGTTGTTTTTTTTTTTTTTTAAAATTCTATTTTAAGCTTATAATAAGTGTTTTTAAATAAACTTAATCAAACATGTTCTAGTGTTTTAGATCATGTGGCGACTTCATCGCAAAAGATCACGTGATAGAAGACTCGTGGAATATAAATCTAACATCACAGTCCAAACAGTTTGGGCCAAAATTGTCTATTTACACTGTAAGATGATATAATGTTGAGACTTGCAAGGTAGGTATATATATGTACACCCAGGATAGAGTCTCTAAATCTATCTAAAGTACTTTCTCCGTCCCTTTCTATATACTTGAGCTCGCATTTATTATTTTGAATCAATTATCATAATAAAATGACTCAAGTAAAAGGGGACGGAGGGAGTAGTCCTTATCGTGATCTAGAACTGAATGATCGCCGCGGGAGTTGACAAGTATTCGGAAATGGAGGTGTTGAAATGACTAAACTAAACAAAAGGGGTCGGTTTTTATGGATAAGTCCCCACCTTCCAAACCAAACCACATTCATAGAATATTAGCAAAAATGCGTTTGCCATTCCCCACTTGCTTTTTGAGGAAACTATTGAATAATCCGGTGTGAACCTAACCTGGCCTCCTCTAGTAACGGTTTCATTTCGTAGTTGACCATCATTCAAGTTAGCTTCAAACCTTAGTTTTGCAAATAAAGTAATGGTTGACTTTGCCCGATTCAAGCACAAAGATGTTGATCCTTTCGTTTATGCTCCAAAGTCCTCCATGTTCACATTAGATGTCTGAACACCCTCTGATGAGGGGTTGACTTTGTGATTTTACATGACTCCACCGACAAGTCAAAGGGTCGCATCATTCATTGTTCACACTTTTGACAAAGTGCTACGCGGAGTCAACTCTCAACACCCCTTTTCTCCACCGTCCAGTTAAACCACTCTTTCCCTACACCTCAAACCAGGGACGGAGCCAGGAATATGTATATGGTCGGGCGAGATTTCATGAGGGGTAAAAAAATTAAAAAATGAGAAAAAACTCAATCATAAAGGGATTAAAATACAATAATTGGGCAGGTAAAAAATTAAAAAAATAAAAATTAACACTATATATTATTCGAATTTATTTTTTTACCCGGAAGACCGCCTAGTCGAGCCCGGTATGTGGCTCCGTCTCTGCCTCAAACACTAGTACAATTAAACAAACGTATTTTCTCTTTTACCAAAAACATCATTCCCACTCCCAATAGACGAATAAACAGATTGTGTATTCATATAATATGAAGAATAGAAAAGATGTTAGGCTCCTAATATTTGAGTTCTACAAACTACAAGTTGAAGTAGCCGAAACCACGTAAAATCACAAATACGGTGAATTGGCAATAGTTAAAAGGATAGCTTCTTTTCTTTTCTTTTTTTCGTAGAACAATTTTATTAGTTTCACATGTTGAATAAAGGACTTAATTATGTTTTTGCTAGTTGACTATCTCGAATAATTTTTACTAGTTTAATATAAAGTGTTTATTATATGTATTAGTCTACACAACACACAAGATTTCTTATTTATCGAAGTGTATAACACAACACAAGCATGTGAAATCTTACATACTACCTTCATCCCATTATATTAGTCACATTTACTTTTTGCACGTATTTCCACAGAAATCTAGTACGAGTTTTAAAATATAATTTCGTAGTATTGTTTTTTTTACGAGATACCGTATCTCGTAAAAAAAATGATACTACGAAATTATATTTTAAAACCCGTACTAGGTTTCGATATAAAAACGTGTCAAATAGTGAATGTGACTAATGTAATAGGATGGAGATAGTACTTTTTTTCCCTACAGTGACTGACAGCACTAATGCATTGCACTCAAGAAGGTTAATTGAAGCCTCCCTTCAAATTATGTTTTGCCAGTTACTGTACGTACATTATTTTAAATATTCTTACTATTTCAAAGTATTTATCTTGAAACAATTTTGTGTTAGATATTTTATATCTTACCTGGGGGGGGGGGGGGGGGGGCTCATACTGCGCAACCTTTCCACTGATATTCGCCTACCATTAACTTAAAAAATAAATAAAAAAAAAGGTTTTTGCTTATACTGTTATTATGTTTGGAAAACAGAACCCCCGGCCATATAAATAAAGCCAGAGAGAGAGAGAGAGAGGGAGGGAGAAAAACACGAAAAAGATTGGAGCAAAAAGTTGATGTGAATCAAAAAAATCCTTCATTACCATAACACTTATTGATACAGAATCATCACCATCACCATCACCATCACCATCACCAAGAATGTATTCAAAAACAATACTACTAATATCGATGCTATTAATTTCATCCCAATTAAAATAAAAATGATGAAACAATGAATCCTCCTCTTGAATTGACGTTTCAATCTCTTCTCCATCAATGCCCAAAACCGATAAACAATCTTCTTCATTAATCAACTCTTCTTCATCAATCACCTGGTTAACTCCTATTTCTGATGAGTATTCCTCAATTTCATCGCCCCTCACCGTCAACCACTCCTCCTCCGCCGAATTCATGAACGAGAAACCATCTTCTTCGATCAATCCCCTGATCCTTCCCGCCGGAGAGTCCTCCGACCAAGGATTCTCCGTCGGGTCGGCCGAAGAATCCGACACCTCCATAGCATCCCAGAAGTGCTGATCCATCACGCTAGTCGGAGATTTCTTCGTAATTCCGCCGCAATTCGCCTCCGCGGATTCGAGAAACGGGTGCCGGAGGAGCTCCACCGCCGTCCACCGCTCCTTCGAGTCCCGCGCCAAGCACTTGCTCAGGAAATCCTTCGCCGTGTCGGAAAACCAGCTCGGAATCTCCGGCACGTCGTCGGAATACGCCACTCTGTAGAGAGCCGAGGCAGGATCCCTCATCTCCGGCCACGGATTCGATCCCGTCGCCATTTCGACGACCGTACACCCCAACGCCCACACATCCGCCGGAAACCCCTGCTCCTCGCCGCGCGCGACTTCCGGCGCCATGTACGCCGGCGTTCCGGCGAATCCCTCAGAGTCGCCGCATCCCGTCCACTTCGCGCATCCGAAGTCGGCGATCTTCACGCCGCCGTCGTCGCCGATCAGTATGTTCTGACCTTTAATGTCGCAGTGCACAAATCCGAGGCGGTGGAGGTAATCCAACCCCTTCACCACTTGCTGCGTGAAGAATTGAATCGCGCTTTCTTCGAGCGAGCCTCCCTCACTTCTGATCAGATCGGAGAGCGCGCCGCCGGCGACGAACTCCAAAAAAACGTTGTACAAGGATCTATCCTTCTCCACCGTTACGTCGGAGCCGAAGCACTTGACTATAAACGGCGAGCAAAGCTGAGAAATCAGAAATTGCTCCTTTTTTAAGGAGCTAGAGCAGGACATGTCTGCGGATTTCACGGCGAAGAGCTCGCCGCCAGCGGTGGTGGCGAGCGACACCGCGGCGGAGGAGCCCCGCCCTATTACGGGACCCCGCGTCCACTCCATCGAATTCTAGAGAGAGAAAGTGAGAGAGAAAAAAAAAAGTTTTGGAATTGAAGATGTGAGAGTTGTTGAAGTTAGGAAGTATATATATACGCAGGGAAGAAAAAGGTTATAAGTAAAATTAGTAAGTTATATTAGCTGTGTGTGGTAACGTACAGTTCTTCTTCTTCTTCTTCTTCTTGTTATTATTATTATATTATATTATATTATTATACCCCTGTATTTATTAAGGTGTCTTTACCCTTTGGGAGCAACGAATCTTCTTTACCTATTCCCCTCCCTTTCTAATATCCGTATCGACGGCCACACGCTTTTCCAATTTCGAAATTCAAATTAAAAAAAATTAATAATAAAAGCCACGTGGAGGCGTGGGAGAGGAGGAGGAGGGAGCCGACCGTGAGCGGCCTATTGCTTGCTTAGTTATGAATAAAAGGGCCCACATGAAGCCACGTGAGCACGTGCCGCCGACCGCCGCTATCACCGCTACTACTCGACCAATGCGCTTTTTTACACATTGCGGCGCCCGTTGCTGTAATCCCAAGCAATTAGTACTAATGTAGTACAGTAAAATAAAAAAAATCTTTTTAAAACTTTTGTAATTTTCGAAGGTACAAATACCGAGGGCACTGGTTTTGGGTCAACTTGATTGTTGTTATTAATGAAGTGGAGATAAATGAGTTGAATTATCATTTAATTTATTTTTTAATTTGTCGTGATGGTTTGAGGTTTTCTTCTTCCCACATGCCTGCAGTGCGAAAAGAGGGACAAAAATATGGGTGTCACATGATTTTGTTTGAGTGTATATTATAATTATATAGTATTAATCTTATTCTTGGCATTGGAGAAATGGGGTAGCTAGGAGTGGAGGTGGAACAAGAGCAGACTTAGTGTTTGGATTTCACAGTTTTACGGCAGAAACAATGGCATCTGCAATAAATTAGCTGGAAGATTTGAAGAGATGTGTGGCACATGACTTATTAGGGGTATTACAAACAATTAACAACTTTCATTTATTTCTCTCCAGCTTTATTTACACTAAACTATTTCTAAATATGGACTATTTAGTTATTATGCATACATAACATCACATCTATTTTAATTTCGGATAGCATTCTCTGTCTCAATTTCTTGACAAACATGGATATTTCCTACTGGATTATGCAGGGTGTATTTGATACATATTTCTTAAAAATGATCGTGTTTCTTAATTTAAAGCTTGATGTGATGACTGCTCTATTTTTGTTAAATGTTTAACTTCTTGTTTTAGTTTTGATTGGATTTTTAGAAAAAGAGAAACTATTCAACAATTAGAATGATCCCATATGTCCTGCTCAATAGGAAGCCATATAGGAAGAAATGGATCGAGAAACGGAGTTCGAATGAGTGAGAACGAGACAAAACAAGCGAGTTGCACACAGCTTTGTAACGGAGTAGTATAATAGATTATTAAATTAGTTTAATAAAATAATAAAACTTTAATTACTTTTCACTATTAGATATAAACTAATAGAACCCGTCTCAATAAAAAAATTAGATCAAGTAGAATGAGACGAAAGTAGAATGAGACAAAAGGAATATAACTTAAAGTTGGATAACATTCAAGATTTAAAAAAAATAAATAAATAAATAAAAAATCAAATGAAACTACTTTATAAGCAGGCACATCTCATCAACCACCCGCGCTTAAAGTTTTAGCTGTGAGCATAAAATTTTATAATACTCCCTCCGTTTCAAGATTCATGACCCCTTTCTTTTTGGTATTTTCGGCAAACATTTTCACGCTTCTCTGTGATGAGTTTTAAAATGAATTTTTGATGTATTTTTCTTTTTACGGGATACTACGAGTATCATAGTATCCCGTAAAAAAAATACATCAAAAATTCATTTTAAAACTCATCACCGAGAAGCATAAAAATACTTGTCGAAAATGCCAAAAAGAAAGGGGTCATGAATTTTGAGACGGAGAGAGTAGCTCTATACAGCAAGAGAACTTTAAAGATTGGCCCCGTTTACATTTTCGAGGCTCAGGAATTAGGTAACAAGGCAGGTTATTTAATACATTCAGTTATTTCCGTATACTTACCGCCATAATTATAATTAAATAATGAAAGTAAAGCATTTAAGGAGTTACCCTCATCTATTTTCAAGTGGTTTAAATGTTAGTGTAAGACTCAAGGCTGTGAATTGAAGCATGTTGTCCTAACAATTAAAGTAAAGTTGGTCTGAATGCAGTTATAATTATAAAGCTGCACATGTTTTAAACACAGGGGCGTACCTCCGCCCCCTCATTTTTGAGGCTTCTTAAGGGGCCACGTTACATTGAAATATACTCTCCCGTCTCGTCTCAAAAACTATGATTTTAATTCTATTTCGGGTCGTTTTCTAAATTGAAGTATTTTATTTTTTTAGATATAAACTCATTATAACAATACATTTGAGTCTCGTTTGGTAGCCAAGAAAAGCACATATAAATAAAGTTATTTGGTTTCTTATGTCTATTTGATATCCCAAGTAAGATATCTCGAGAACCCGTGAAATATGACTTGTGTAACTTACTAGCTTGTTTCTCATTAATAAATTATTCGACTTTCAATTTCTGTTAAAATTATAGCATTCTCTCATGAAATCTACCAACAGGCACACTCTTTTAACATTACATATATCTTCAGTTACAATAAAAGCGAGACTCAATCTTCACTCATGATAAAAAAATACAAATCAATTATATTTTTTCTTAAAACTCGTACCGATCAAACATGACAATGTTGTTAAAGAGCGGAGAATATTTTTTTATCACGTGTTTTGTATTTCGAAAAAATATTAAATCGGGCGACTATGAAATGTTAGAAAAAACCAACTCATAAGTCGTTGGGAATAGGTTTAGGGGCAGGTGAAGTTGAAAGTCTTAAAATTACGGCCAAACACTCACCTAAATTGAATGAGGGTTTTAATGCCACATTTAAAGTTGGGCGGCACTTAAGGTGAGTGAAAATATTCAAAAGAGGGAAATCAACAAAATAGAGGCCAATTGCTAAAAACTAGCGTCCTAATTAGACGTGCATGTCAAAATAGTTATATTCAAGTTCAACATTTTTAATTATCTATACTAATACTATACTAATAATATATAAAAGAGCCTTGTTTTACAAAATATACACTTCCTATTATGCCCTTATTATATGTATATGTATAAGAATAAATTATAAAGACTATAATATTCATTAAAAATAAACTTACCTTATATATTAATTTAGTTTTTGACAATTCGTGAGGTGCTAATTTAGTTTAGTTCTTGTATTTAAGTTTTTCGTATAATTCAATTTGTTAAGAGTTTCATTTCTCTCTCCCCTTATATATTTTAAATATTAAGGAAAAGTTTAGAATTGTATCGACTTATTATACTTAATTTATAACAATTTAATATTATCTTGTTAATGATTTGCTAATGTAATACATTTTCACCTACACTTATCGTAATTATTGGAATGTCAATAAAACAAAATAAATTGTGTTAAATATGTTTGACTAATTCATGAGTTCTTGTAAGAAAACTAATATCAATTAAAGTGGCAAGTCCCGTTTTATTAAGTACAAATACTTGAAGTACAAAAAATTTATGATAACATAAGTCGTTCCAAAAATTTTCAGCACGGTTTTTAGAATAATTTATTTTAAAATAATGTACTGTGTTTAACATTATAATGCATATTTTATTTTATTTTTCATATTAGTGTGTGTGAGTGTGTTGTGTTTGCCTGATCAAAAAATATATATATCATATATCTATAAAAACCTATTGATGATCAATCTTAAATAAAAGAACATATCAAGATCTTTAAATTTATTTCAAAGTATAATATCACATATCGAAAAAAAAACTATATTGATGATTGATCTTAAAAATATATAAAGACCTTTAACTTGACATAAAAATCGTACAAGCCAAAGAACAAAAGAGCAAGTCTAGACAACTTAAATTATATTAAAATACGTGTAGAGTTATGGTTAAATGATGAGTGAATAAACATTTTCATTTTAGAAAGGCCAAATTAAAGTGAAAAGATGGACTACACTTATAATCATACACACAATAGAATTGAAGTAAAATGTTTACTTTAATTATCAAATTTGGAAATCTATGGTTTTAGAAACTTTAGTTTTATAATTTTAAAAAAATGAATAACACGATTTTGGTTCCGAGAGCACTCTTTTTGGCACGCTCATTAAGGATAAGGTGTAAAGTGTTGAAAAATAATAAGATCCACACTTTTTAAAAAGTTAATTATTTTCGAAAAGAGAAAGTGAAACTTTGAGTGAGACGATGGCTCAAAAAAGAAATACGAAAACTTTGAATAGGGTGGATGGCGTAGTAAATATAAAACTATTCATCAAATTTAGATATTAAAATTATTCTTTAAACAAAATTTTAAAATACTATAATTTTTTAAATAAAACTATTCATCAAATATAAATATTAAAATTATTTTTTTTAACGTGCGAATGCACGTTACTCATGCTAGTCTCTAGAAATGTGTGTGATTATTGAACAATTTGTCAGTGATGATAAATGACTTCTTATTATGTTCACTCATTCAAATCGTGAATGCTATATTGTTATCTTACTGACATGACAAATCTTGTTGGTCCCCGAAAGAGTAATTTGGTGTATGAGGGGGGGTAATGCACCAATTGCAAACAGTTTTGACTTTAAAACAAAGTGTGCGATCTGGTTGACAGGTCAGGTCAACTCTTATCAGAGAGGGAGAGACGATCTGTTGAGCAAGAACAGGTTCACTTTGTGCCAACAGGTTGTCAATGCAGTGCGGAAGTTGGTGAGTGAAATTTGTTACTCTTTTAGAAAAACTTTTCTTTTCAAAAATAGCAAATCACAGAGTTGTATGAAGAGTGAGTGTTGTGAATACTTATGAGTGCAAGTTAGAGAACAAGCAACAAATCAACTGAAGTAAATAAAGTAGTGATAGAGACAGTCAATTTTATCGTGGTTCGGGATAATCTTCCCTACGTCCACGTCAGCTACCGTCGTAGCTAAAATTCTTTGCTTCTCTTCTTGTTTAGACTGACTGAGAATCAACTTCAGTTTTTGTCAAACATGACGAAAGACTGAACACAAAATTTGGGTCGTGACCCTTACAACTTCTCTAGAATAGAGATTACAAACTTGACACACACTAGCTATTTTGAACTTGCTAATCTAATCTAGACTTAACAATTTGAGAAATAGCTTTCTAAACTTCTTCAATACTACAGACTTTGACAGACTTTAATATGAAGAAATATGAGGTGTTCTTAAGTAGCTGTGAACGCCTAAGAATAGAGAATCCAGATTTAAAAATCTGAATATCTTAACACTTGGGAAATCTTCTTGATTCGAGTGTTAAGTGATGCTTTGAGCTTCAGAGATTTCTACAGAGTTTTTGACTTGAAAGATTAATTTCCCATGTTTGATTCTGGAGAGGCTTAAAGTATTTATAGACGCAGATTTGAAATCTAGCCGTTGGAAATTGTCAGTGATGGCAGAGAGGCCGTACAACTGACTCACTTCTAGCCGTTGGGAGATTTCGTCCTAGCTGACAAACAGGTACCAGAGGACAGGTCGTTCAGACTCGTGAAAGCGAATTTGCTTGACCTTCGATCTATAGAACTCCAGCGATCTTGAACTTTTCAGAGCAGGCCAGCTGAACTTCTACTACAGGTTGACTAGAATCTAAGAGATCTGGTTGAGAACTATAGATCAGATCGTCTAACACGATCTATTCTTTACAAGGGTTCAACCTGTAAAAGAACGAAGGAGACGAGGGCAGATCGCTCTTATCAATCCTAACTAGAATTGAAAATAAGGCTAAATGTGGTTTCGGAAAACATCATCAAAATCAAACTGTATGGGTTCCCAACAAATCTGAACACGACATGTCAAGAATTTGTTCAACATGAACACAAATTTACATGAAAACGTACAAAGAGAATACAATTGAACTCTAATCCATTTAATTTCATACATATATATCATGTTGTGCAAAAAAAAAAATTGATAGTCCTAATTTGTCAGCATCAAATACTTGATCTTTGCATGATCTCAAAATTAATTTCAAATGGTGAATTTCATAGAATTCTTTGAAATATAGCGCCTGATTAAAAAATGAAACCCTTTGATTCAAGGGATAATCACAATTAACTATTTTTGCGTTGCAAAGAATGTCATGAAGAATTGAATTAATCAATTTAATCGCGAATATTACGAATCTATCATCAAACTTGTCTTGTGTGCGCCATTTTTTCGCGACGTATCAATGTGATACACCGAAAGCCACCTTAGACTTACAGTTAATTTTATTAATTATGATACCGGTTAAAATAACGTTTATTGTAAGCGCTATTTTATTACAACTAATAATATTTTGTTCTCAATCAGTGATACTCCACAATTTATAGATTTTTACATTAAATGGGTCAAGACGACGTTGTTTCAAGTCAAATCACATTTAATAAAAATGATTATGATACCATGGTGGCTTACGTCGTGCCACGATAACATTTCATCATCGGAAATTTTAATTATCCCTTTATTTACAATTAAAAAAATAAAAATTCAAATCACTTCCTCCTTCCAAATAGAAGTGACTCGATCACTTCTTTTTAAGCATGAGAATTAAGAAATATATATATATATATATTTTTTAGCAAAAGTAGTATAGGCCATACAAATTTAAAATTTTAATTTACTTTTTTTTTTCTTTTTCTTTTTGGTGTATTAGATATTTAAAATGGGATCGGAGAACCAGATAAGAAAAATATGTCCTTGTAAGGAGTATAATTGATAGATATACAATTTGAACCAAAAGGTTGAATATGTAATCACTTATTCACTTTCATATTTATTATTGATTTGAATGCATGAAATATGTGTTGCAAGATAACGTTGCTGGCCATGCTTGGTAGTATTCTATATGTTGACATGATCGGTCTGCCTGATTTTGGATTAGAAATGAACTTTAATTTCACATGGAAGATTAATTTAGGTTTGTAAAACTAGTTGGAAATAACAAAGTTCCATCAAAATTATTTTTTCTCGATGGAAGGGCTTTCAAGAGAAGTTTACATGAGTCATAAATTAATTAATGTGAATATCCGTAAACATTAATGGGGATGATTATATGAGAAACATATCTTCTTGTGTTAACTAGAAATAAATCTAGATTATTGATTTCAAAAAATTGTATGGTGAAGATTGCAGGGGAGATTATGGTTAGATTTATTGTTTTTCCGTATCTCCACTTTCCAAAAAAATCTAGCGACTAATTAGGAGATCTAGAAATTAATCTCATTTCTATTTCTCAATATTTATAATAAATCAATTTAGCATTTTTTTTCACCAACAACCAAACAATGCTATCTGCACGCCAATCTCACTCTAAAAAATATTGCATATAAAAAAAAAATCATTGCACAAATATATTCATCAACATTATGCAATGATTTATGAGATAATATGTAGTAATATATATGCTTTGAAGCAACAACTAAACACAACTATACTAAACCATTTCGACACTACATTATGTGCAATAAAAGAATGTTATAATATGCAACGAAGCGTGGTCTAATGAACAACATAAATAAATTATTTATGTAGTAGTATATAATATGCAATAAAAAAAACACATTAATAAACAATGTTATAATATGCAATGAACTATGGTCTAAAGAACAACAACATAAATAAATTATTTATGCAATATATAATATGAAATAAAAAATACATTAATAAACAACGTTACAATATGCAATGAAATATGGTCTAATGAACAACATAAATAAATTATTTACGCAATATATAATATGCAATAAAAAAGTATTCTAATAAACAATAATAAAAATGAGACTTAATTTTAACACTGCGCATATGCAATAAAAAGTACTCTTTTAAGCAAAAAAAAAATGATTTGTCTTAATGCTAATTGGTAAGAATCGTAATGCTCATGGAAAAAATGGATGAATAAATATAATTTAAAATTATTGAATCACACAAAATAAATTAATTGCAATGAGTTTGTAAACCGTCAAGATTTCAATGCATTTAATCCACAAAATAATGGTGCAGCTACATTACACATCAGCATTAATCTAACCGTAGATCCATCTAAATAAACGTTTAAGATTTATTTTTAGTTAACACGTATAGATTCATTTCTATATGATCTCCATCCAACATTAATCTTAATTGAATTTCTAAATTATAATTTTTTTTAATCTGTACTTTTTCCGAGTTCAATGTATCTACATTTCCGAGAAATAAGTGAATTTATTTATTCCGTCATTCTTTAATCATAAGTTTAAGCCCTTAACATTCCACGACTCATTCAGTCATTCATACTTGAATTAAACACGAGGCCGCTGCTTATTCTTGTTATTTACCATATCATATGGTTAAGAACATTTTATTGCCTTATTCCATCATTTGTAATTTAAAAAAGACTATTAAAATGTCACATATGTTCTTTTCTTTAATACTACTAATATTTAGATTTTTTCAATATAATTTAAATTTTGGAGTATATATTTATAATAGGTTTCTCAATATTTGATACATTTACGAGCACACTTAATATGTCCATGATCATTAAGAGAACATTCTTGTTTGTACCTTTAATTAATCAAGACCTTCGTAACTTTAGGGTGTTCTCTTTGATGGAAGAGGAGAAAAAAATAAATATTTTTTAAATTTATTTTCCTCCATTTTTAGCAATTACATATGATAAATAATTTTTCCTAGGCACGATGAAGAATTTCCCTAGGCAGTCTTTTTCCTACTTTTTCCTCGAATCGTGATAGTATTTTCATGGCAGACTTGAAGTGTTAATATATTTACGCATATTAAGGTCTTTTTTTTTTAAAAAAAAATATATCTTAGAGAACGTCATAAGATAAAAGAAGTGAAAAAGTGAAAACTGCATTATGCAATGAGATTTTCCAACATTTTCTTATCACTCCCTCAGAGAACGTCATAAGATAAAAAGAAGTGAAAACTGCATTATGCGATGAGATTTTCCAACATTTTCTTATCCTTCCCTCAGAGGATTCCCTCAGAGAATGTCATATATATAAGATAAAAGAAGTGGAAACTGTATTATGTGATAAAATTTTCCAACGTTTTCTAATCCCTCTCTCATTACCTCACCGATCAAAGAGAACATCCCTTAATGAAACCTTATCACATAGTACTAATTAATTTTATCTATAGCTTGGAGGAGAAGACGACGCAACAACAAAGCAAATGAAAAAGGTAAGATTCCTGATCAAGTGCAAAAGCAAATAAAAACGCAACCGCCCAACGATTTTCAGCTAAAAAAGTCAAAGTGGGTGTTCAACTTAAACAGTTTAAATGATGGGCCTTGTTGCTTAAAGTTACGGTTGACGGTGGTGATACTCATCAATATATTACTTCATCTGTTTCAAAATTGTTGACATGTTTTTTTTCATTTTTTTTTGGCACACATTTCCACACTTCTCGATGATGGATTTTAAAATAATTTTTTGAAGTATTTTTTATTTACGGGATACTACGACACACGTAGTATCTCGTAAAAGAAAAGATACTTCAAAAATTTATTTTAAAATCCATCATCAAGAAGCGTGGAAATGTGTGCCAAAAAGAAAGGAAAAGAAACGTGTCAACAATCTTGAAACAGAGGAAGTATAAGGTTTCAAATTAAATATTTGTGAGGTGTAGCCCTCAACCAAACTCATCTGCATCAAAATTACATTTTCTCCTATATTATGTGTGCCTTCTGCCACCAGATAAAAAGAAGGAAAAAAAAAAAAAAAAAAGGAACTCTCACATTAATGGGTGTCATCTCACAGCTGGGAATCAACTAAATGGTGGGATTCTTTATGAGCTACACAATTATTTATGACATGTAGATTTGGCCGTTACGTTATTCATACTTGTGGCTTGATTTCTATTTCGTAATTAGTTTTATTGGGTGTCATAATTTTTTCTTTTTTAATAGAAAGTTGGACTTCAGACTAGGTATAGGTAATAATCACATATAGGCCAATAATTCTCACGTTAACAATTAACAAATTTTTAAGGGACATTTTCATCATTGTACAATAGAAGCAAATATATAGAGGGAGGTTCAAATGAAAATCTTCCATATTCTAGTAACTAAAAATCAATATTAACATCCTCAAAAAAAATAAAATAATAAATAAATAAATAAATAAAATCATCAATACTAACCATAGATATGTCTAGATCCACGGTTGTTATTTGTATGAGAATTTACTATAGTTTTAGACTTTTAGGCATAAGAGCATCGTTGGGGTTACTCAGGTAATTTATGACCAGTATGTAATCGAAAATTTCCTAAAATTATGGGGATCTCATCTATTTTTGGGTAAAGACTTTTTCTCATCAAATTGCATAAGAGCATCGTTGGGCATATGTTTTAGTTGTAGACTTGTACGTTGTAGCTTTATTAATTGAATTTGGAGCAGTGTTTAACTAATTATGAATTCAAAGAATGACTATTACCATGTGGCTCGAAGGAATGACTATTTTTATTTATATATCATACCCATCTTTTTCATTATTTATAAAAAAACTACACTTTATAACTTAATTTTTTCTTTAATATGTGCCAACCCCTATTTAAAAAAATAAAATAAATAAATAGCAATCATCTGCCTTTTTTTTTTATTAGAATCCATCTCACCAAGTACACAGCTCTCTTGGTGGATGAAGAGAGTACATCCAAGTTTCAATTGATTTGTTTCTCTGGATTTTGATTTTGACATTAATACAACAAATATACAAGACGCCAGCAATGAAATCATGATATATGTGCTTTGAATTATTATTTTTGGGCGATTCCTATATTCATTATTCTTTTTCCACCTAAACAATCAACCAAAATTCATTTTAATATTCATTTCACTTGAATACCTACTCACATTACGTAAAACCAAAAAATCACTTTAACATAAATTAAAATCCGTGGTGAAAGATTCCAAGCACGTATATAGTGGATGGAGAGAGTATATAATTCCCAAACACAATTTCCTTATATATGGAAGTGCGATGCATCCAAAAACTTTATAGTAGATAGCAGAAACTTGTCGTCAGCACCCAAGCAGGACTTGGCTATTTCCACCAACTTGGAGCATTCTTCTAACGTTTCGTCCGACACCTACAAATGCATTAAGTGAATAAAATAAGAAAATTTATACTCCCTCTCTCCTGTAAATTTTTGGAAATCTTGAAAAAAATGTTTGTTTTGAATAGTGAATATTATAGTTTCCATTGGGATGACCCGAAAAGAAAAGTGAGACTAAATTTATGGGACAATGGAGTAATTATTTAGAACGAGGACTCTCAGAAGTTTCACATCAACAGCCTTCGTATTCTTTGCATGCATGCTCGTGAAAAATAACTAAATTAGCTGAGACAATAGGAGTCACTTGATTATGTCAAGTAACGCCTCAATTTTTCATTTTACTTTTGGTAAAGTAAACACCTCTAGAAAACCAAGATCATGAGAGACTGCGATTTCTTACTTGGTTTTGTAGAATACCATCCAATACTTACCGTAAAGGATAAAGCTACACAGTTACAACTTTCAAGAGCTAGTCTTCCCCGTACAGCCTGCAACCCGGTATTCAAGTTCATGATACATATCAGTATGAAGTACAATGTACTATTCAAGCCAGTCGTGCTCAAAAAAAAAAAAAAAAAAAAAAAAAAGGGATAAAAAAGACAGATAAGTAATAGGTAAAGGAAGAAACGAAAAAAAAAATGAGAATGAATTTGGTGAAAAAAGAGATCCATAAAGACTATTTTACCTTAGAGGACTCTTGCATTACAATATTTGCAATGCCCTGAAGAGCAATACGAGACAATGATAGCAGTTCTTGATGATAGGACGGAACTCCATCAAATAGTTGGTAGTTACAAATGACCTGGATAAGACAAAACGGAATTTCATAGTATTAAAGCAAGAAACTCATTCAACATATGACATTTATAAAGTAAAGGGTACTTCGACTAAATACACTAACATGAACACTGGAGGATTACTGTCTATGATGCATAAATCAAAAGGATATGAAGAGGGATTAGAATTGAGAAGGTTTCCACAGGTAAAATACTTTCCAACAAATCAAGAAAGAAGCCTCCTACTCCAAGTATAAGGTGGATTCACTAGTGGCCCAAGGCCCGGGTTAGATCCACATTTTTTCTTTGGATTAGGGACTAATCATTGGATATAAACCCCACCTAAACACATGAGATAACTCTTTGGTAGACTCCATGCGGAGAGAGTCTCATCCCAAAATCACCCACGATGCTAGGGCCCTCTCCCAAGTCCCGAGTTCTCTCAATTTTTAATTTCCCTTTGTCCACTAATTCTTTGTCTACTTGTCATTTGATTTGTCCACCATTTCTTTGCATATTCCATTTTTCCTTCTACCATGCCAACCCAAATAGAGGGCGCGTGTAAAATTCCATGAGTGTTTTGTGTCCATGAATTCTTTCTCTCTGATTTTTATGCCTAATATATCATCAAGCTCCTTACTGTTAACTTATGTCATTTATTACCATAACTTTTCCCCTGATTATACCTCAGGACCAGTAGCTAAGTCGGATGACCCTAGAGGTTGAGCATGCCTGATACCCACTTCAACAACTTCACATGTTTGACCTCTTAATTAGATCA
The DNA here is from genome assembly GCA_001642375.2 of Mentha longifolia. Lineage (NCBI taxonomy): Eukaryota > Viridiplantae > Streptophyta > Magnoliopsida > Lamiales > Lamiaceae > Mentha > Mentha longifolia. The sequence goes on from CM038119.1 coordinate 22,476,678, forward strand.
TAGGTTATTTGTATATCATGCGCACAAAATGCCTGATCTGTAATTGGAGTATAAACCTAACATCATTACCTTTCCACTGACAGCATGGTACAGCAGTTGATCCTGGGATAATGCTGTGGACAAGAAAACAATCGCAGATAATACCTTGGCCTTCATTCTCGGCAATACCCTGAGAATAGGACCAGATTACTACCATAGAAGGAATTACGAAGTAAGCAAGTTTAACAAATAGGTGAGTGGAAGCATCACCATGATTGGGAATCCAGGAAAGACAGTAAACACTTCGGTATGTAGGCTACTTCTTGGTCAAGGCCACCTTCAGTGACAAAGTAGCACATAAGCAAAATATTAAGGTAAGAATTTCAAAACTATATCGAGCTCATTTAAGTACAACTTACATCACTAATAATAATCAGTCACAAATGTCCAAAATATAAAACGTTAAAATTACCTGGAACCATCACCAACAAGCCGCATAACTTGCATATTAATTGAATGGCTCCATCTCCATCTTCTGTTATCTGCACAACTACAGGAAGCAGATTGATTCAGCACCACAATTTATGGTAAAGCCAAAAAACAAGTAATAGCATACTTTTGAAAACTGCAATAACATACACTTTTAAAGTGGTTGAAGATGAAAGGATCAAAAAGAAGCTAGAGAAAAAATGAATAGGTAAAATACATACAGAAGTTTTACATATTTCAATTTCGGATGATTTGGGATTATCATATCTCATATCTGAGTACTTGCAATGAGTTTCAGCTTCACTACATGAAACATCATTGACTTGCTTTCTTATCATTAGAATATGACCTACTTGAAGTTAAAGATATCTCACTTTCTAGTTTACTTCTGTATTTTTTATAATGTTACTCTGAAGCATTTTTCAGTGAAAATCAGTCCAAAATTACACGTTTTTTTCTGGTAAAGAAAATACAAATCTAACCATTGACTGGATCACTCATTTGCAAGCAATTGACTGCTGCATCTACAAGCCCAGCTAGATGAGAAAAAAACCCACCCATTAATGCTACCTGATAAGCAGAAAGGATTAGAAGAAGAGCAAGCATATAGTTGCAAGAATAAGATTGCTAAATGTACAGAAACAGAAAGTGCACCTCTGCTGTTTCAATATATAAGTTCAACTGCCTTAAGTTAGAGGGAATAGCAGGTATTGTGACTTCATTAAACGCCAGACATGATTTGGCAAAGCTGACGCTACTATTTCCATCTCTCATTGATCTAACAGCTATGCTGTTGCTGGAATGAACAAGATTCTCCTGCAAATTTAGAACTAACATATTTTAATATTTAACAGTGTCACACATGCAACACAATAAGAATGTTACAGTTCACACAGTGAAATACTTGCTTATCTGCAATGATCCCCACCCACAAGATGGAAACAAAAAGAAACATAAGGTAACTGACACCAATCAGAAACATGCAACAATAAAAGAAAACTAGTATTGGAACAATTAAAGCTCAATCATACAATCTGTTATATAGCTCTATGGACTATGGCTCAACTAATTCACAAGAAACTTCAGCAGCTTCTCTCACGCCAGGGGGTATAGAAATAGGAGTAATGGGGCCAATGGTTCAGTAAAAAAATCCTTTTATTACTCTTTTTGTTGGTTTCAGTTCAGCTGAGTTCATGCAGGGAGTTGATGCAGGAGGTATCATTATTTTGTGACAGAATGAATTCAACCACAGGTGAAAATTATAAGATTCCAGAAAGCACTAATATACTTATACGGAGTTCTTCACACCAAAATAATGCTGATATTCATTCTAGATAATCTTTACACAGCACCTGTCTGAAACTAAAAGGGCATCAACATCAATTGAATTAGATTCTATGATTCCTTTTCATCACATATATTATTAAGCCTTTTTTATCTTCAGACCTGTTTAGTAAAGCTGTAATTCATTATACAATTCGAAATTCTCAAAGTAATACTCCCCCCGTCCCGTTTAAAGCGTCCCATTTCTTTTCGGCACAGTAATCGAGGAGAAGGTGTAAAGTGTGGAAAAATCGTACGTCCACACTTTTTGATGAGTTAATTTTTTCTGAGAAGGGCAGTGGGATACTTCCATTGGGGCAGCTCCGAAAGGGAAACAGAATGCTTTAAATGGTACGGAGGAAGTATCAAATTAAATGGCAAAAGTTTATATTTTACGTGCTGCAGCTATTTCTTTTTGCAGGGCCATAAGCTATTCCATAACACAGTGTACAAGTGACATCTGCCTTGTTTAATGTAGGGACAAAAGAATCACTGAAAAGAATCATTAATAGGATGACACGCAACACAAACAAGAAAACGAAAAACCAAAACTAATCAAAGAGGGTTAGAGACCTGGAGTTCACTAATGCGAGAAAAAGCTCCCCGGCATTGAGCAAGGAACCTTAAATGTCTTTCCATCTCCAGCCCGTGGTCAACCTAACAGTACCAAGCACAGATGTCTGGGTAGTAAATTCTTGATAGCCAACTATGAAATCAAATTAACACAAAACCTTTTTTCATATAAAGTAGGTTACCATACGCACGAAACGAGAAATCAGACGAGATGGATGCTGATACTCATCCTTTCTCATATTTGAGAAGTCTAGGTTATCGTATAAGGCCTGAGCAACTTCAAGTAGCACCTCAATGATGATTGGATCTTGAATTTGATCATTTCTAGGGGGAAAATAAAAAACTTAGTAAGCTTCCAAAGCTGTATTGTTTCCAACATATTGGGCAATGTTTATCTTCCAGCATCTACCAAAAAACCAAGCAAAACTAGCAATAGTAAAGGGAGGAATCTGAAGTCCTAGGGAATAATATTTGTTCAAGTATTGTTCTAACAAAGCATAAGTAATCTGAAGTCCGCAGGAATGATAAATATTCAAGTGTGAACAAAAGATAAGTGACAAAACCACTCTATGATCCAGTACTACATTCACATGGACCAGGATGCCATCCAACTTACATCCCTATGACTAGAAACTTACCTTCAATTCCCTCGATAGAATTCACAGGCTATTTCTTTAGCCCCACGTTAAATGGAGCTTAGGGAATCTTTGGGAGAAGGTAAGCATTACTACGCAGAATTTCAACAAAATGTTACAATTACAATTTAACCAAAATTGCATATCATCATGCATGCAAGAGGAACTAAATTTTCACTCTTTGAATCTTAAGTGTTATTACGCCATCAAGTTTTCACCCAATCTTTTCTCCAGACCAATATAACCAATTATGACATGCAAAAATAAGTCACCCAATCTTTTCTCCGGATCAATTATAACCAATTTTGAAATCATCGATGATAGACACAAGTGAGAGAAAATAAGTCGGACAATGCTACCTCAAACCAAGGAGCTTGGCCTGAAACTGCTTGGGCTTCAGTAAGATATATCAAATGGATATGAAACAACTAAAGCCAAATTTCATGCAATAGGATAAGACAGTACCTCGTTGCCATATTAAGAATATGCATACTGATAGATTTTCTTGAACTCCCATGCATCATATCTAAGATGTCAACAAAATGGTTCTGCAAAGCATCAAATTTATTCCAATCCGTGAAAGTAGTTTAGAAGAAGTAAAACCACATGGCAATATGCTCTAGTGAAACACAATGTTTATGATTTGTTAAACCATTTAGGAAACATGATGAATATACCTTCTCGATTGATCAATTGAATTATGCAAGTATATATATATAAGCAAAAACTTTTCCAGGAAAGTAAATATAAGTAGTAAATCCTATAACAACCATATATATACAACCCCTAACATGATTAAACTATTTTGAAACATATGGAAATTGGAAAATAGAATGCAAGCTACGTGACAGTAGTGAAGTAACTGCTTGTAGAAGAATAATCTGTCAGAAGCATACCAGTTCCAATATTTTCTCCATGTCACCAAAATGAGTAAGAATTTTCAAGAAAACCGACTGCATTACAACCAACTCGTTTTCCCCAATCTTCTTGTCCCTGACACGTTCCAATATTCCATCCAGTATTACATTTACGAACATGCCCTGCAAAAAATGACTCAGTTGAAGGGAAATTTTCTGAAGTAGGCCACTAATAAACCCACATGAAAAATGAATTCCAGGAAGAAACTAGCGTCTCAAAACCTCTTAAATGTACAAGAACCAGCAATACTATCTCAAGATTAAGAAAAATGTACAAGGCCCATACATCGAGCTACAAGAAGAATGTCATTACTGATTTATATGCTAATTTCAGCATCATGACTTAAATCTGAATAATATAATGCATGTATCAGGAGATGAAAACACATACAACAATGATAAAACCATTATTGACAGAGCTTGTTATTACCAAATGGTTCTCCAAGATTATATCCAAATAAGCATCCGCAACCATCAAGAATGAGTGAAGATTCGCATAACTAGATAGAACCTGAAATGCAGATATACTTTAAACAATAAGAGAGAAGCAAAACATTTCCCCTGATGAATATAATCACTCCAATACCGTACAAGAAAAAACAAGAGAAAGTGAGCATCTTGCAAGTTTCATATACAGACAACTCAAAGGTTCTGCCTGGCATGCCTCATGTGCTTGGTTAAAGTTGCATGCAACTTTCAGAATAAAATGATGTGAGCGCTTGTGTAAGATACCAGCAGGTTCAGGATAAGTGTAGTAACTCAAATTAAGTAATCAATGTAGTCCTAGAAATACAACAATGATACTGGGGAGAATAAAATTGGGGAAGATCATTATATTATGTCTAGAAAAAATTGGGAGAAACAAATCCAATATTTAAGTCCAAGATAGATTCAATAATAATTAACCAAACCAAATAATATGATCAATGATATGTAAGTACAAAGAATAAAATAGTGCACACCCATGATAAAATACCTGGATAATTTTATCTACCAATAAATGGACGTTACTCACTTCAGATACCAATTCACATAGTCTATGTCCAAGTAACTTGAAATTTAAAGACTGCAATGGCAAATAAATCTGTCAGGGAACAACTTCAAATGAACGATAAGGCATTACAAACGCAGAAACCCCACTATATTCAAACTTGAAGACGTGTACCTGATCGAAAGACATATCATCAGTGGTCTCTATAAGACGTAGCAATTCCACAGCATCAGAACAAATATATTCAACTGGAAGTTCTTTTAGTATGTAATGAAGCACAATCGATATGCATGAATCATTGTTAAACGACATTGATTGGTTCCTCGATATTCCAAGTGCCGGAAGAATTTTACTAAATTCCATCTGCAACGAAATATTCATAGTCCATCAGCGAAAGTATCTCAAAGAAAAAATTATGCTAAAGAACAAATAGATACTGCATGAAGAGAGGTGATACTCAAAAACAGACTGAATTCTAGATAACCTTTTTGATGGATACAATAACTGGTGGTAAGGATGATCTAGATTTCTGTAGTGAAGAAAAAGCTGACCTATATTTAAAAACACAACGCAACTATACAACACTAAGCCACCAGTATGGAGGTAGAAAAGATACCATGAAAGTTGCCTATGTGAGCAAATTTTGCTCCCCCCCCCCCCCAACCAGCCAAAAACGATGTATCCAAGAAACAAATTTATGAAGAAGAGGTACAGGTACAGAGCCTATAATTAATATGCCTCACCCAATCATCACAATGAATCTGAAAAAATAATCAGACCATCACCTGTTTTAGATCCTTGAATAAGCATCTTATGATATATTCAATAGCGGGTTCAACAAGAGTAAGCAATAATTCACTATTTCCAGAGATATTTCCATTCATGGCATTTCTTGCTGGTGTGAAGCGAACGAGTAGCACTTTCAGATCATTAATGCAAGGGATAAGAAAACCTGTTTCAAGATGCAGAATCCATTACTGTAAGGGGCGTACAAGATTTGATACAAACAATGAAACTGAAAACAAGCTACTAGTATTAAGATCAAATCTACAGGAGATCAGGGTTTAAAAAACAGCATGTCTTTAATGTACTAAAACTAGCAAAACCATCGCTAGAAAGAGATTTAGTACTGTACAGCATACATCATTATATACATCATTTATCATAAAGACAAGCTAGAGATAAACTCACTTGATCTAGTAGAATATTGTCTAAGCATAAAGAACAGAGGTGTAATATCCTAGTCCTATATGTTCATATTTCTCAAATCCACAATCAAATAGTGATATTTTTCATTCTGGTTAAGTGTTGACCCAGAAATGGAGTCATTAAGATCAACTCAGAGTCAACGAATCTAAACATTATATAATATTACGTGAGTAATAGAGGCCAAGAATCAGCACCTGTATCATGTTGGGATAGTCTTTGGGAGCATTGAACCAAGTACAGGCGACAATAAGCCGATGCCAGTGGATCAGCAATGCCTCTCGACATCTCCACTAAGCGCTTAAGGATATTCTCAGGATGGTCATGAAGGAAGCGCCAACAAGGAAGTAGTGCAAGTTCTAAATAGCTTAAATAAGCAAAGAATCATTATCAGGCTGGAAAAATAGTGAAGCACGTAACAAAAACTTAATAGAATATAATTAAAAACCGTAGCTCTCACTCAAAAGGTCCATCAAAGCTTTATTAAGTGTTCTCTACAACCTTGGAGAAGAGTTCAGATTTGACTCGGACCTTAAATTTTTTAATTCAGATCAGTTCCTCATGTCCTAATCCAAACGCTTGTCATTCTATGATCCAGGACTTGACAAACTTTACTTTTACTTTTATCAATTATGAATGAAAGAGTTACTATCAAGTACAAGGTCAGACTACAATGAAAAGGAAAAACAGAAGTGCAACACCTCTGCAGAATTATCCTGTATCTAGTAATAGATATTATTTCCCATTAGCCAAAAAAATTATGTCAATAATGTCAAGATTTGAAGCATGCATGGCGGCAATCTCCAGGTTCCAGTCTACCACCGTAAGGAAAATATACCTATAGACGCATAGCAAGCCAGATACCGAGAAAATTAGAATAAATGTGGATAAGATAAATAAGATCCCTCTGGCTTGCTACACTTCTGCGTATATATTTTTCTTATGGTGGTAGACTCAATTCTGGGGATTGCTATCAAGGCATTCTTATAACAATGAATCCATGCTTCTCGTTGTCTGCAAGCCAAACAAAACTTTTAAGTGCTGCTGCTTCATGATGAAGTGATGTTAACAGAAAAAGAAATTCCCACATAAAAGTTTTACAAATTAATTGACATTGATATCCTGGGGTGGAATTAACAGAAACATCTTGAAGATACTGTATGACAGAAATATCGAGAGAAGTAAGGATTCACATGCGAGGAAGTAGCTCCCGAACAGAACCAATTTTGCAGAACCAGTTATTGCAGGTCTCTTTGGCATCAAAGCATATGTCATCAGCTTTGAAGTTTTCTGCAAATAAGAGAAGATGTATCATTTGCATGTTTAAGAATAAGAACTTCAGTTACAAATTTTAGTATTTATAAGCATCTGACCAGTTATTGATCACCAACAGGTATTAACTTTACGTAGCTTTTTTAGCATTATAGTCTCAGTAGTATATGCACCATACTGCAATTCAAAATGATTAAGATATACTTAACATTTAATATTTAATCAAAATAGATTTTGACTCTACTTCTTGTGCATAAATGCATCACAGACCCACCAACACAGTTAAATTAGATCTGTATCAGTAGGCAGTGGGTCTGACCATACAGAGCTCACGAGAACTTAGTAAAAAGAAAAACATAAAGGGACAGAAGTGGGGAGGGGAGGAAAGATGAAGTAAGTCACTGCCTCAGTATACTGAAAGAAAGGGAAAAAATTACAGCCTCTGTGACAAAGCCGCACCTTCAGTGATCTCTGCTTTTTGCTTGATGCGGTCCCACACCAAATCCCCAAGCATGTCCATTATATCAGTGGCTAAAACGAAAAGAGTTGGATAGAACTGAATTACAGATGAGTCCATTAGAAACCTGACAACCTGCAAAGAACATTTTACGGTCAGAGGCACTTAGTTCTAAGAATGGGAGAAGTACAAAAAAAACGAGATTCTCAGATCCCCCCAATCCTCTTTCTTCTTCCCAACGTTTGACCAAAACCATGAGTTCATCACGAATACGCATCAGTAGTGGAGCATAAGAGATGAAAATCATCTTTTAGAATTCTTCATAAACACCCTGATCTTAATCGGTCAAGATTTTCTGAAATAACATGACACTAACTAAAAACAAAGTGACAAAAGAAAGAAAACGCTCTGCAAACATATATATGAGCATACAAGGAAAACATATGCATGAATGATTGTGCATTGTCAGTGAGTTGTGTTATATCAGGTAAAGAGAATCGATAAAAATGGGGATAAAAGAATATTAAAAAAGCTGTCATTCTAAGAGGTATATGCATTGTATATGCATATATAGTGTGGCATAAAAGTATTATTTTTCAATAGTTATTTAGCCTATATCTGATGGTGGAGGGTTTCATTATAATTCAGAGAACAAACATTACCAGACCAACAACAGCAGAAAGAAGCCTAAAGACTTTACATCTTTACAGGGAAAACTCACCTTAATTGACAACCTCAAAGATGTTACACGATCATCAGCATACCAAGACTGATTGATTTCATTTTTCAGTCCCTGCAACTTTGACATACACTCCTGTTGACTCATAATTTTAACACCTTCATCATCAAAATTTGTGTCATCATCCAACTCTCCTGAATGCAAATCTTTTGTTGATTTCTTCATGACTGCCAATATCTACATAGTATTATATACAAGCAGTGAATCAAAAGGGAAGCAAAGAAAAGGATTAAGATCATAAGCTATAGCTACCTTCGTTACCCTTCACAAGCGCACCAGATGCCTGTTAGGTGAAAGATACAGCAGCTAGTTAATTATCAATGACCCCATCCAACATACAGAAAGGCGAAACAGAGATTTTTTTTTTTTTTTTTTTTTTGGATATTATGAGAAATCAACAACCGGACATAAATTAAATGGTTATAGTAGATTCAAAAAAACCTGGAAAAGGAATTTGTATATAAATGTACTATTTCATATGCCTACCACGGATATTGGTGATGTTTTAGAAACAGGAAATCGCTGCAACAGTATTTTTTTAAAAGAAATCCATTCCTTCCTCGTTCTCAGTGGAGAATTGAGGTCGGCTGGTGCCGTTGCCTCAGAACTAACATCTTCACGGTGTATATCACAGGTAGAAGAGACTTCCGTCGCTCCATCATTAGCTCTAAGCGGGTCGCAAAAATCATCTTTTCCACTTTCAGATTCATTCACCTTCAACTCAATCGTATCAAACACCATCACCGTATCAACTATGGATAAATATACAAAACAGTACTAAACGCAAACTGCACTAGTTATGTAATCGATTCCAAAACATTAACAGCATCGTTCCTACATATTTTCGTGATCAATACAACTGAGAACGCAATTTATAACACAAATTCATAAAAAATCGAATTGCGGTAGACCTGGAGAGGTGAAGGAGAATGAGCGGACAGTGGGTGAGCATCAGCACGCGTTCTCCGGAGCGAGTGGGATTGCTCCTCGGCTCTGTAGTCTCGACGCCTGAATTCAAGCCCCATCGACTGATTTCAAGGAGCTCCACTCTGATCAGCTGTCGCGGATTTCCGCCATCAACAGCTCGTCGTCAGCAGTCAGCACCTCGCGAACAAGGTATGCAACTGTAACCTTTACTGTGTCTTACTTCCGGTACGGTGGTGACTAGAGAGACTGGCTGGACTTGACTTCATGAATTTTTTGGTTGGACTCGCGAATTCGCGATACATAAAGTTCTTTAAGGGCTTAACAGATTATATATTTATATTCTTTTTTGAGATCCAAATTTGATTTTTTAATTTTTTTTTTTTAATGTCTGAATATTATGGTTTGGTCTAATTTTATTATAAGGTTGTACAGTATTAATTTTGATGTAAAATGATGTAAAAAAAAAAGTATAAAGAGTGTAAAAGTCTACATGTACCGCTTTATACCTTGTATTCACGAAGGAATTCGTTGAATTTGTTTGTTTGTTACAAAAGTGCATTGTTTCTTTGAGTCTTCTTGTTCTATGTGGCTTCAACAAAAATTTTATTCCCTCCGTCTCACTTATATAGGGATAGTTGACTGTCTTTTTGTGAGACAAAAGTGCAGTCAACTATCCCTATATAAGTGAAACGGAGGGAGTATTTAATAAATATGACCGTTAAGATATCAAGACGGAGCTTTGCTTGTACTTATCAGAATTTGATGTGTGACTTTGGACCAAAAACCGTAAAAGATACAAAGAGTTTATAGTGATTTCGGCCAAAATAAGATTTACATTGTCCACTCTTGATACAGATGTGACAATGCATGAGTAATTAGATCCTGTGAGATTACCACAGGCTCTCGAGGGGCCTAACTCGAACTCAAAACAAATCGTATATATCAACATTCCTCTAAGGCACAAGGTCCTTAGAATCAAAGTCACAACCACAACTTAAAGTCACAAAACAACAAAAATAATAAAACAAGACTGATCTTTGGTTTAGAGTTTGGTATGAAAACACTCTTCCAACTATGAGAAAACCATTATAATGAAAACAAGATGTAAGGTTTGAGTTTCTCGACTAAGGCTTTTTGGATTTGCGGCTGAAAAACAAAGCCTAAGATTTGTGAAGACTTTGGATCTCAAAATAAAAACAATATTAGATTCTGAAGAATGCTAAGGAGGAACTGTTCTAAAAGAAAATAAGACACTAGAGATCAGTGGAGATTTTTGGATGAACTTTCAAACTTAGAACTCTTGAAAATTGATTGTGATTTGAATTTACTCTGTAAGTTTGCAAGTGCGCTTGAATATATGCTTGAATGTTCATAACCTCTACAAGTCTTCATATGCTCTTATTTATAGTCATAATTCAAATCATATCCGATGGAGAGATTATGGTTTGAATTTCGTCTAAGAGAATTAGGTGTGATGTCGCTATCAACATGTCTATTAGGGTTTCTTCTTTCATATTGTATTGGACATTCGTAAACTCACGTGCTCTGATAACTTGCCAAATATGATAATAAAGTATTTGTTCATCTGTTACTCTTGTTCTCATTCAAAAGTTTTCCGTTAAGTCTGTTTACTAGTTGCAGATGCGCATGACTTCATTCGATCTCTTTTTCTCGCATGTCTCAATTGGTACAATCATTTGAATATCAATGAAGATTTTCTATGCACTTATCGTATACTGCTTTGAAGTGAATGTTGAATAAATTATGTTATATCTATGGGAACTCAATGCTGGTATATAAGCATACATTGATGTGTTGTAGTTAGACAAAGTCATGACTGATCAACGATTAACTAAAGACTAATGAGCATTTCTAGGCGCTCATCAATGTCTAGGGGAACTGTCAGCGTGCCATTACTTGTTATCACCAACATCCACTTCACTTGTCTAAGACAATGAGCCTTCATTGATGATGAACTAGGTTTATCTGTAAATACATTAAAAGAGCTTCATAACATGATAAGCTCATCTCTAGCCAAACTCTAGGAGTTTGATGTATCAAAACATGTTGATCCCATTAATAGGTTCCCCTTAATAATATATCCTAATAATTTATCCCCTTTTAATGATACAAAATCAAATATAGAATTAATATTCTAACTTACAAAGTTCACTACCAAATTCAGCTGACTTGAATAAGATAAAACATGAAGGGGTGAGTGACATCAATCTAAAGTGCATAAGACAACGAGAGTTGTCTTTAGGAAAATAGAGATCTCTTCATTGAACACCAAGCGCTACAAAGGAATAAATTTTAATTTCTACGTAGAATGCTTGGAATTATTGACAAATGCATGAACGATGAGTACTGAAGAGTGATGCATTTATCTAGGAGTCTTGAGTTTTCTGAAAAATCTAGGAGTCATAATTCTAGACTAAATATTTAGTAGTAGGATCTCAAAAGAATTAATAGATATTTTTTTAGAGAATTCTAAATTCCTAATCTAATTAATCTAGAGAGATTCTCTTATGCGTATAATTAGAGCTCTTGGGACTAGCCACAAATTTAACTAATACTACAATTTAAGCCCTTTGAAGAGAATGTTATATTCTAAATTCCTTTCTTTAAATTACTAAATCTCATTCTATACCAAAAATACCCATAACCTAAAAACAATATTAGATGCAAAACAAAAGTAGGGCCTTCGATGGAGCAGAAACGTTCTAATGCCCACCGTGGGCACATTTAATATGTCCATCAGTGATGTGGCAATGACATATCGACAATCTTTCCTGTTAGGATTAGTTTTTTTTAGGTAGGGTTTAGTTTTTTATAGCAGGGTTTAATTAATTTTGGTATGTTTTTTATTAACTTCTTTATTTATACTAATACCACGTCATCCGTGAGCATATTAAGCGTACTCACGGTAGGTATTGGAGCATTACTCTTCGATGGAGATAGTATGTCAAACCAATATTCTAAAAATCGGCCTAGGCACTAGTCGGACCATGGCCGACCTGACTTTTGGCTAGTCGGTGGTCTCTAGACGCTCGGGCGCTAATCGGCGCCTAGTCGGGCTAGTCGGCTGCCTAGGCGGGCTAGGCGGCTCCAGGCGGGCTGGGCGGCTAGGCGAGGTAGTCGGGCTCTAGGCGGGCTGGACGTATTTGATTAGAGATTTAGAGTTTTAATTTTAAATTCATATATTTAGTTTATTTATGTTCAAATTTATGGATTTCACGTTTAAATTTATGAAAAATTATTATGTACTATAAAATTTATTTGGAAGATTACTAGGTTTATGGAATTTTAGCAATTAATTAACATATTATATGTTTTTATCATAAATAAAAAATAAAAAAAATTATGAGTAACATATGTTTATATAGTTTATACTTTAGAATATAGTGTAAAAATAATAAAAATAAGCATTATAATTTTAATCCGACTAGTCCCCGCCTAGGCTCCCGACTAACCGCCTAGGCGCTAGTCCCCACCTCACCGCTGGACTAGCGACTTTTAGAATACTATGGCAAACACAGTTTTGTTCACACTCCTGTTAATAGGAAGACCATTTAATCGATTTCTACCCAACCCAACTATTTATTTCCATAAAAACACAAAACTCGTGTCGATTTTCGATTAGGGGCCTATACTTAAGAAATCTCAACATTGAAACTTTTCACTTTTCAGACATCATAAGTCAGCCTTGTCGTCTGGTGCTCCTCTCCTTTCATTTTAACATAACGCGGCTTACCATAAATGTTCATTTCACTTTGCTTCACTTCAAAGCCGTGCAATTTTATTTTAATTGCTTAAAGATGAAATAAAATCAAATTTAATGAAATCTGGATCCTTCTTTAAGCTGCAGTAATTCGATTCAAACTTAGAAATTAAACCTAAAAACATGGAACGAAATCAAGATATTCAACCACGAATTAATCAGAAATTTCCAAAGCTAGCCAAAACTTGCATTCTTGAGAAGATATAACTTCCTAAATTTATTGATGGTGCAACAGAGGAATAAATATATATTACAAGCTCGATCGCAAGGCTCTTGCATATGTCAAAGGATTTTGGCCTCCTTAATCAATGATCGAGTTGCATAAAAAATCACTTTAATTACACGAATAATTTTTGACAATAAATAAGAACATCAAATCCTCTTACACACATGCATCGTCGTCTCAATCCTTTCTGGTCGAAACTCGAGAAAATGGAGTGCGAATAGTTGGCTTCTGATCATTCTTCTTCGAAGCTGCCTTCGCACCGCGTATATAACACACATCGCCTTCACAAACGTAGCGGCTTCTCTCCGGTTGCTGCTCCGAAAAGCACCTCAAAATATTGAAGGAAGGCATAGCCATATCTTTTCTTTTATCTCTTGCTCTCTGAACTTTTCTTTTCCACCTACAACCAACTCTATTCTTTCTTCTTACTATTTAATATCTTCAAGCTTTGTGTTGACGCTCTTCTATTTGTGTTGGGTAGGAAATTTTAATGTATATATATATAGATATATATTAGCAGTGCAACAACCAACCGCCTATCTCTACATCATTGAGTTATTACAAGTTGTGAAAATAAAGGTTGCTATTAAGGTCAATATAGGAAGGCCCTGACTACGTGCATGTTATAACATTCGTTTCTTGTTTTTTATTTATTTATTTAATTAATTAGTGCGATCTATGAGGTAGATTTCTACACGTTTTCGATTTAGAACCAGAGGAGTAATAACACGTCGGACACTTAATAGTTGGGTTTTTTTTTTTTTCTTTGACCAATATTCAAAATTGTGAAAGGTGTTGGTTCTGTACTAATGACAGCATATACCAGATTTTTCTGTTTTCTTTTTCTTTTGTGTGTCGAGAATATAATATAAATGAATTCAATAAATTTCATTATTCTATATAAGTTCGGGCTTTTTAGAAGATGCTTTTCTTATATGGCATGAGGACTGAACGCAACTTTCACTATATTAAAAGTGTGTACTTGTTGTGTTTCTTTCCATATGTTAGATTTGAGAAGCGAGCCCAAAAAAAATACAAGCTTAATGTTGTTCTAAAGTCCAAAATAGAAAAATTAATGAGAAGAATCAAGTGCATTAAAAAAAGAACTTGTCCAAAATTCATGTCGTCCATAAATTTGGGGTCAGAATTCTTGCCGTCCTCTCCTTTCAATAACACACAGAGTTGAAAATTGACTAGTATTTTGTATTGAAATAAGCTTGAATTAAAGCAAGACACACACACACAAACACAATTTCAATGGTTAGACTTGTCCTCGTCTTTTAAAGTTGCAAGCCGGCGCCCACCAAAAATAAATACAAAAAAAAATATCGTGACCATTCCATTTCATACATTTCCCGTGAGAAGAAGTTTATGCTAATGATTTTTTTGGACATATCCCATAAAAATCAGTTTTCTTGAAATAAGATGGAAGAATTGTTTGGTCAACCGATAGCAAATTAGATACAAATACAATAGGGCACAGTACAAAGGGTAGATACTGCTGCAATTAATTTTGACCACACTTTTGAGATGGTTAGGAGAAATCACTAATGAACGAAACTCGATGATAAAACTTCAGTCCGAGTGTGAATCGA
This sequence comes from Mentha longifolia, assembly GCA_001642375.2. NCBI lineage: Eukaryota > Viridiplantae > Streptophyta > Magnoliopsida > Lamiales > Lamiaceae > Mentha > Mentha longifolia. Next base: position 22,491,788 of record CM038119.1, read on the forward strand.
TAAACTTAAAAAATGTCTAAATAAATAAGGGAAAATAGGAAAAAAATAGTCACTTTGAGATAGTAAAGATAAATAATAGCAATTTGGATTAAAAAAGATAAAAAAATAGTCACTCTTACCATAATACTTCCGCCCTTGTCTAATTCACGAATTTAAATTCGTGAATTGCTATAAAAATATAAGACAATTCATGAATTTTAGTATTTTACAAACTCAATTCGTGAATTACTCACAAAAAATGCTTGAATTCACGAATTCACCCAAATTCGTGAATTCACTCAAAAAAATGTCTGAATTCACAAATTTTCACCCAAATTCGTGATTCACTCAAACAAATACATGAATTCACGAATTCAATTTCGTGAATTCGTGAAAAAAAAAACATGCAATTCACGAAATTCATTAGTGACTATTTTTTATCTTTTTTTATCTAAGTAGCTATTTTTTATCTTTACTATCCCGAAGTGGCTATTTTACTACTTCCCCAATAAATAATCCCAATCGATTTCCATTTCACTTTAAAAAAACGAAAAAAAAAATGAAAATTGAAATACACACACACACATATATATATATATATATGATAAGTTTTATTAAAGAGATATATATATAAATTATATTATAATAAGAAATACTCCATCCGTACACCAATTTTTTCATATTTTTTATTTTGGCCTATACCCTACAAAAATTCATTTAACATTGAACCCCACTCATACATTTATTTACATGATAAACCCTTGTTGAGCACTTGAGCCCCACCCATATCACAATTCAATGAACAAATAACGATTTAATATTACACTTTAATGCATAATTCCTATTCTACTCGATCACATTACAATCAAAATATCTTAAAACTCGTATCGTACCTTCATAGTTAATGAATTGGTGGACAAATTAAGTATTAAATTCTAATCATGAACATAATTTTTTTTAATCTAAGTCAACTTTAGCATTATGGAACCAAAAAAAATCTATTACTTCCTCAGGCTCAAGATTCGTGACACCCTTTTCTTATTGGACCGGACCAAAATTTGTGACACCTTTTTTTTAAAAAAAATAATTAGAGTTAATTGGGTACACTTAGTTGTCCCCTTATTACAATTAAGCCTCCCTAATTAATTCTTTAATTTTCAGAAATTAAAACATTAAAAAAAGTAAACAAACAAACAAAAATAAAACACCTTACTACCGGATTAAACCCGCTCACCCACATTATGATTTCAACCCTAATTCATCTATAGCATCCACATTCTAAGTTCTCTCCACCATTCGCCCTTGTTCTTGAGTGAGGAAATCCTAATTCATCTTCTCTCATCCAGATCGATCTCACTATTCCCATGGAATCTCCTTCTCCGCCGTCCGAAAACCCCTCTCCTCCATCCCGATGGGTATCTACTCGTGGCCCCCCCGTCGCCGAATGTCGCGGTGGCCGCCAACTGCGAGCTATACCCCGCCGCGGCGGTATGGCAGGCCGCGTTGTCGCTCCCGTGGCCGGAGAAGTTCGTGGACGCCACAGTGCTCCCCATCGCTTCAAACACCTTTCATTTCATGATTGATCCACTGATGAAAGCCCTAGCCCCCCACCCTCACCTCCTCGCAGATCGCTGCCTATAGAGGTTGGGTGTTATGGCAATCTCCGTCCCCGACCGAGTGGCCGGAGCCCACGTGGAGGCCACCGCCACCCCTAGAGGGGTACATGCGAACCCCTAGAGTCATTGAGCTCACGCCGTCGCCACCTCACGGCGATGTGGAAGACTCTCTCTGCTCTCCGGTGGCAGCCCCTCTTCGAACTGCGGATTGGGGGCGCGGCGGTGGAGGCTTCCCCCCGCCTAAAGTTCAGAGCAAACTCCGCCGCCGCCGTTGATTGTTGTTGAGGTGGAGGCCCCAAAGTAAAGCGATTCTCCGGGCTTGGGCGAGCCTTGCTACTATCGCAATGGCGACCCGATTTATTTTCCTTTCCATCCCACCACTGAGGAGTAGGATGAGGTAGAGGCTTCGGCTGACCGTTTTGTTGATGAGCAAATTCGGCTCATCAAAGAAAAAAATGGGGATGTTGCCTAACTGTTTCTGTATGATTCCTGTGGCTATGGCTGTATGGCTCTATGATTTAGAAATGGATAATTTACTTGATAGTGTTGGTTCTGAAAATAATGATGATGTTGGTTTATTGATTCATGATGCACTCTTTTCTGCTGGAAATTGTTGTTTTACTTGATCGTGCTATGTGTGCTTGGTACTTTGCCTATTTGTTGGCATAAGATCCTCTGTTTGTTAGTGCTTGTTCTGGGGTTGCTGTTGGAAATATGTTGGAATGTTAAAGTGTGTGATTTATGATGCACTGTGTGAGAGATCAATTTATTTACTTGATCATGCTTTCTCTTAGAGTTTCTGTGCTTCCATAAATACAACAGAGGTATAGCAATTGTGCATTTTTAATTTCAAAAGATGTAGAGTACAAAAGTCTTTTGATAACAAAAATGCAAACATTAGTAGTCTAATTAGGATATCCCTAAGCTATGTCATATTGCTTCTGCAAAAAATGTTGCTTGCCCTTCATCTTCTAGCCCTATTTCCAAAATCTGCATTGCTTCTAGATGATGGCAACACTTGCAAAATCATCCGCAATTCATGTTAACTGTTGCAGCCCCAACCTATAAATCAGTTGCTCTATGCCTCATTTGACCATTCTCAACCAGAAACTGGATGTTTTCTCTTGCCAATTTAATAGGAACTTCTAAGTTGATTGGCAATGTTCCTTCTCTGATAAGTCTGTCTTTTCCCATGTGTGGGGTCTTGTAGTTGTTATGCCCTTTAACCTTCATGATCTCTGTGAGGCAGCTTTGCAATGTGAGGAATACCTTGTTTAATGTCATTGCTGGTAGCTCATGAAATGCATCTTTTACAGCCTGCACTAGATCATCAACGGTTTTGCATGTCCTCTGATGCTGTAGGGATTGAATTGCATTAAAGAAGCCTAAGTCATTGATGTTAGTATCAGGAGAGTTAGGTGGTTGCTGTGTTAGCATCATGTTGAAGCCATCTAGGGTGGCAGCTTCTCTAAATTGAGGATCGGAATCCATTATGTGAGGTTTTGTATTATCTTTTTGTATGATGATGGTTTTTGATGCACCCTCTGGCCACTTCTGTCTGATTGTAGGCATAACCTGTTTGGCATATTACATTGAAAGAAATATAGGAATGTAAGCATGTTACTTGATCAATGATGAACTAGTCTAAGTTCTGAGGTCAATTTAAATCCCAAATTCATCACAAGTTATGCAATAGGAACAATAGTAGTACATGATCTTGCTGGTACCTTGTTGATAAGCATGTCCTTGATTACTTCCCTTGTAATTGAGTCCACTGTTTTATTATAAAGTGTGTCCTTGGCCCCGTACTTGCTTTTTCTTTTTGTAACTTCTTGTGTAATGAATGGGAAGCAGCCATCATCTATGACTATAGGTCTGCTCACTGCACACATGAACATGATCTTGCCTATGAATTTCTTTGACTTGCATGCCCTATATGGCTCTTCTTCATCTGGTGCAAGGTAATACCTGCGCAATGTATGTGCACAATGTTATGTTTTGTCCCTAACTAGGCCAATGATGCAAAAGTTCAGAGCTGAGGCCAATTTTACTCAATGAAAATACATAAAGTTGTGTGCTTTTGTTGGTTAGAAAATGAAATTTGATGTCACTGACCTTCTTTTGGCTTTGGTGATGTAGAACCACTTCTCATCTATGTGCACAATGTTGTGCATAGATGAGTACTTGAGAGTGTTTAGTACCCTGTCCAATTCTAGAGCCTCCAAGCTGAATCTCATTCTTAAAAACTTGTTGTCTACGGTCAGTGAGGGCTTGATGGTTGAGGATATAATCTTAAACATCCCAGCCTTAGCCCACCTCTGTAAAGTAGCTCTACTAACCTCCAAATGTGGCTCCATTGCTCTGATACTGCTCCTCTCACTTAGCTTCAAACTCTTAATCTTCTCCCAATTAGGCTACTTATTATGGTCTCTTGTTCTGTCCATCTTTTTTGAAACCATATTTATGGCTAACCCATTTTGCTGTTGTGCCTTTGCAGATTTCCACAGCCTGCAGATAGTGGATTTGGAGATTCCAAACTCAAGTCAAGCTGCAAGCATTCTCCCTCTCTTTGGTTTTCCAGCAGAACACCTTTCAAGAATGAACTGCACACAACGGTTCCTCTCATCATTTGTGAGATCCTTCGGCCTTCTCACCATGAAGAATAGTGGCTGGAGTTTCTTCTTCCTCTGGTTCTGTATTCTTTTTATTTTTCTGGAGGTTTTGCTCCTGTAATGGGGGATGTAGAGTTATTGTAGAGAAGGAGCAGTACCATGTAGATTAGGTAGAGATAGAGGCGGCCATTTTGAATAATGGTGCCTTAATTTAGATGGGTAAATTCCCCCCACTTTAGCCACTTAAGTTTTGTTGATTTTATGGGTAAATATTTACCATGTGATGAATTAGTGATGAAGAACTTTTTCAATTTAAGTTCATTTTATTGATTTCTTCAGCCCAATAATTTTGTTTATGTGATTTTGTATATATACTGAATGTTTGAGAGCTTCAACGGAAAAAAATAAAATAATAAACATTAATTAATTTGTATTTAATTCAATTTATTAAGTAAAAAATAGAATATTAATTTTTAATATTTTTTTGAGTATGTAAATATGTATAAATATATAAATAACATTAAATCCTAAACATAATACACTTAAAACACTAAACACTCTCGTCTTAATTCTCGTGTCAAAAAGAAAGGTGTCACGAATTATGAGCCGGAGGAAGTACTAAATTGACTGATTTTTCACTAGGGATCCCATAGTCATATTTTGGTGTTCCAATTGTATACCAATTTTTAATATTTTCTACTTGTTTTAGCATTTAATTTGAATTTTATTAGCTAAAATAGGGTTGATAAATCTAAAATCAGGGTTTAGTTATAAATGTTTATTACTTGTGATTTATTACTCCCCTTGTACTATTCCGTAAAAGAAAAAATATTTTAAAATTTTATTTTAAAACCTATCATCAAAAAACGCGTGTCAAAAAATATGTAACAACTTGAAAAGTCCGGAGAGAGTATAATATAACAAATCTTATTTTTATGAAAAAATATTATAAAACTAATAAAAATAATAATAATTGGTATACGACAGGAGCATCATAGTACAGAGGATCTCATTCACGTTTTTTTATTTATTTTTATTTTTTTATTTTTATCTCCCTCTATCTTTATATATCTTCTCATCTCGATTATTGGTGTATAGATCCCATAATTTTTCCTACATCGAATTCACTGACTTTCTTTTCCTATTTTTCTTTATGTTTTTTATTTTATTTTATTTTTTATAATTTTTCTCTCTGGCCCAAAATAATAAAAATAGTTCCAATAGTACATGAAATAATCTCATAATTTTTTTTATTACACCTCCCCTGTACACGTGACACTCGTTTCAGAACCTGCAAAAGTGATTTGTTTGTTGACGACGGAGCATCCGTCGTTTAACCGCGAGCCAAATAAAATAATAAATAGCTAGCCTATGCTCAAACACTATACATTAGTATAATTGATAGTACAAGGTCGGTCTCACATAGAATTCTTTTCAAACAATTCGTCACTTTTAAAAAGAGTTGGAACGCGAGCCTTGCCGAGAAGCAGACTTGTAAATAACAAATGAATAAGAGCAGAATATATCAAAGAAAACCAACCTGATTCAACAAAACTAGTACGAGTAGTAGTAATAGTAGTACCCAGATGGCATGCATGTAATATAAATCTTATAATAGAAAAATCTGATAGTACAGTTAATAATGGTTTATGTACCACGGAAAGGGGAGTGACAACAATGAATGGATAGCAGCCGAGTCTAAAAGGCAGCCGCCATAAAAAGAAAAGAGATCACCGCCGCAACCAGAGACGCCGGCGCCAACCGTGCGGCGTCGCCGCTGGGCAAAACCTTCGGGAGAGCGCATTCCTCCCCATTGAAGTAAAGCTTGGTCGGGAACCCATCCCCGTGCGATATCTTCAGGCCATGGATGTGCTTCTTCGAGAACGAAAGCACCGACTGCTGCTTCCCCGGCACCGGCGGGTCCCTGTTCGGGTGGGTCCCATTCACCTCTCCGACCAAGTAGTTCAGCCCGGGGAGCCCCTGCATGAAGATAGTGTTGTTCAAGGTCTTCAAAACCGTCCCGTTGAAGGAGTACGATTTCTCGAACCCCGGGAAAGCTCTCTTCATTTCGATGGCGGTGTACCAGTCGACGAAGGGGTCCTGCTCCCAGTTGAACACCGTCATCCTCGCCGTCCAGCCGCTCTTGTAGTCGGAGTCAACGTGCCAGTTGATGCTGACGCCGCAGTTGTCGGGGCAGGGGAGCTTCCTGGGGACGTTCAGCTTGTTGATCTTGGCGAAGGCGATGGCCTTCTCCGTCCGGTTCTGGAAGGGGACGAGGAGGCTGCTGGGCGGGATCAGCATCGCCGCGCCGCTCTTGTCGCAGCGCTCGTCGTCGTCGCAGCCGCACGCGCACGTGTTGCAGGGGACGGCGCCGTCGGCGTAGTAGGCGGAGTAGGAGACGCAGCACCGGTTCTGCTTCGGCTTCGGCTTGCTCATGTTGCAGTTCACCTGCCAGCTGGCGATCGCCGACGTCACCGCGTCGATCCCCCTCGGGTCCGGGAACTCCGTCGGGTCGACCCGGATCGGAGGGCCGCACTTGTAGTTCGGATTCAACCTCCCTATGATCTTCCAATTCTGGGGCGGGGTAATGGCGGTTCTATTCAAATCGGGTGGAAGTTTAAAAACCTCGAGCTGGAAAATCGCTCTCGCTTTAGTCTCGTTCATGGTTTTAGGGAGGAGGAGGCCGTCCTTGCAGCAGAAGGGGAGTTTTCCGACCTTCTCGTCGTTCTCGAGCTCCGGTGGGAGGTCGGAGATGACGGGCTTCTTCTGGCAGTTCATGACGGTGGAGAAATCGAAGTCCTTGTAGTACTGGCCTTGAGGGCCGTAGATACAGTCGGAGGGGTCCTTACGGTGGGTGAAGGCGCCCCTCATGTCGTAGATGAATTCGTTCCTCATCCACTCCCATGTGAGGTTCCATTGGTCGAGGCGACCGAGGGGGTGGAGGTTGTCGATGGTGACCTGGGCTTGGTATTTGTTATCGTAGGCACGGAGTACGTCGTAGGTGAAGTGGAGGTCGCCGTATGTACGGGGATAGAACTTGCCTTTTACCTTCTTTTCTTTGAATTTCGGATCCTTTTTGCAGCACACATGCATGTACCCACCTGTCCAAAATTCAAAGTATAAATTGTGGTGAAAAAAAGTGTTAATTTTAGTGATACTCGAAATCTTGAATTTTTTCATGTTAATCCTGTAATGGTTGAATTATCTGGTTATTCATATTATACGGCACGGCACGAGTGATGAAATCATCTTCTACCATTTTTTATATCATAAAAAGCCTATATTCAAGAAGAGAGAAGAAGGTACACCAAGTACTAAAATATACAAGAAACAGCACATGACTGAACGATCTTCAAAGCATTTACAAGTAGAGCTATCAAATGCTCGGGCCGGGCCGGCCTGAGCCCAAGCCCATCGGCTCGGGCCAGCCCAAAATTCCATCGGGCCACAAAAATCAATGCCCAAACCCGATCCGTGATAAAATTATAGTGTAAAAATAATCGGGCCGACCGGGCCGCCCAATCCCATCGGGCTTTTGAGTGTCTCGGGTCGGGTCGGGCTGGCCCAAAATTTCTACAGGCCATAAATTTCATAGCCCAAGCCCGCCCAAACTACGGCCGGGCCGAGACTCCCCGTCGGGCTGGGCTTTTTCGGGCCAAATTTGATAGCTCTATTTACAAGTATCTACAAGCCAATTTCTAAAACAATATAATTTACTTCTATTATTCATTTTAATTTTAGTCGAATTGTCAGTGATTATAAATAAAATTGTCAGTTGTCATAAATAAAAGTGTCAATATATATTTGTGATGATCGAAATCCTCCATTTCCTCAACTTGGTATTGCAAAATATTCATTATTTTCCTAATTTTAGTAAAAATTCAATCGTTATGAATAAAAGTATATATTAATTAATGTTAATCATTTTAAATTTTAAAATTAAAATAATTATTTAAATTCTCTAACGATATGAATTTAGGAAGATAAAATGAATAACTAGATAGGTAGAGGAACCTTTTCGGGTGGCAGCAGGGCATTTGTAACCCTCATTCACGAGCTTTAAAGACTTAGGCATGGGAGTACTTTTGCCGCTCATCCCGAACTGCGTCCCTTTGAGGCCAACCTGAACTTGCATCTGCGTATAATCCGACGCCGTATCGATAGCAGTCTTCAGATCAGATTGCGGGAAACCAGACAGAATTGTCCCGTTTTTCCCGACGCGTATGGGGAATCCCTCGCCGTTCACCACCACCGCCCCATCGACGGAGACGAGAAGCTCATCGTGCTGGAACCCGATGAACATCTTCCACTGCTTCAGCTCCTGAGAGCCCGCGTTGAGGATCGACGCGGTCGCCTTGAACGCCCACGCCTGAGCCGAGACGTTCTTCACGAACGGATACTCCTTCTCCCGCCCCTCGAAGGTGTAGGAGAGGAAGATCCCGTTGCACTTCTCTATCTCCGGCGGCGGCGGCGGCGGCCCCTCGGGGGCGGCTGGGGAGCCCGGGACGTCGTAGTCCTGGCCCTGGACTACCGGTATGAGGACGAGGACGAGGACGCAGAGGGGGGGCCATGGTATCCTCATGCCGGAGGATCTTCTCATCAATATATTATTAAATGGTGCAGTGTGGATTAATTAATTAATGAATTAATAATGTCTGAAAAAATTGTAGCAGAAAAGGAACGGGGCGCGGCGAGATGCCGGCGAAGCCTTTAATGCCCCGTTAGAGAGCAGAAAGTGATGAGAGAGATGGCAGAAAAATACAGATTGATGAGAGAGAAGAAAGCCATGGTAGAGTCTGTTACGAAAGGCATATAAGAGACGTAGAATTTTGTGGAGAGCTATATTTAAGTAGTGCCCTCTCATTGCGAGGTCCAGAGGCGATTCAGGGAGTTCTATTTTAAACCTTCATGTTATACACCTATATATAATGGTAGATACTACTACAATTTTTTTTATTTTTTTTTTAGTCTCACGTTGCATAATGAACACGTGTTATTTTCAATTTTATATTTAATCCAAACAATAATCATTATTTTGGGACTAACCAATCCACAGTGGAATTTATACCCAGAACTTCTACTAATTATTAAGAGAGACTCGAGGTGCTTCAATTTAGCCAATTGAACTAGAAATTGATATGTATAGTTTGATAGTACTAATATTTATCATGTTTAGGTGACTAATTAAGAATGATCAATATATACCAATTCGTCTTCAGGAAAGAGTATATATACAGAGGCTCTATAGTTGACGTGGAACTCACATTTCATATACTCCCTCCATCTTTGTTTATTAGTCTCGGAAAGAATGGACACATGAACAAAGGTATTGAGAGAATAATTGACAATGAAAATAATAACCAAAATATTGGTGATGACTGATGACATGAAAGTCATTTTCACGGATACAAAGTTATACTCTCTTCATTCTCAAATTATGGATAAAGTTGTTACAAGAAGGAATAAAGTGAAGTGATATGTACGATGAAATATTTCTATTTTTTTGAAGCTACACTAATTTAAGAGACATCTTAAATAAAATAAAATATAAAAAACCATGCTCAAAAAAAAAAAAAAAAAAACTAATATATTGGAGACAGTTGATAAAAGAAATAAAAACAGATTTTTTTCATCATTTTCTTTTCTTTCTTTCTTTTTTTTCCGTCGAAGACAACGTGTATAGATATTATAGACAAGCTGAATACGGGAGCGGCGTATATTTGGCCAGGAAACGGCGCCGTAAAACCCTGCGCCTAAATTTCTCGCACATCGTTCGGCTATTGAATTGCCTATCAGTTTACCGCATAGTAAATTGATATTGTCTTAGGGTTTGGTGATTAATTTTGACAATTCAATCAAGATCTTTTAGGAAAATGGAGGGGATACTCGCGGCAATATTGATGATGATCGTGGTTTTCTCTCTGATCCCACTCTATTTGTGGAGACGTCGCCTCGATTCTCACGTTTCGCACCAACATGAAGAAGAGGCACAGGTATGAATCGCCCCTCAAATTTTCAATTTCGAGAGTAGCAATGTTGGCAATATTTTAGAGTTTTATTTGTTATAGCTCTTGAGACCGATTTATGTTTGAATAGCTGAAACTTATGATATTCTGTGATTTTGAACTTGGTGTAGGATGTACAGGGGGAACGAGTGGTTAGGGCTGGTAATAATCGGCGAATGCGGCGAAGAACTGCGGCTTCTGCTGCTAGCACATCGTCGGCGGCAGCTAATATGGAAGGTATCTTTCTTCTCTACTCACTTTCTCTGCATTCAGTATGATATTTGTGCTCCAATTCTATGTTATGATCAGACTTTCGAATACTAGCGTGTTTGTGTCCCTTCACCAAAGAGAAATAGCAAAATGGAAGAAAATAGTGCATTTACAAGTGTTTTTAATTAATTAATTAGTTGGCTCATTAGTCAAGTGTTTTTAATTAATTAATTAGTTGAGCTCATTAGTCCTGCACCAAGATTGCTCCTCATGCCTAGTAACGTCATTTCCTGAAATATACAAATGCCTCTGCTCCCTCATTGCATTTTCCTTCTACCAGTTTGTTTGGTGTATCCCAGCATTCACATTTAAAACAAGTGAAATGTTCATGGAATTCATTGACAAAAACATTTAATGGCAAAGAAGAATCTAGTAGCTGGTATAGTCTAGGCCTACATGCAATTTCTATTTGCTTGTGAATGGATAATGGACCAAAATGGTTTTTCTGTTTTAATTTGAATCATTCCAGTGATATGCCTGTTAGGTGACGGGATTGTTTTGTGCTTGAAGGTGAGAGGTTCTAATGAGTCTTTCTGATACGATTCTTTTCTTGGATTATGTGTGTTTTTGTGTCAATGAGTGTATCCGAGATGGCTTAGTCTATGCCTTCCTATAGGGACATAAAGAATGCCTGTAAATAATTATTTTTCATGGGTACAGAAACTGCTGATGGAAGTGACGATGAAGATGCAGCAGATGGGTATTATAGGGCTAAAGCTTCGTCAAAAAAGGAGAAGAAACGGCAAGAGCGAGAAGCTCAACGCCAGGTAAAGATTTTTAAAGGGCGTTTCAACTTAGATATATCATATATATATGTATGTGTGGTACAAACTAGCCCCCTCAACTATGGAGTCAGGTGCTTGTTGCCTCCTTGAAAATTTGACTTAAAAACTCCCTCGATGTTAAAAGCGAAACATGTAATCCCTAATCTTGGCAGAAACTAGGAAACATACACCAACGCAGCAACACCAGTTCTTTTCTCACACTACGATCTTTTCACACAATTGATGACTTTAGATATATGATAACGTCCCAAATTTGTCCCACAGCCAAAACTTTAAGAGTCAGAGTCCACAGGCTCTTGTTTATTTAAAGGCTAGATCTAGTTAGTCAAGAAACTCTACCAGAACCACCGTACTGAAAAACCTAGTAGCTGATACTAAAACCCAACTGCCAATTGGTTTGTGAACTTTGTGCCCAGCAGACAGCAGTGACAAGTAGAAGCTGTTACCTCTTTGCTACGTTTTGAAGATATAGATTCTGGCAGGAGAGGCTCTTGAATGAGGACTTGTAGAAGTTCTGGGAAAGGACCAATAATCAACATTTTGCAATTTTATGGGACGTATTAGTGAAGAAAGTAATCAGTAATACCTTGACATTATTACCGAGCAAGGTTCTTAAAAACTACAACAGGTGAAGCTTTGTGTTATGGAATCAGGGAAATGATGAATATAATTTGCATTGGGGCTCAATTAAGAGCTAGATATGAGGGGAGTAGATATTACATTTCTTTGAAGTTGATAATCAAAGTTTTTAAGCTAAGGGATTGCACTAGTAAAATCAATCAGATCATAATGGACATTTGTGGGTTTTTGATTTTCTTATGAGTATTGGTTGTATGAAAAATTCGGGAATTGATAATATGTCTAACTTCAGTAATTTTGTAAAAAATCTGTAAAAGATTAGTTTTCTGTCCAAATTAGAGGCTAGATGCTCCACCTTTTTTCATGCCAAGGAGCTACCCGTGCCAAATAGTCAAAGCAGGAGCAACAAATGTGTCTGAGTGGTTGGCAGTGCTTGTTGTGCCTTATCCCTTTATATAACAAAAATACTAGCCATAATAATCTGCCTCTCCAGCACTATCTGTCAAGCTTCATCCTTTAGTTTCTATATCTGCCTTAATTAATCCTGTAGGCATTAGTGATTCATGATTCTGACATGAAACAATTGCTTCTGAAGGCTGAAGATGCTTCACGTGAGTCCAGGAGAACAAAACAAGATCATTATGAAGAGATGAGGAGGAGGAAGGATGAGGAACGAGAAGCTCATGAAAGAAAGCTGGTTAGTCACTAAAATTTATGTACTCCAGAAGTATTAGATTTCATTTTCTGAAACTGCCGGTGTAATCTATCCAGGAAGAAGAAGCAAAAGCACAGAAAGCAAAGGAGGAAGAAGCTGCTGCATTAGAGTTTGAAAAGTGGAAGGGAGCATTTTCTGTTGATGCTGAAGGAACAACCGAAAATGAAGTGCAAGATGGAAGCCAAGGATTGCTCTTTGATTTTGTCGAGTACATCAAGGTAACATTAGTGTGATCCCTTCTATTTCATAATCACGAGGTTCAATAGCTCTTCCTGGTTTTTTTTTTTGTCTCAAACAAGTGATGTTGCGAGTATCTGGATGGCAAGTTTATGATCTTTGCAACTAAATTATCTGTTTATATTTACTGAAGAGTGAACTTGGCGGGGAGAAGAGTTGAGGTGGTTATTTATTATATTTAACTGATTCTGCAGAAGCATAAATGTGTTCCTCTGGAAGATATTGCTGCGGAGTTTAAGTTGCGAACTCAGGTAAAACTTGTAATTACCTTATTATCTCAGAATTAGTATACCAATTAACGAATACTCCTATTCTTTTTCTGTCCCTTTGAAGTTGACAAAACTCGATTATCATTCAGTTTGATAGCACTCTTTGTTTGTCTATCTCACGCAGTATGATTTTTTGGTTCAATGCAGGATTGTATCAATCGCATTAACTCCCTAGAAACTATGGGTACGGTTTCTCACTTTCTTAAATACGAGATGCACATATTGTATGCATTTCTTTCTTTCTGACCATGGAAAAAGACAGCTTCTTGGTTTAATTTCCCACAGAAAAATTTGAAGTCGAATATGCTTCTTCTTTATGACAGGAAGAGTATCTGGTGTAATGGATGACAGAGGAAAATACATATACATATCACTGGAAGAAATGAAAGCTGTTGCTGATTACATCAGGCGTGAGGGTCGGGTTAGCATATCTCACCTTGCTAGCAAGTCCAACCAGTTTATAGATTTAGAACCAAAATCCCAATTAGCTGAATATATAAGCAGTGTAGAGGAGATTATGTTTGCTTGATCTAGTCCCGGTAGCTAATGTGTGTCGAACATAGTAATCTGAAAGAACGTCCGTGTTAGCTAATGTGTGTACGAACATAGTAATCTGAAAGAACGTCCGTCTTTAACCGTGGCAACATGACAGCTACTAGCGTTAACTTCTCCTATCTTACCCATTTTGCGCAAGCACTGTGGAAGATGCTTTAAATCATTCCACAAATCCTCTATTGCAAATTTTCTACTCCTAATTCATGCTCGTGCAATTTTTCTATTCTCAAAATTTGGCACCCGGTATCTCGTGCAAGCATTAGAGAGCTTGATATTCTCAAATTCTCAAGAATTTCCTTCTCAATACTATTTGATTGAGCATATTTGGCAAAGCTGCTTTTTAGTTTTTAATTTTTCCAGATGCAAATATTGCACTGTCTATGAATTTTTCAAGTTTAATGCAAATTTAGCTATTTTTTTCTTGTCAAATTTATTGCATTTCGAATACGTTAAATAAAAAGAGTTTATTTCGTAATATGAAACTAAAAACAAATTAATGTACATAAGAAGAAATCAATTAAAATTAACATAATTGAAATTGATCATAAAACATTCTATAAATAGATAACATATAAATATACAAATAATAAATGAAATTAAAAGGGGCCCATGAAGTAGTATTAGAGCATCTCCAGCGGGCCGGAGGAGGGGGGCTCGCGCCCGCCTGCGAGCCCCATCCGTGCTAGAAGATAAAAATTATATTATGAATTATTCTTTTTTGTGTGTTTTGAGAAGGATGTAGAAGAAAATATTTATAGACTACTCCATCTCAAATTTTTTCTCATATTTTCGATGTGGGACAAGGAAGCAATATATAAATACTTTAACTCCTCCCATTTTTCCTCATTTTTTCGATGTGTGACAATGAAGCAATATATAATGCTCCAACTCCTCTCACTTTTTCTTATATTTTCAATGTGAGACAAGAGATAAAGAAGATAACCAACAATTACTATACAATTTTTTTTTCCATTTCCAACATTTGATGTGTAATAAAAAAATGTTTGAATCAAATTTTAAAAAAATCTAAAATTTTAGTGTCTTTTAATAAATAAAAAATATAAATTAAATAAATAAATAAAAATCAAAGCGAAAATCAAATTAAAAAATAAATCAAAAATCAAATAAAAAAAGAATTAAAATTAATATATTATAATGGAGAAAGCTCAGGGAGAGAGCACTTAGGCTGGAGACGTTTTTTGGAGAAAGCCCCTCTCCACCAGAAAGTGGCCACAAGCCCCAAAAAGAGGCTTGCGGCTGGAGATGCTCTTAAATCCCCAAAATTAAAACCTACTATTGTCGATTTTTAAAATTTTCCCACATTTCACTTCAAATCGTAAGTAATAAATTTGCACTCGTTTGAAATTATAATATCCGTCCACATGTTAAAAGCCTGTTTTCCATCTAACATATGAATTTTCCATCATTTTATCATCCCTTTATTTCATTATCAATCTAAAAGAACCCATAACTGTAATTTATTTATTTATTTTTTATTAGGCAAACACAACACAGTCACACACTGAATCATTGCATGGAAATTCTGAACGAATTTCTCCAAGGCTTAAGGTTAGTTCACAAACGACATAGGAAGGCGCAAGGTTATTACTAGTATATTATAATGCACTATTAAACAAAAAATGAATTCTATAAAGAAGAAAAGTACTATGTGAAATGCAGAAATGTGACGTCTGACTTCACCACTTAACTTTTCTCTAAACCAAGACCAAGACCAAGACCCAAACTTATCAAATCCATCTACCAATAAATCCCACTACATCTATTTGTATTTCTTCGCCGGAGACATGCCGGAATTCGACGGCGGGTGCTGCAGATGCTGCTGCAGCTTCATAATCACCTCCGGCCTCACCGCTCTCTTCTTGTGGCTCAGCCTCCGCACCTCCAAACCCGATTGCTCCATCGAGAAACTATACGTCGCCGCCCTCAACACCACCGACAATTCCACCTCCGCCGCCGGCAACCGCACCATATACTTCGATCTGAAGCTCGCCAACTCCATGAAAGACAAAGGCGTGCACTACGCCAACATCACCTTGAACTTCTACTACAACACCTCCCTCCCCATAGCCAACTACACGGTGCCGGAGTTCTACCAGGGCCACAAGAAGAGCACCCACCGCCGTGATCTGGTGGCGGCGACCGGGCTGCCGTGGGCGGCGGCGCTCGACGCGGTCTCGAATGGATCGGTGGTGAGTTTCAGGGTGAGATTGGCCACGAAGGTGAAGTTCAAAATCATGTTTTGGTACACCAAGAGGCACGCCTTGGATGTCGCCGGCGACGTTCAAGTCAACGCCACCGGGAATAAAGTCAGTAAAAAGAATGTTAAGCTCAAGTCTGGGGCGCCGGAGCTGCTTCCCCATTGGCCGAGGGTTCTTGTTTTCACTTTCCTAATCATTTCATTCTTGTGATATTAATTTTTTTAGATTTTTCATTTTTGGTCAGATTAACGTTCCACGTGTGCTGAATTGGTTGATACAATTCAGATTATTTATAATGATATTGGTCATCTGTATTTTTTATATTGAAACCGCCTCTCAAAATGTTATTTTTGGTTTTGGTTTTGGTTTTGGTTTTTGTTTTTGTTTTTTTTTGAAAATGGTAATTTTTTTTGTTAAAAACACGTACTCCGTATTTATTATTTATGTTGTACGACGTCTTTTATTCATCATTGATTTGCGCCACATATGCTTCTTCGGTTGCCCCATAGGATACAATTTGAGAAAAATTGACCTTCTAGGAAAAATTGCAATAATTTAAAAGTCCGTGTATTTTTTTATGACAGGTCAAAGTCCAGGGAATAACTTGAATTGAAATCACCCCAAAATTCGTATATTTAAATGCCAATAGTGATGCGACAACGACAATATAGCCAATTGCTCAATCTTGAAAGCTTGGCTATAGTCCCCTAAAATTCCATAACCTTTTCAAATGACAAAAGGACCAAAAGAATGATTATACCAGAAACGGACGACGTAACAGTTTCATTAACATAAAAATAAAAAATAAAAACACTCATTTTTAAAATAAAAAAAACAAATTATGAAACCTTTCCAGGGGCTATAACATCAGAATACATCGCTATTCCTTACATCAGCACCAGTCGCATCCATTGACATGTTAACTTACAAATTTCAGTTGACATACAAAATGTTTTTCATTGCAGCTTGTATGGGCTCTCCATACCATACTCTTGATCAATGATAGTATGATCTCCACGAAGACCGGCTTAGTTTTGAACATTAAGCATAGTTTCATAGCTGCAAGTATCTCAATTTTTGAATATGAATAAAAAAAGTCCTGACTTCTACTAATAACCATTTCGGAATATCAAGAGCTTGCTACCACATCCCATCTCCATATTGTTCCATCTTCACAGCAGCAGAGAATGGTGCTGTAGCAACATAAATACAAAGGATTTGCATACTATCCAAAGTCGTATAAATTAGAGAGAGAAAAGGAGGATTGGAGGTTTTTACCTTCCATCAGAAGACATGGCAGTTAATCTGATTGGAGATTTCGACTGGACATGGGATAATCTGAGAATGTGGGTAAATGCATAAGAAACTAGCGCAAAAGAGTGTGTGAGGGGACACCAAAAAGAAAGAGACTAACCTTGCTATGAGAACTGGAGGGTTAGATTGAACTTCCCACACGTATATCTTCCCTTCCCTATTCCCTAAAAAGTAGTAAATAAAGAATATGAGGATTAAGGAACAACTGTAACTTGGCTTTCTTGAACTGGTCCACTCTATTCTGTATTGGGATTCATACTAAAAAGTTAGTGCAACTTCAAGAATCTAGGCAGGACATTTTCCTACATGCTACACTCTCAAGTATACTGCAATGATAAAGGCGCAGCGCAGAAGGAAATCAAATTACTGAGAATGATTGGGGGCTATACTGCTGCACTCTATCATACAATAATGGCACAAATAAGAATACAGGATGCGTGAAACGTACGGCAGAATGACAGGGATTAATTACCTACTGCTACTGCCTTGTAATGGAAATCACAAGAAAACTTGATGAACCAAATATCACACTCGGGAACAGGGTACCTTTGAAGGATGTCAACTGTACCCTGAAAAAGAATCATTATGCTCTGCGTAAGTCATCATACCATTTAAGGCGAGAAGTTCATTCAATACCAAATTTAGTAAAATGCTCATTCTGACCTCTCCAGGAGATTGTTCTTTCATTTTTGGTTCCCATAATACAAGTTCATTATCAACACTCTGCAAGTACCGAACAAATTATCACCAGTCAAGCATGAAACCACTAACTCATAATAAAATGGACGCAGAATGTGGGTAGTTGGGTACATGGTAGGGCTGGCAAAAGTGGCGGGCCGCCGAGCCCACCGGGCTTTTGGAATTTTCGGGCTGGGCCGGGCCGGGCCAAAATTTTTTGGGCTCTCCAAATTGAAGCCCAGCCCAGCCACCCTCGGGCTGCCGGGCGGGCCGGGCTTTTTCGGCCCGACTCACTGTTTGCACAATTATCCAATTTTAATATTTCCAATCTTTAATTAGTAGAGATAGCTGAATTATGATAACTTTTCACAAAATAATGATTATCATTACTTCACAATAAATAAATAAAAACCCATAAAAATTCAACATAACATAAAGATTAAAGAGTATAATAATCAAATAAAAACCCATAAAAATTGAATTCTAATTTTAATTTATCTATTTGGAAAATAATCAAATATAATTAAATATAATATAATATAACATATTAATATTTAATTAATATTAATATTAATTTCGGGCGGGCTTTTAAGCCCGAAAGCCCAGGGCTTTTTCGGCCCGAAGCCCGGCAGGCCCAAGGGCTTTTCTGGGCGGGCTTTTTAGGCCCGTTTTTTTTCGGGCCTCTGTTTTCCAAGCCCAGCCCAGCCCTATTTCCGGGTACCCTGGGCCGGCCCATCGGGCCGGGCCACTTTTGCTAGCCCTAGTACATGGGATAGATTCCAAACCAGCGACGAAAGGTCGTGCCACAATCCTATTTAAACCTCACAACAACTCTAATAGCAGTAATTCACTATATTTTTCATGCGATTAGTTCATTTTTAAGGAGTACCAAAAAAAATTTAAGTTCCATTGGAAAAGTGGGCACAACTACCAGTTAGCAAACAAAGGGGAAGACAGGACAAAAGAAACTACCCTTCCTTGATTTTACGGTGTCAAACAGATGAGCGAGTGACAAAAAAGCCATTACGATGAGAAGTTAAACTCAAGCTTTGCAAAGGCATTGTGATTTACCTTAGAGAGCATAAAGTCGCCAATCCATCGGTTACAGTCAACATAATTTGTATGTACTGATGCAATAAATACCTGGAAAAACAAGGAAGAGCAGATAAGTAAGACAGAACAGCTGTATGCATTCAGCATCCTAGATCTCAGGCATGGAAGACGGAGAAGATAATGAAAAGAAGAATAGATAATTACTAACAGGGAACTGCACATATTTTGTTGGAAATTTGGAAGGTAGGTCTGTCCAAGTAAATGATTTCTCTACATATGTCCAGAATTCTGCGAAAAAGAATTACTATACAGTCAGAAAACCAACATCACTCCATGCAGAGAATAGCCCAGATAATAAGCTAAGCCCAGATAATAAGCTAAGTGCTTCGCTGTCAAATTTCAGTCACAAAAAAGAATTTCTCGATAAAATGTTAAGCTACAAGGGAAATATAAACTAGCTTATGGCTAATAAAACAATGGACAGTATCTCAAACATGCAGTTTCCGCACTTATGAGTGGCAGCAATGTTTTTTTTTTTTGCCAGAATAAAGAAAATTAGAAAGCAAAGCACAAACGGGCTATATTCAAGATGCAGAATGGTTTAACAGAAGCAAACAAAATAAATTCTGAATATAATTACCCTACCTACAGGTTAAAGTAAATTGTGTGAGAGAAAATGGAGCAGAGTGAATTTCTGATTAATTGTTAGTACAATACTGAAATACATAGATTCAATGTAGTGAAGTGAAAGACCCAAAGCAAAAACAACTGGGCTGGTAAAGGAAGTTAGATGATCTCAAAGCTGCATTAATGAGGATAAACATCACAAAAAAAAAAACCCCTCTGCAACATATTACACTCATCAGTTCATAAGAAGTTTATCAATTAAGCAGGTAAGATAAGAAAATGGCCTCCCGGTACCTTTCATTGACCAGATTTTGACAGTATTATCCATTCCACAGCTTGCGATGCGGTATATATCAGAAGGGTGGAAGTCCTAGAGTAACCATAACCCATGAAAAATAAGATGATCACATGGCACTCCAACATGGATCCCAGACTCCAAAAAATATGACCATCCACCAGATAAATAAAATGAGAGGAAGTATGATGTCATACCACACTTAGAACTTCATTACGATGGCCACCTGCACCCGCAAAAATCAAAATGCATATCCCAGTATGAATATTCCACAGGCGTACAGATTCATCCTGGTTCATGTTTTTGGTTAAAAAAAAAGTGCCATGAAAGTAAATACCAAAAGAGTGAGTTAATCCACCTATTCTGGGAGATGGTACGGGAAATAGGTGATATGCAATTCACAGATCAATACAAATACAAGCAAGTGAAAGCAAAAAATCACACTCACCTTGCTAGCTGACAGAACAAGGGATGGTTTCAGTGGTTGAGTCCGGATCTCGTTAATTGAATCCCCATGACCTACGAAACTCTGGAAACAACGGAATTAGGACAAAACAAGATACAAATTTAATCTTTCCATAACATGAAATTTGCATCCTCAGCAAATTAACTAGTATATGATCTCTAAAGTTTATTAAGAAGAGAGGGTAGCATCTATTTACATTACAAATAGACAAGAACAAGCACAAATCAATTGCAATATAGCATTACATCCACTATTAAAATGCGTCCCTGGAAGCAGTAAAAAAGGCCAACATCTAGCTTTGAAGCAAAACTACCTTGTATATCTTCTCGCTGCCAGCATCGATAACACGAATGATTCCATTAAGTCCCCCAGCCACCAGAAATGGTGTTCCATCAATATTGCAAGCCCAACTGACCGTGTAGAAAGATTCATCTTTCTGATCTACGTAGCAAATACATCAATGAGAACACGAACCTCGGTAAAGAACTCAGAAGCTGGACAAAGTAAGAGCTCAAATTTACTTACATCGTCATCAATGTAGGACTGCAGCACAGCTATAACACCACCTTCCAGACACTGGTACACAGTCACCTATAACAAAAATAACCAACACAATCAATTTCTCAGCAAGAATTGGAAGGCATTCTGCAAGAGAGAGAGAGAGAGAGAGTACGTACGCGATTGCCGCCGGCAGTGGCGAAGGCGTTAAAGTAGCGGGAATCGATGAAGTTGAAAACGACGGCGTAAATGGGGCGTTTGCCTTCTTGGAGCCTGTTAGTAACCCTGTAATCCCGCTTCTTCGACGGTGTAAGAGAGCCCGCCACCGCCTCGCAACCCAACGGAATCCGAGCCATCTCTCCCTTACACCCCGCGACGGCAAGGGTTTTATTCTCGTTTCCCACGCAACCGCGACACTAGATGTCGTCGACATTTTTATCCAAAGTCGTTGCGTTCACTAAAAAGCGCGTTTCAGTTGACGTTGTATTACCTACTAAAGATTAACCATACACGTGGATTCCACTTAATCTAGTTTTCTGTTCAAATTTCAAGGAGCTAGTGCTAATAAATTTGGTTAATTATCAAAAAAATCCTCAAACTATTCATCTTTTATTAAAAATACCTTGAACTATTAAAAATAATCAATTAAATCTTAAACTATCAATTTATTATCAAATCAACCATCTATCTAATTTTCCGGCGAATGGCACGCCGGAGAGGAAGAAAACAAAGTCAAAACCTCAAGTCAATGGAGGAGAACCGATCCCCACCGCCGGGAGCTTCTTCACTTCCCAGTGAAAGAAATATGGACTTGGTATTATTGGGTTTAAGTTAATAATTAAGTTGGATTTAATTATTAAGTGCATGTTTGGTAAGGGTGATATCATGGGTTTGACCAAGATATCACACTCAATCTCATGTTTAGTTTCCATGTTTCAAAAAGTTGAAGGCCCGACATATTAGCCCGGCCCGCTCTAAAAAGCTCTAAAAACACTATTCCTCCCCCAATTCTTATCACACCTCCACCCCCATGATATGGAAACTCAGTTGAACAGTAGAGCTGGCCCGTATTATATCACGCTTTACTATTTAAATGTGTTATCTCACATCTACTACCAAACATGCACTAAGTGTTATTAAAGCTCATTAACAAGGTTAATGTCATGTGGGTTAGTATAAATAATTAAAGACACTAAAGAAAACCTAATTCTAATCAACCTACGCACGCACGCACAAAGAAGAGAAACACGGCTTTTTTTCTTCGATTCTTCTCGGCGAATTCATAGCGTTCAAAGGGAAGAAATCACTCTGGAATAGTTCCACGCGATCGAACGACTTCACATGGACACCATAGTAGCGGTTCTATATTTCAGAAATACGGAAGATAACACGTAAGTTCTTTCGTTCATATATTTGTATAATCTCTAAACACGTAAATTGGCTCATAAATCACGATCTATGCATAAGGTTTCTATTCGTTGCTTCCGTTGCATTCATGCATAAGAAACCTACACCCAGAGCTACAGTGGTTGCATCGAAAACACTTCCATTTCTACAACAACTTTCAAGAATTCAAGAACCCCATTGCGGAAATCGACGAGAAGTCGAAGACGCTTCTGGGAAAGATCGGGGCAGCGGAGAATATGTTCGGGAAGGCAATCCCGTTGCCGGATGATAAAGTCGTTGAATTGGACGAGGACTTGGCGTTCGATTGGCTGGTAAGTGTGAACAACGTGATTTACGAGACTTGATGTTTCGTTGGATGAGTTCAAGATGCTAAGGAAAAAGGAAGAGGAGAGTGGAGCAAGAAGCATGAGGGTGGACGGCAATGATGAAGATAGTGGTTAATGTATATATATATTGTTGTCCGCGATTCATCATCGTAGTCTGTGGTGGGAGAATAGAAACAAGGAATGAGAACAAGAATGAAATGGAATATAATTAATTGATTTTGAGGTTGAAATTGTTGTGTCGAGAGCAGCGTCATTGAGACCAAGAAGAAGCTCCCCGGCGGCGGCGGGGATCCGTTCTCCCCCATTAATTTGAGGTTTTGACTTTGTTTTTTTCCTCTCTGACATGTCATTCGTCTGAAAATTAGACAGAGGATAGATTTGACAATGAATTGATAGTTTATGATTTAATTGGTTATTTCCAATAGTTCAGAATATTTTTGATAAAAGATAAATAGTTTGGAGTTTTTTCGGTAATTAACCGTAATAAATTTCATATTTTTGTTGTTAGTTATCAACATGCGTTGCGCGGAAGATATAAATTACTCCTTGCATTCATGATTTTTAGACAAAAAAAATTCTAATTGAGTTTGGAACTTTATAATTATGGGTTTTAAGATCGATTTTTGTAGTATAATTTTCTTTATTACTACTATACTCGTAGTATCCTATAAAAAAATATTTTAAAAATCTACTTTAAAACCCATCATTACAAAATATTAAATTAATGCGAAAAATTTTGAGCCTAAAGATTATGGACGAAAGGGAGTATAAGAGAGCAATAGAATAAACAAAAAATTTTAAACTATATATTTTTCTCTTACATCATAATTAAACAATGTAATACAATTAACATTACGTTATTGTTATCTTCACTGAAAATTTAAGACTCGTAATTTTAGAAACCTAATATAACTTTAATAGAATATAGGTAAATATAATTGTAAATATTTATGCGATAGAAACAATAGCTCCCTAGGCTATTATAGTGAAACTACTATAGAAATTAAAATATTTAAATTATTATTTATTTTTTTTGGTATTTTATTTAGATTCGTAATAATTGTCTAAATAATTTATTACTCCTACTATGTTCCTTTATTTAATACATTTCAATGGAAAAAAATAATACATCAAGAAACTACGCAATAAGTCATGATTAATGATTACAGTAAATTTATCAATCAATAGCTTTAAATCTAACTTAGTATTATTTCACCTAAGTTCAATTAATAATTACTTTTGTTTGTGACAATATATCCAAATTTTGTATCGTCACAATAAAATTTTACAGTAAAAAATAGAAATGAAAAAGTTAACAAATACTAACGTATAGATATAGCAAAATAAGAAAGTTAATAAAATATAGTGCAGAAATAGACATATTAGCAACCAATGAAACAATATCTATAATTTAAAATACATTTATTATCAAATCTATTGGACAATTCACAACTTTTTGAAGTAAATGATCTTCATAAACCATTGGATAATTGTTGGTTACTTTTTGAGGGAAAATGACATATTTGTAAATTTTGCTAACTATTCTATTTTTATATATTGTATAGATTAATACTGTTATGCAAAGAAAAATTTAAAAAAATAAAGGAAAATTAATGAATTATAGTCCATGATTGTGCACCATTGTGTATACATATTTTAGTTTTGTATATTTAGAAATAATTAACATGTCCGGACTTTACTATAGGCACACAAGACTTGTACCTAAATCCCCAAAATTTTGAGGCCTATATTTTTTTTTAATTTTTTGTTTTATGTTTATATAATTTTTAGTTTTATGTTTATCTTTTCTTTACCTTTTTTTACTATCTTTAGGGTGTGTTTGGTGGATAAGATGAACCAAGATGAGGTAAATCATCTTGGTTCATCTAAGTGTTTGGTACCGAAATGAAATAAACTGGAGGGCCCGAGATGAAGCCCAAACCCGCTGCTATTTTACTGTTTTCGCTTGTTAACTCATCCGACGTTTTTGGTCGGATGACTTCAACTCATTCGAACAGTAACACAACACTTCTCTCTTTTACCATTTTACCCTTAGTATTTATACGATTTCAAATAATAATAATAATAAAAAAATAATAATAATAATAATAATAAAATAATAATAATAATAATAAATAATAATCATAATAATAATAAGTAATAAAATAATAATAATATAATAAATAATAACAGTAATAGCAATAATATAATAATAACAAGAAAAGAATAATAATAATAATAATAATGTAATAAATATAATAATAATATATAAATAATAACAATAATAGTAATAATATAATAATAACAATAATATAATAATAATAATAATAAACGTATATAATAATAATAATCATAATAATAATAAATAATAATAATAACAATAATATAATAATAATAATAATAAATAAAATAAACTAATAATACTAATACAGTATAGTGATAATTATAATAATAACAAGAATAATAATAATAATAATAACTCAATAATAATAATAATAATAATAATAATAATAATAATAACAATAATAGTAATGATTATAATAATAACAAATAAATAATAAAAATAAATAACTCAATAATAAAATAATAATAACGGAAAATAATAATATTACTAATAATAATAAATAATACTAATAAATAATAATAATAAAAAAATAATAAGTAATAATAAAAATAATAAATAATAACAATAATAGTAATAATTATAATAACAAGAATAATAAAATAATAACTCAACAATAATAATAAATAATAATAATAATAATAAATAATAATAATAATATAATAATAATAATAATAAATAATCAATAATACAGAGTAATAAATAATAAATCATAAATTAAAGTGTACTATTTAATCCCAACGATAAAAGTGAATCGGTAGGGGTATTTAATAAGGTAATTGGTAAATCTAAGCCTTCATCTAGAGTTAAACATATTGTACCAAACACAATATAATGTCATCCTACTTTAATTTTTGGCTACCAAATGGAAATATGAACCCCTCATCTTGACACTATTCACATGACTCATCTTTAGATGAGTCATCCTTCCACAACTTGAATGAATCACCAAACACTACCTAGTTACTACGATAGGGTTTAATTGTTTGTCCGATAATTGAAAATTAAAATTGGATTGCTAGTGATCTAATTTTTTGGGGTTTTTTTTATTTTTTATTATTGTTACCTTTGATTCTGTTTGTCTAAATTTTATTTGTATTTTAATTCCTATAATTTTCTAGATATTACCATTATTCTTTTTTCTTCTGCGTGGCATAATTTTGCTACTTACAAAGTGCTAAAACTCATATAGATTATAGAAAACTTAGTTATATAATTTTATTTTATTTTTCGCTTCTGAATCACCCTTTTTACATGTTCATTTAGGGCCACACAGCACAGAACCGGCCTGCTAATTAACCTCAATAGTAATGAATCGACAATAATATACTTACCATGTTAGAAAAGCACACTAAAATGTTAAAATTAATTACAAAGTTAGTATTTAGTAGATTTTTCACACGTGAATAATTACGGAGGGAGTATTTTTTTAGAACAATAAGCAAAACTGTAAAATTGCATGAAATTTTTTTAAAAAAATAAAAATAAATGACGAAAACGAGAAATAAAAGCCCAAAATATTGCAAGGATAAAGGTTCGGTGGCCAGTAGCAGCTCCCTCTCTTGGAACGGATATGGCAAAAACATGCGCTTAACTAACACCCACACACAATCATCGCCCAAACTTTCTTCACCTGAATACAGCTATGGCAACGTCCATTCCTAATCTAAATGGCATATTTGAAGCCCTACCCTCCCTAATCACGCATCGAGGCGTCGAAAAGCCTCGGAAAACAGCTAGAGTTACATGCTTACTTGACAAAAACGATCAAGTCCAGCCAACAAGGAGAGTCCTCATTGGACTCACCTCAACTGCACTCCTAGCAAGCGCTGGCACTCGAACCTCATTAGCCGAAGACAACGGGTTTTGGATCACTGGGCCTATTCCCGTGCCATATGCCAACAACAGTAAGTATGATGATCCAATGTAACAGCGCTGACATTATTAATTTATAGAGGTTTGTTTTACTGTACATTACTTATAATCGTACTTTTTGCGTTGTGTTGGTGTTTGGTGAAGAGATCGACAATGAAGAGACGGGGACGCGATCGTTCCTGAAGAAAGGAATCTACATAGCGAATATAGGGAATAAAGGGAGGATGCAGAGGTTGAGACGATATGCATTCGATCTGCTAGCAATGGCGGACTTGATAGCTCAAGAAGACGCTTGGAACTATGTTCGGAGGTATCTTCGCCTCAAGTCGACGTTTATGTACTACGACTTCGATCAAGTCATTTCCGCAGCTCCAGTGGATGATGACAAGAAGTCGCTCACAGACCTTGCTAATCGATTGTTTAACAGCTTTGAAATGGTAATTCAGTTTCAAACTCATCAATTATTAATTCTCATTCTTTTATTTTTCTTAATGGTGTTCTTCTCGCTTTTCCCAGCTTTTAGATGCAGTAAAAAGGCAGGATGTTCCTCAAATATATTCACGTTATGAAGCAACCACACCACTTCTCCAAGAGGTTATGATTCGGATGGCGTAAAATCCTGTACTTCTAATTTCAAGTTGTGTACTTAGGGATTAATAGAAAATATTAGCTTGATTCGGTCATCATCATCAAAGAGAGATTTTGAATTTGATATGCATTATCAATGCAAACACTATGACAGTTTATACAACATATCGTTGAAAATATCAATCAAACGGTACAAACTGATGCAAAGCATTCAAGTTACAAAGATTTATCTCAATGTTTTCATATAAGTTTCCCTGATACAGATAAAAAAGAACACTTTCTAAATATATTCATTCCACCAAAATATCAGCCCATGCTCAAACGAGAATCTGAATTTGATTTTAGGCTTGTTTGGCGCCTTGGTACGCCAATTTCACAAGCATTAACCCTTGCAGCAAATCGCAGTGAACAAAGTGATTCACCCACTGAGGAAGGGTCTGGAGACACATTAACGAACATCAAGGTCTTCGAGTCTCCGCCTAAACAAGGCTGAAATTCAAAGTACACAGCTTTGAGATCACTTTATAAGCATAGCATTTATATGCAGCTGTACAAGCAACAAGCTGTCCAAAATAACTTGCTTCCTATTGCTAAAAATGTCAACATTTTCTAAATTATCCAATGGATTAATTTAAAAGAGAATGAAAGAGCAAAAAGGCGAAGCACCTTTAAACCTAAGCATTCAAAAATGATGTCATAAAGCACATGAACAAAGTGTTGAGATGAACAACTACCTGGAGAAGATAGGTTAATTTGGAGTTCCTATAAGGGACATGCTCTTCTTTCTTGGCCAAGGCAAATATAACATCACTTAGTGACGATAAGCTCTTATTGATAGCCTGTGTAAACATTATTTTCAACATGTCAAAAAAATGCTAGATTTGTTTTAACAAGAATAAAGATAAAGATATTTATCATTACAATACCTGAGTTTCTTTCAAACGGTCTCCCGTAGCCCCACTCCTAGATAACCGCTCGCTACCAGCTAGGTCAATTAGGTTAAGAATACTTTGTACTTGTTGATCCGTACTCTACAACACAATAAAAGAAAAGAAAATACCATAAGCATTAGGTCATACAAAATGATTAATTTGGAACCATGACAAGAATTACATAACACTACCTCATTAAAACCCATGATTCGCAATGTGAAGACAAAATGGCTCCTTGAAGATTGTTCATTCATTTGAGTCTTCCCAACGGACCTAAAATCAAAGTTTGATAAACATATATAATAAACTTTCAGGCAAATACTTAGTGGGTAAAGCTATTTAAATGTGTATTTGTTGAAATAAGTATTGGTATTAAAAGTGCAACAGTTACATACAAAATAAAGCTCATACTCAAGCAACAGAAGAAGGTCGAGGTTAAATGTATATTTACCTACTCTGTGCTGCCCGGTCTAAGAGGTAGGAAACCTCCTTGCTACTGCGGACATCCACAATTGTAAGATCAGAAACATGAGTGTTTCCTTGTGCGTCGTGTTTAATATTGTATAGCTTCCCATTTTCTGGCCGAGATGCATCAACACATGATTTGTTTGGCACAAGTAGATCACGGATTGTTTCATTGTATATTTCAAGCATTGAAACCTAAGAAATTGTGAATAGTAAATAAATTGAAGCCAAAAAAGATTAAATATTTCAAGTACAAAGGATAAATGCAACAATCACCTGCATTTCATATTTCCATCCTTGAGCTTGAAGAATTTGCCTAGTCTCAAATACCTGCTCCAGTGTTCTTGGGATCAAACCTCTTTGATCAGATGATTCTGGTTTCCCCATCATGGTATACGTCTTGCCTGAACCAGTTTGCCCATACGCAAAGATACAAACCTAGCATAATCAAACTAGTTAATTGATTTATTTGTCGACTATCAAACTATAATATCAATTTAACTAATCCATGGCGCAAAAGAGTTAATTGTCTGCTCATTTATTTGAAACTGCTACTTGTTTGCAATCACAAGAAACAACTTGTAATCGTAAATGCTTTATGAAATAAAAGATAATTGGTACCCTAATTATGCACTCATGCTTATAGAAACAATTTTAGATATCAGCAAATAGAAAACTACAAACATTCAAAAATTCAAAAGATTGAAGGTCTTTGATTTCTTATAGATTTTATCAGATGCTACAAGTTCTATATGAACGAACAAAATAACCAACAATATAGGATTGAGTTCTATTTATCACCTTATAACCATCAAGAGCACTCTGAACAAGCTGTGATATCTCCACAAAAACTTGTTGTTGGGACATTTCAGGCATAAAAACTTTGTCAAAAGCGAAAGAAAGCTTTTGCCCTAACAAACATCATTTAATAGGGTCAAATATGGAACAAGGGAACATAAATCAACAGAACATGTTTAGATCTAACTTTAACAAGTAATTTCACCATTTTGAGTTATGTCAATGCCTCGATCTGCTGATTCAGTAGATGTTGGGAATGAGATTACATTTGTGTCGGTTCCAACCCCTTCATCAGACAAAAAAGGTCTCACTCTACAAAAGACACGGATATTCCCTTTCAACTCCTACATGAACAAATTGTATTTAGTAAACAATTATAACAGAAAAACTCGATCAGATATCCACATGGATACAAAGCTATTGTGCTAAATTTCTAAAAACTAATAAGATATAGATATAGTACCAAGATAGTGTTGTGAAGTTTTTTGCGAAGCTTTTCTCCTTCTGTGATTTTTAATTCTGCTTCGGACAATCGGCTTTGTAGCTCACGAATAAATGTCTTTTGTTCCTCAAATTCAGATCTTGTCTCTGTTGCTGACATGTCTGACATCTAACACAATGATAAGCAGAAGATAAGAAGCAAAGTTGTGCATCTTAGACTAATAAAAGACTGTTTTTCAAAGTAATAATAAAAGCTATGCCAAGATAAAGTCTAGATTAATAACCTTAATCTTCTTTTCTGCAACTGCCAGCTGCTCCTGCATCCGTCTAATTTTCTCACTTTGAAACAAGCAAGTTGACTGACAAAAAAAGAAAAGAGTAGCTATCAAAAAATGCTTCGAGATATGTTAATTGTTGACAGTAGTTAGAAAAAGCAAACCTCAAGCTCACTGATTTTGCTGGTGAATTTATCTAGCTCAGCAATGGACTTTCCAGCACATTCTTTGTATTTTAATACTTCAGCTGATAAAGCTTGAACTTGAAACAAATGTCGATCACGGTCATCTCTTGTTTGTTGCAAATCACCTCGCAAGCTTGTAACTTCACTAGCCAATGTCTCCTTTTGTTTTATTGCCTCATTTTGCAAATCCTTTTAAGATCAAACACATATAATCATATAAGCTTGTAACTCTATTTGCAATGCCATCTGCTCAGTATGGAA